>OY725330.1:62739922-63063858 GCA_963242795.1 Inga leiocalycina | reverse complement strand
AACCGGTTATCATTTCAGCGGCTGCATAGCTTGCTTTATGCTATCCACTTGCTTGCTAATTATTGACTTGACGATCTTCTAGAATTAGGCTAAGAAATTTTTCCTACATTTTGTTCTTTTAGGATCATGAGAGTGTGGTGAGAGCAATATATACAGGTTCTGAGTTCTTAGATGCTGTTGACAACTGTGGTGATATTGGTATTGTTCTGGAATCTACAAGCTTTTATGCTGAGCAAGGTGGTCAGGTATTAAAATATTCTTAAACTTGTTCTGTTAGCTATTAAATGTTTAGATAAAGGAAAAAAATTTGGTTATAGAATAGACAGGATATTATGATTAGTTTTGATTGATATGGTTAAAGCTTTGTACAACAAAAAATGTTATTTAAAGATGTAGAATTTGAAGTGAATGCATGTAAATAAAATGCAGTTTAATTTTGTCATTTCAATATTTTATAAGTGCAACATTTGTTGTTCAAGTAGGTTTGAATTGAAATATAAAATTATGGATTTTGCTAGATCCTTTCTCTAGGAAATTATCAAGCAAACAGCCATCCTTCTAAGTGTGGACAGTAGACTATTTCACTGAAACACATCCTAAATACAATAATCCTGGCTATTTGACTTGAATCTAAGCTTGCTGAAAACTAAGGTTGACCGGAAAGGATAAAGTTGGCTTGATTGATCTATACTGAAGTTTCATTTTCTTGAAGCCTTTTTTGATCAAGTTTCACAAAAAGTTTATATCTAAATTTTAGTTACATTTCCATAGTAAAATCTTTAAAACTTTGTGAGTGGACAATGTTGTTGTCTTTGTTAGTCTAGTGTATTTGATTGGTTTTTTCTGTCTCCTAGATCTTTGATACTGGATCACTTGAGGGTCCTCTTGCCAAATTTCAAATTAGTAATGTGCAAGTTTATGGAGGTTTTGTTCTTCACATTGGTTCTTTTTCGGGAACGACTGGTAGAATCTCAGTGGGTGACAAAGTAGTGTGTAAGGTAAAATTCTGTCCTTCACTGTTGTTTTTTTCTTTATTTTAAATTCTCCTTTGTGTATTTATCTAGTAACTTCTGCAGGTGGACTATGAGAGGCGTGGCCTTATAGCCCCTAACCATACCTGCACGCACATGTTGAACTTTGCTCTTAGGGTATGACGCCATTTCATCTAGCTTTATGAGTTTCCACAAGTTAGTTAGTGTTTGCCATCCTTGAGATTTCTTATGATATGAATGCAGGAAGTACTTGGTGATCATGTTGACCAAAAAGGATCTATTGTTCTTCCTGAAAAATTGCGATTTGATTTTTCCCATGGTATGTTTCGTTCAGTTGGGCTGTTTGAATTACTTGAATGTAGAGTTGCCGGTAAAGTGAGATTTTTTCTTTTCTTTGAGTGAAAGTAAAAGTGAAAATTTTAACAGGCAAGCCAGTTGAAGCTGACAAATTGAGGAAAATAGAATCAATTGTGAATGAGCAAATAGAAGCTGAATTAGATGTATATTCAAAGGAGGCAACTCTCACTGATGCCAAGCGTATCAATGGTTTACGAGCTGTTTTTGGAGAAGTAAGCAGTAAATGCTCCACCCAGTCTTGTCTTACAAAGGTCACACGGATTAATATTCTGGTTTGGATGCAGGTCTACCCTGATCCAGTTAGAGTTGTAGCAATTGGACGAAAAGTTGAGGATCTCTTGGATGATCCAGAGAATGAAAAATGGTTATCTATATCAGCAGAATTATGTGGAGGTTAATATCATAGTATATAGATTCTTTGAAAGCTCTCTGAATTTCTCTTAAGCATTTCATTTTACTTGATCTAGGGACTCATTTATCGAACACACGAGAGGCTAAAGCTTTTGCACTTCTATCTGAGGAGGGAATTGCAAAAGGAACACGCAGGATAACTGCTGTCACAACTGGTTATGCACATGATGCTATGAAATTGGCGAATGAACTTGAGCAGGAGGTAGATGATGCGGCTAAGACAGAAGGAAGTGCACTAGAAGAGGTTGGTTTTTATAGATTCAAATGTTTCAGCTTTATATTTTCTTTTTTTGAGCTAAAAGAGGCAACAGTCCACCTAAAAAAGGGTCATTAAACTGGGGGGAAAAGAAACTAAGGGACATCTTTTTAATGATAAAAAATGTTATTTTTTCCAGGAAAGATATGATATACTTGATGGTACAAGTTTTAGCTCCTATTAAGGAGCATCTCTCCTTCCTTTTAATACCATTATTTTTTGATCTTTTGTGAGAGATGTCTTCATAAATAGAGGGAGTGAGCTTAAGATATTGCTAAAAGAAAGGCACATTTGTCCGTAAGAGATAAAAGTAACAATTATGCCTTCAACCACTTGTGAGGGATTCATCATAACTAGTGAAGCACATTATGATTACCAGTCAAATTTCAAATAAATTCCATTGATATTTTTGTTCTGCTCTGGAAACTAGATATTTAATGCATTTATGCCCCCAGCACTTAGTTGAGTTTTATTTATCTCTGTACAGAAAGTTTCATATCTGAAAAACCGTGTTGAATCGATATCAATACCTGCTGCTAAGAAAGCTGATATCAAGACCATGATTGCCCGACTTCAGGTATGAATTTGTGGCCTTCATGCTCTCTTCCCCTTTTCCACTTTGCTAGTTTGTTTATTAATGATATCCCCTCATCTCCTCTTGTGTGAACTTGTCCTAATTTGTATGTAATAACCTTTTTATAGGATCAAGTGAGGAAAGCACAAAAGCAGATTGCTGAAGAAAACAAACGGAAGGCTGTAAAGCTGGCGACTGAGAAAGCTGAACTTGCTGCCTCAGATGGAAAATCTTTTTGCATTTCTCGAGTTGATGTTGGTCTGGATGTAGTTGCAGTTCGAGAGGCGGTTTTGAAAGCCATGGAACAGAAGGTCCCTGCCAATTTCAAAAATATATAATATAGGAATAATCTAATTGGGGTTTAGGATTGTATTTAACAATCAAGTTGTGTTAATGCATATTCTGTTGGGACTTTTATATCATTAAATGTCATATATATATATATATATATATATGCATATGCTTTATCAATTATTCTGTTCACCTGTTTCAGTTGAATTTTATGGTGACTTAAATTTCTGAGTTGTGATGATGCTGGTTGATCTGCAGGATTTATCCGTGATGGTTTTTAGCATTGATGAAACTACAAACAAAGCTGTGGTTTGTGCTGGGGTACCGGAGAAAGGAAGTAAAGGCAAGCTGGATGTGTCAGATTGGCTGAGCAATGCTCTGGAACCGTTAAAAGGAAGGTGTGGCAAAGGAAAAGGGGGCCTTGCAACCGGACAGGTTGGCATTTACTAACTATTCTTATAGGCATTTATTTAATTGTCGGTGCTTGCATTGTTGGACATTATGTTTGGTGTCTCTCTGGTAATGCATGCAATACATTCAGGTAAGTGCCTAGAATCGAAGCAATTCTCTGCCTAGATGTTGAGGTTGGAAAATTGTAGGATATTGGCTTCAGAAATACATATTTATGCGTAGTAGGACTTGATAATGTTAGAATTAAACAAAGATGACAACAGATGTATGGGATAATTTCTGATGCATTGAATCCAGTTTTTGAAGAGCTTACATCTTGGCGTTTGTGGCTTGAATCGAGTTTTCGTTGTCCAATGCCTCATAGTTTTAGGAATTTGAAAGGCATTTAGGTTAAGGCTTTATGGCCAGAAGACAAGATTTTGTTCGAAATGATGTTCTATGATACAACCTCTGGTCTTTAATATAAGAACGAGATAACTAATTTGCAGATATTAAAGAAATTAGTTAAGTTAGTCATTTGTAACAAATATGTAATAGTTTTCCCAAAATACCCTTTTTAATCATGTGCATTTACCTTTGATGAAAACTCTCTTAATATGTGTAATTAATATGAATACTTTGGGACAAAGATTATAAATTTGGGAGACAAAGTTGATTGAGATTTTATACCTGAGGGAGTATAAAGGATGCATGATGCAAGTTCTAGTACATTTCATAAAGCAATAGGCAATCTCATAATCTAAGCATTCAAGAGAAGATCAGTAAGGGGTAAAAGGTGTTACCTCAATAGCTTCAGAGGCAGATTTGGATGATTGGACCAGCTTCGGTTGAGATGCTGTCGTCCTTTAGTGTTTTTGCTTTACTATTTCGTTCTTAAAGATATTATATTTTTGAAATTTCCATGTTGTCTTTCATGGTGACTTGTTATATTATGAAGATGATTGTATGATTAAGTTTATCTGCATGGGCATTAGAGTATTGCTGCAAGTTATTTGCTTGCTTCTCTCGATACTTATGTTTTGTTCAAAACTTGCTGCATATTAGCAAGTAGTTTTCTCCAAAACATAGGAAAAATGAAAGACCAAATGTGTTTTAAATATCAAGATGAGTTCAAATGATGAGGGCTAAATTGTGCATATTACTGCTTGCTTTTATCCTCTCTCCGTCTTACTGAGTCGGGCAATAATTGTCATGCTTCAGGGTGTGGATGCATCACACATAAATGAGGCTATGGATCTTGCTGCGGCATTTGCTTCGATGAAATTGAGTAGTTGATCGTATTGCTCTCTTCCTCTGGCTAAAGCAATATTTCCAAAGCTATTGGCACATATTGTTGGAGGCTCAATTGACACATATACTGCCTATTGTACTTTCTGTTACATATTTTTTTGAATTATTGGCCTTTTTATTGTGAGGAAAATTTGATATAGCTTTTGTATACTTATAAAGAAATCACAAACACATTGTTTCACTAGTTATATCTCATTATATATTTTGAATATCGCCTAGCGGTCATTCTGTGGAGGCATTATCTTGTGTCCTTGAATGCTTTTCATTTTAACTTGTAAATTTTCGATCAGCGCTTATTCCATTACATGTAACCTTCAACTTAGAATTTTCCACTTGAGCCAGTTATTTTTTATTGTGCACATTTAAGAATACAATTTTTTTCTGCTCAAGTCCTGTCATATATGTGGATATAATTATTACTACTACTAGTCACAATTGAGTACTTCACATAACAAAAAATCAGTTAAAACTAGTTTGTCTCATGTTAAATTGATTTTTTGCTAGGTTGCTCTTGATAATTAATGTTTCTCCCTATTTTGGGTGATTTCCAAAATAAGCATTTATAGGGATCTTTTTCCATAACAAACTTGCCGTTTGTCGTACAAATTGCACTATTAGCTACATAAATTTGTATAGAACTCCTAATCTTGAATGTAGAATAGGTCACATGTTATAATTAAATAATTTATTTAGTTTAATTTTTTTTAACTAGATTAAATGGCTTTTACATTAAGAAGTATATTGTCTGGTGACGTCTGAGGGTGAGAAGGAAGTTCTTTGATGGGGTTATTGAAATGTAATGATAGTTGATCCGATCATTGTAGATTATTTACACGAAATTTGAGAACTTGCTGGTACGAGAATATTTATTTCTTTAAATACAGTTTAAATATAGAAGTTTACACGTATTTGATACCTTGTTATTAAAGATATTTTTATTATATTAGGTATGACAATGATTGATTTGTAACTTTCAAGCGAGATTAAGAGTATAGTATATCATAATCTTACGAAACTGTCAACCACTAATTTATAGTCTTCCTCTTCAAAGATCAAATGGTAATTGGTAAATGAGTTGATGTCCGTGAGATACCCAGTAATACCTCAACTGCTAAATGTGATAAAGGTCCCAACTATTACATTAAGATTAGTTAATTAATACTTTTAAATTTCAATTATCTTTTATAAAAATCATTAAGCAGAGAATAATGAAATAATTAAAAAAATTATTTA
The DNA here is from genome assembly GCA_963242795.1 of Inga leiocalycina. NCBI lineage: Eukaryota > Viridiplantae > Streptophyta > Magnoliopsida > Fabales > Fabaceae > Inga > Inga leiocalycina. The sequence continues at coordinate 63,058,043 of OY725330.1, read as the reverse complement.
GTTAATAAATATTAAGAAAAAATATCAAGTAAACACCGCATAATAAAGACATTAAAAATATGCTATTGGATCAACTGATATTTTACCCAAACGAATATAGGGGAAGGTGGTTTGGCTGTTTTTTTTTTTTTTTGAATATGAGATATATCCCTGCTGAAAGAAAGAGAAGAGTTACTTTTACCATTATCATAATCAAATGTACCTTTTTAACGCACAATTATAAGGTAAACACACGTACGGAGGTATGTACATATGCTTGCATGCATGCACACAGTATGTGTTCTGAACTGGAGCTCTCCTTGGCCGGTTATCGAAGTCATTATCGCCATCTTTTTTCACATTTGTTGGAATGAGTGGCATCAAAACATGAGAGAAATTCCATATCTATCAATAAATATGTAAGTAAGGGAAATGAGCCATTACTTAGGAAACCGAGACTGGAACACAATCTAGCTTTATGAAGAAGTAAACTTTCCAAAAAGTAAACGTGAATAAGATAAGATGAGAACCACGACCAAGGAGGACAAGACAGTCTCCTAAAGAAAAAGTAAAGAAATTGAAAGAAAATTAAGAAAATAACAATGCCACCCAATCCCTATTCATGCAAGTCAACAAGACCGGAACAACTATGAAAAGAACACCAACAGAAAAAAGAGAAGTTCCCACATGTCATTAGCACACCGTTATAAATTATTCTTAGCTCAAATTATCTCTATATTGAGGATGGAACATCAGAAAGAAGTACAACATAAGAAACCTGCTTATAAACTAAACGAAAGGCATATTTATTTAGTTTATAACCAAATCAGGCTCTTAATTTAGTTTATTGCTTTATTAGCAATAACTAATAAAGCATTGTGAAAACTGCCCAGTTCCCTTGTTTAAGAAACTAACAAAACTGTCAATTACCAGTATATGTTTGCTTCTTTATTGTTGGTGGATGATTGCTGACTTCATCTTACAATAAACTTCGGATTCTGATTTCTGAGCTCCTGTTAAAAGGGCTTGCCCCCATTGTGTATTAACTCATTTGGAAACAATGACTGCTTTTGCAGATTTTGAATCAAAAAAACATTGTCAAATTCTTGGATCTTCAAAGACTGAGACTCACCTGCACATAATTCTTGAGTAAGTGGGCTCAACTATATCTCAGTGTAGAGTTATAATTACATCATCGTTCGCATGGCACTTAAAAGAATGACTGGATGTTGTTTGCAACTGAAAAGGTATGCGGAGAATGGCTCGCTTGCGAATATTATGAAGCCAAATAAATTTGGACCCTTCCCAGAATCATTGGTTGCTGTTTTTATTGCCCAGATTTGTTGGTCTAGTACTGTTTAATGTCTTTCCAGTTTCAGTTGCTTCAGAGTTTTTGTGCTAAGCGTGTTTCATGAGACAGGTATTGGAAGGCTTGGTTTATGTACATGAACAGGGGGTAATCCATCGAGATACCAATGGTGCAAACATATTGACAACTAAAGAGGCAATCCTTTCCCTTTTTCCTAGTTCTGATATTTTAGGCACTTTTCTTAATGTATCTCAAATATTTCCTCTCCCCACCACTTGAAAAGATTTTATTGTGATTGAGTCTCACATCACTTGTGGGTCCCATCATTTCCCTAAATAACTCAGCTTGAATGCATTCCCTTCATGTGTCCTCCACCTCATATATACCATTCATCAACCAAACTTTGAAAACCAAGCACTTGCAAGAGCTTGATTCCGTCCTATGAATTCCACCTCAATGTCATTAAGTTTCAAAAGCCATAGTTCTTGAATATCAAAGTTAACCATAACACCTACTCAAGCACACTCTTGTTACGCCTTGCTAGTTCCCGAAGTTGCAGAAGTGTTGCAGCAAGCCCAGTGGCCCCCATAAAAGCCTATTCATCATCATCTTCAATAAGTGTAAGTGAAGAATACCTACTAGCCAAACTTCTATAACATTTTGTTATCTCTAAAAATAATACTTAAATGAAAGGTTGTCCTCCTGAGAAATGCTTCCTATATTTCACTAAGAACCTGAATTCCTTGCCTTTTTATCTTCATTCTTCTTCTTCCTCAACAGTTTCCTGCCTCCCTTCATCTTCATGATTTTGGGCCTTGTACATGGTGTTAGCTCCTTTCCTCTTTTATTCACACACACATAAGCCAAAGGTTGTGTGGCTCCTTACAGATTTTATCTTTTATACTGATATTGGCATATATTGACTGTATCAATATTGATTCTTGATCTAGACATGATTTTTCATGGCCTCTTCTTTCATTATAATGATTTGTTTTTTCATAGCATATGTTATCAAAATTTACACCAGTCTTGCTAATTATATTGTAACATCTGCGTTTAGGGTCTTGTTAAACTTGCTGATTTTGGTGTAGCAGCAAAACTGACTGAGGCTGATGTCAATACTCATTCCGTTGTTGGAACACCATATTGGATGGGCCGAGGTATTAATTGCGCAATATTCTGTTGCGTGATTCTGTTCACTTAGCATAATGGTCAATTTCATGTTTTACATAGATTTTATTAGCATGCTAGAATTTTCCACGAAGTCACCTTCATTCATTTGTTTCTCATACATACTATTTGACTTTTAAAATGTTTTATCTACTTGACTTGGCAGTTTTCTGTGCATATAAATTATAATTTTCACTTCTTAGCTGAAGCAACAGCTTGTTTAAACTTGCTTTGTAGTTTATGCTTTATGCATTCATTGACTAGGTAAATATGTTGACTTGTATTTTATTTGTATGACCCAAAATCTGCCTAACATATTCATCCTTACAGTTTACAGGGTTGGTTTGATCATCTTTATTATTTATATAAATTTTTATTTTATTATCAATTAAACTTAGCTTCCTTAATAATACATTTTGTATTATAAATTTATATTTTGGTGTATCTTTGGCTTTGGGTTTTATTTGCCACTTTTTTAAATGAACAGAGGGAATGTTGATGAGAAGAGAAAACTAAGCAAAAGTAACAAAACAGAGGATAAGGAATCCTCCTCAAACAAAAGCTGATGCTAAAGAAAACAGCCCATCCTGAAGTGTTTAGGCGCATAAGACATCACTAACCAGAAATGACTGTACAATACTGGGGACTTTTATGCTGGTTTTGCCTCCCAAGATCATAAAATTGATGGCTTGGTTCTCTAGGACTAGTACCATCGGGGACCAAGGCATGATAATGATAAACTTCACACCTAAGTATTACACTCTACCTATGTTGATTCGTGTTGAGATTATTCAAGAACCTAACAGTATCTATCGTACTAGATGTGCACATATGTAGTTTGCCGCAGATGCCACTAAAGTGCTCTTTTCTCCAAGTCATAAATTTATGTGCTGTTAAGTATGCTAATGGACTCCCATCGACATTTGGAGTGCTGGCTGTACGGTTGTTGAACTTTTTACATGCGTACTCCCTTATTCTGATCTGCAGCCTATGCCGGCCTAGCCACATAACAACATATATTTTTTCTCTGACACAAGGATCTTTTCCTTAAAAAATGGGTCGTTTGAGGTTGATATCTTGTTTTATGCAAGCAAACCTACATTCTTATTTTTAGGGATAAGGTGCAAAAATACCAATAAACATTAAAAATTTAACATAACACTGTTCCATATGTATATGCAAAAACAGCATGTGTATCACAACATTTGTTAATGTAAATATAATAGAAGAGGTCGATGACCCAAAAATATGAATGACTAATTGCTACATAAAGAAATGATAATATAGTCAAAATTCATGAGGCATTTGTCTTGCAATGGAACGAAGGAAACGAGTGAGAGCCTTTTGAGCCCGAATTTTTGCTGCTTCTTCCACTTCTGTCTCCGCTTCTTCAGCAGCCAGCTGTTCCTGAGCTGAGTGCACCCTTCTTACAAGCTTTCGTAAATCCTGATCCAACAAAACTATTATGACAACTCCTACTAGGTGCCAATTCTTTTAGGATACTCTTGCTTACTTCGTAGCCATTATATAGTTGTTTCCCTTTTTTTCAAAATAAAGTATACAGACTTCTAAGTTTTCTTGACATAAACATTAAAATGACTTTCTCTCAATTTTCAACGCATAAATTTGCCTCCATTATTCTACTGGAAGCACACAACCCGAAAAGAATAAAAAAGGGAAAAACTGTGTCTGAAACCAATAGAAACTAATGCTCGAATTGAATTTACACAGACATCAATGAGTTTTGCCGAAATTACAGACCTCTATACTTGTTGGAAAAAGAAGACATTACCTGACGATCAAACTCAACCTCCTGCAATGAATAAACTTCATTGGTGATTTTAATATCTTTATTGACCAGACCATCAAACCACCTAGCTGCTCGAGCAATGCACCAATCAGATTCCTGATAAAATACTCCAAATGTAAGAATATAACCAAACGAAGAGAAATAGATCAGAGGCCAAGTAATACCTTCAGTCCTAAATATAAGATAAAGTTGATTTTTTTTTAAGAGATTAAGGAAGCTAAATAAGTTACTTAATCATATTATATGTTATGTATCCTTAGATTATATATTAATTGATTAGTTAAACTAATTAGTTTGAAGAAAAAAATAAAAATATAAATATTCTAAAGTAATTTAATTAGCTTCCTTAATTTCTTCAAGAAAGTCAACTTTGTCTTATAATTAGGACCGCCCAAGGAATCAAGGAAAATTTAGATTTCACCTGCTATGAAGAGACTAATTAGCAACCAAAATCAGAAATCCAGAATTGATTTTTCGTATCCCAAGGGATGGGGTATGGAAAGACAAATTTGTAGGACTCAACTTACTAGACATGTAGAACAAAAAATTGTGGAGATGTCATGGATATATGTATGTATCAATGTATGTATTTCATAGCACTAATGTGTAGCATGAAAACTAATATACAAATGAATACCTCATCATCCTCTTCAGATTCAAATTCTGTAAAGTCATCATCACCTTCAAGAACCTCAGAATCTGAGCCGCAAAATTTTTGCAGCTCACTGTGATTGCCATCCTTCGTTGCTTCTATCAATTTATCCATCAATTCAGGTTGCACTTCCCGCAGCAGTTTTCCTGAGACAAATTAGGTGAGTAAGAAGCACAAAAATCTGCATTGAATAACACCCAAAAGTCATATGAACTTACCCTAAAATCTCAAATGGTAAGTGTAATTTAATCTACGGATTAGTAGCATCATGATTTACCACAACAAACTCCCATATGTCAATTTTAAATAGATGATAGATGATATACCCAGAACTAGACATGGGATGAAGCCATAAGGAAAGAGGGTCTGAAGAAGTAAAAAGAAGGAAGAAGAGCATGGAAACTAAGAAAAGTATACAAGACACAACTGCTATAGGAATCAAGTGAAATTTACAAGAATAATGAGCTGGCTTTAAAAAGGGGTGATGTCCATTCTATTATCAGTGGAATTAGAGTTAGATATTGTTCTGTTAGAAGCAAGTGTTTTACCTATTTTTTTTCATAAAGTATAAGTCAGAGGAAGGTGCCGAAAAAATTTAGTGAAACAGGTGGTGACTTGCCAGTTGCCACAGCTATACATTGAGTTAGTCCCTCAGAATAGTGTAATAAACATTTTGTTCAGCCAAAGACCCAAGTGTAGCAAGTTAGGGCGATGAGCTCAGCAACTTCTGGCGTACAAAAAAAAGAGAGAAAAAGAAAAATCCAACGACTTATACATTAGGAAGTATATCTTTCAAGTTTCAATGACCAAATTGTGTATTTGCGCCAGTTAGTACGAGTATATTTCCCCAAAAGATGCTTTCAAGACATTTAAGTATTGGTCTACAGACCACAGCTTATCTTCAGGTAAGTTTGCAACACAGGTAGCCAATACAACATTATGCATTCCAAATGAAAAACTCAACGAGGACTGAACAAATTACCAATATAATTGAACTGCCTCCTCCTTCCTTCGCGGACGTCCGGTCTCAATCTCTATGGAAAAACAACAAAGACCTTCTCTTCAATAATAGATTGAACAAATGAACAACTATTCCAAAAGCAAACAAGGACAAGCTAACGCGCATAACCCATGTTCATCATTAAAATGGAAGATCACCTTAACCAGCATCAGAGCTTCAAACACTTGTCGCTCCACAGAAACCGCTCTGCAATCCAGGACAAAAAACCGAAACTTCTTGCCGGTGTTATATGTAAAATATCAAGAAGTAAGCATGACGAAAAAGGAAGTGGCAATGTCTGTGAAATTGAACCTGAGAATTCGCTTGATTTGAGGAACAGAGAAAGAAGCCAGCTCCATACCCCAACGCACAGCACGCTTAGCCTCGCGTTTCAGCTGATTGCGGCTCTTCTTAACGTCAGTGCTCGATTCATCACTGTCAGTTCCATCTTGAAGAACGGGGTCGTCGGATAATCGAAGAGCCGGAGAGCGGAAATGGAGATTTCGATTAGACAATGAAACAAGAGGGACCAAAGAGAAATAAGTAGAAGAGGTGGGCTTGGCGGGTTCAAGAAGACAGGGCGAGCTGAGAAGACGATGGAGGCTGAGCATGTGCCACCCCCGCCACGGCCATTGCCTTATTAGTGGTCGCCATAGTTGCGCCATTTGCCCAAACCGCTTCTTCTGCAAAGCTTTCCCCTTTTAATTCAAAACTAGAAATTAAAAATCAAATTCCCTAAAGCAAATATAATCAATTTTATTATAGAACCATGTGAACATTTTAGAAAAGAAAACTGAAAAAAGATGTTATTATTCTCATTCATCTAAAATTACTAAATATACAAGTACCTGCCCTCATTCATAGGCTTTTAAGTTTTAACCCCTAAAATCAACTAAACTTAACGGTATTTTTTACGCTAAAGTAAATACAAGAAAAGTAGTTACTTGCTGGTCACAAAATCTAATGTCACAGCCGATTGACTTAACGGGGGTAGAAATGATTTTTTTAATCTAATTTTTATAAATTTAAAATATAATAAAAATTAGATTATAAATGTAATTTATGTTTAGATCGACGTTGATATAAATGACTTTTTATCAAAAATCTAGACTTTTAAGCTTCTTCTTGAAAGCTACTTTTGAAATAAATAAATAAATAAATAAACCTTAGTTACCAAAACGCCAATTCAAACACCCCATTTTTCCAAAAACTAATTTTATCGTGCTTTTTTTTTTTAAAAAAAAAAAAACCCTGTTTGGATGGCTGAACGCCATCCCAAACAAACGGTAAAAAGGTGAATTGAAATTTGACCAGGCAATTATTCATCCATATTATTGTAAATCACAATTACAAATTACAATATTCATAACACTCCACTATATCTCTATTAGCCTTGTTAAAGTAGCGAAGATGCCTAACGGGACAGAGTCGGGTTTTTTTTTTTTTTTTGGTACAAAACATTTAAATATTCAATGAAAATGTCTCATAAAAAACATGGAACCCATTAGGATAGGCACCGATAACTCAACCAGATCTAAGATCTGGATATCCCATATTTGATTTTTTAAAAATAGGTGATTTTTAAATTAAAAAAATATCAGTTAAAATAGTATCTTTATTTTAAACTATGTACCTATTAAAATAATTTCTTTAAGAAAAAAAAATTAAAAAAATTAAAAAAAATTAAATCTAGACCCTACAAATCCATCTGGATGGTCCAAATCTCTCTATTCATGTCAAAGATAAGCAGGAAAACTGAATCCTTAAAAACATTGATATTAAAAACAATAAGAGAGAATCAAGAGTTAAGAAGGGAAAGTTGCTAACGATGGATAATATCACAAGTTATTGATGAATTCTTTCGAATGTGTAAGTTGATATTCTTTCGGTTTTAACTATAAAATAAAATTGATTTTTTTTAAATTAAGGAAGTTAAATAAATTATTTAATTATATTATATGTTTTATGTCTTTAGATTATATATCAATTTATAAATTAAACTAACTAATTTGAAAAAAAAATATAAATATTCTAAAATAATTTAATTAGATTCCTTAATCTCTTTAAAAAAATCAATTTTATCTTATATCTATAGATAGGAGTGAGTAACATGTGTGGCGTGTAAATCTGGCTTTTAACTGATATCGTTTCATTGTTTTTATGATGGGTTAATTGGTATGTGGAGTTGGCAGATAGTGTCACGTAGTTGGGCAGATAGAAGCGGGAGGAAAAAAATATAAGAGCTCATATCGAGTATTGGGCTGGGCCCGTCAAAAGTAAGGCGCAAGATTAGGCCTACCCTTTACACTGTGACAGGTTTAAGAACGGAAGAAAAAGGCAAAGAGAGTGGGAGGGCAAGCAGAATAAATAGACTAAAAAGATATTGCAGTTAGAGTGAATGAAGAAAATCAAATGCCACAGAGGGCTATAGACAAGTCTAAGTTAATAGTAGTATCTTTGGCTTTGCCAGAGGAAGAACATGATATGAATGATATGGCTTCACTCATTTCACTGCTTGAACATGCCTTATTACTCCTATTTGTATTCCTCCTTCTTGAGCTTTGATTATGATTTGGCAGTGAGAGAGATAACGACAGCTCACACCCTCTTCCTCCTTCTGCTTCTGCGTCATCATTCTTCGCCACTGAGCCAACATTTCTGCTCATCAATTCCCTACCCTGTCAATACATCCAAACATCATAACTCTCCACTAATTATCCTTCTCATATCATTTATAGTAACATTTACTTTACAAACCCAGTTTCAACCTTTTTCTCCAATGCATTATTATTAGCAGAACCAGAAAAAAAGGACACTTATTACTACTGTCGTTTAGGCATTTTGTCTGAATAAGTGCAATAATAGCTAAGGGCCATTTTGACCAGGCCGCTATCCCAATAATGCCACAGGACCACCCATCCTTACATGCCTCCAAAATACAGGCCATTATGACTTATGACAACGCTCAGTATATGTTTCCTAATTCTATTACCATCACATTTCACTCCTAAACTTTTGATTCAGTGCCTTATCAAACTATATAGATATACATGACCTAGCCATGATAATAATACAAATATACACACCTGGTATATTTTGGATCATGAAATTATGATTGTCTATTAACACATAGAAATTCATCTTTAAATTATTTTAATTTTCATTATTAATTATATGCTTTAAATTTAACATATTGCAAGTTAAATCCAAATATTAGCGTTGTGAGATTCTATCCTTGTGTATGTCACGTAAGCCTATTTCTTCCTACTTTGACAATTTAAAATTTTTCTTACCTTTTGCATACTGATGCATGTTTTTTCGACTGAACCAACTTTGTGGAAATACAAATAGAGAAAGCATCAAAAGTGACCCAGCCTTTCTTACTTCCTACCAGGAGAGGAAAAAAAAGTTGCAGAGTAGAATATTGTATAATCAAGAGAGGGTCTAGTATGAACTTGTGAAAAGGTTACAAGTTTGGAAGTATTTTGCCTTTTTCTTTATAGCCCAAGAATTTGAGAGCAAATGAACACATAAAAAGCACAAGGCAGCGGGAACAAAACCAATGGTTTCCCGTTAAACATTTAAAAAAATGTCATATATATTACATTTTCGTTTATACTCCTTTGGTTATACATATTTAAAGCTACGGTCGGAGCGTTTCTTGCCAAATAAAGAACAAACCCTAGCATAAAATTTAATTCAAAACCAAATATATTTCATTTCAAATCACACAAGCATGCTTAATATATGCTACATGAATATATTTAATACCGATAAAATTAGGTTGAATTTGATTAATACACACATATAGATTTTAAGTAATCAGGAAAAAGGGCATGTATAATTCTCTACAGAAATTAGATTTGAGAAAAAATAAAAATATAAACATTTAAAAATAATTTAATTAGTTTCTCTCATCTCTCAAAGAAAATCAATTTTGTCTTAGTGAGCAGTTTTAAAAACCCCTTTTTCGTAAATCGAGAAAAACTATCCTCCAAAATATAATTCAAACCCGCTTATACTTCGCACTGGAGGGAATAATAGCTAGATGGATTAGAAATATCATGTAATATCTCCATATGAAATTTAAACAATAGTACTACTTGATGAATCAGACAACGCAGGATTCTGTGACTTGTTTCTACTAGTTTTATAACACCTTGATCGGTTTTTACCCGGCTTCGGACCAAACCAAAGTCTGATTCGACATTTCGGTGTAGCGTGGCGTGACTAGGATCATATTTTAACCCATTTTAAAGTAAAAAACAAGTAATGATAAAAAAATCCGGGGGGGCGGGGGGTGGGATTGGTGGTGGTATGTATGAGTACCTGAGGGAAATCAGAATGCTGGTTGAAAGAAGTGAGGTTAGGAAAATGTGGCAGAAGAGAGAAGAAGGGCTGCTTCTGCCATATTGATATTGTTGCAGAAGAGGAAGAAGAAGAAGCCTCCTTTATTCCCTTGCGCTGCTCACCCATTACCTGCACATAATCATAAAAACTGTACGGATTCCTCACTGCTCCTGCTTCACATGTTCTTTGCCTCCACTCTGCTCCTCCTGCTATGCAACTCCTCGGCTCCACTCTCGCTCTGAGATTAGATTCCACACACACACACACACCCCAAAAGGAATTTCAAAACCACGCATCCATATCCATAAAGTAAAAGCAAAACCCACAAAACGGAAAAACCACCTTCTCTTTCCTTTCTTTTACTTTTCTTTCCATTGACTTTGTCAAACACATCATAATATATTTATTTATTTATTCTTCATAATGAAGCTCAGCTGACCTTTTAGGTGAGAAATCACTGTAGCTCCTAGGGGAATCTGACTCTTTCCTCGCGGATTTTGAACAATGTAGAACAGTACCCCTACCAGCTTCTCCATCATTCACTTCATCAACACACCCATCATCATGTTCCTCAAAAGATTGCTTTCTATGCTGGCTCGAACTCCCATCTGTTACAGTACATGGGATTTGTTTATTAGGGGTTCGTCGATGAAGAAGAGATGATGAACCTCCCAGAAGGGATAAGAGTAAAAAAAAACAGCTCTGGGTTTCATCAAAGTTTTTCATCAGAAAAGGATTCAAAAGTACACTGGTTTCCCTCATTCTTTGCATGTATCCTTTGGTTGATACCAAAGGAGAAAAGAGAAAATTAGAAGGACTAATAAATGAACAATGCAGATGCAGATTTCCCAAACTCGTTCATAAATGCTAGCCCTCAGAGTTTTGCTTTTGAATCCGAATACGTGCCATTAGAGGAAACGGTAATAGATAGAGATCTTATCATCGTCTCCTTTTAATGTGAAAAGCAAAACTAGTATTTAATGTACGATGCACTAAAGCAGGACTTGCATAAACAGGAAAAACAACTTTAAGTACCTTGTCTACCCAAATTAGTTCTCATGCTTCTATACATCTGGTTTAAAAACAACAACAAAACATCAGATAAGCACCACAAAAAAAAAAAAAAAATCGATCGCCCAGTGAAACCACAGTAGTAAGAAATCAACCTGGAGATGACTCTTCACGTGTGAAATAGTGAGGCCTTTGACATCCATCATCTGAAGAACAAGCTTAGGAGTCGCCTCTGAAGAACCACAAAAACAAGCAACCGTTTCATCAAAGGCCGGCGACAATGTCGAGGAAAATGGAAAAAAGACTGACAAGACAGAAATTAGAAGCGAAAGCGCGTGAGAAACTTACTGTGATGACCTCCGAGGGTGTCAATGGCGTGAACAAAGCAGCGATGAAGTTCAGGAGTCCATCTCAGACGAGGCACTTTGGATCGTATGTACTGCCTCACTGATCCTTCCCTTCCGCAACTCCCCATTGATTTTTCTCTCGATCTACAACAAATATGGAGGCCAAAGCTTGACTTTAGAATCTGAATCCCTTGCTTTGTGGTTCCAAAACCTTGTTGAAGACGCTAGCCAGTTATTCGCTCTGTAAAGAGCTCATGCGTCTGTGGTTATTTATAGAGCAGAAAGTAGAGAAAGAGAGAGAGAGGAAATCAGGAGAGAAAAGGAAAGGACGAGGGAGGAGAGAGTGAGAAGGGTCTGCAAATGGAGGAGGAGTGTCTCTGATTATACCTGCTGCCCCTACTGTTTCTACTTTCTACCCCACCTGGTAGCGTTGCTAAAGAAATATTCAAAGCCATCAAAAATTTGTTATCTTCGCGAATTCTAGATTTTTTTTCTTGTAATAGTTATAATAATTACTTTACCTGCCATGCGCTGCTCAATAATCAATTGCAAAAATAATACATTCTTTGTTTGAATTATTTAGGTAAGTGGTGGATGCTACTCTTTCAACATAATTTATGTTATATAAGATAAATATATAAAAAAAAATTTATTTCGACGTTCCTTTAAAAACCAACTCAAAGACGTCCTAAATCATTTCCATCAATACGCAAAATGAAAAATCATCCATTACTCTAGACTCATAAAATATTCAATTTGTTTTTTTGAAATAAATTATAATAGACTTTATAGATTTGTCTGGAGCTTAATGCAACATAGAGTATACAGTTTTTTTTAACACATTTTTATATTTTATGTTGATAATTTTTACTTTATATCTTTATCATCAATTTTGGAAAATAAAAATACAAGCTCAAGTGGGTCTGTGGTTCCCATCTATTCTAATTTTATGGTGCGCGTTTTGCCGCAATCTGAATCATCATCCTCCCATATCTCTCCAATTATATTGTATATATCATTGAATTTGAATAATTTGAAATAAGGGAAAGATTAACCAAAAATAAAATAAAAATGAGTTTTAAAATAAGAAAATATCTTTAATTTTAAAATTATGACAATCTATAATTTAGTTTCTAGCCAAACAGAACAGACGATGAAGCAGTAGATTGATGTTTCAATATGGTTCACTTTAAAAATTGTAGCTAATAAAATTTTTGAACATTGATAAAAATATATATTAATTTAATTATAATTGGTCCAAAGATTCAGTTGAAGCCATTTTTTTCATTGTTTATGGGAAAATGACTCAAAAATATTTTGAAATATGCAAATTTTATAAGAAAATTTTCAGATAATTACCATATAAATTAAGAAAACTCCAAAAAATATGTTAACGCATGGAAATAATAAATAAGTCTCAAGGGAAAAATCTGAGATTTTGAAATGTTGTGTTTTTACTAAAATACCCCTCAAGATTTTTTTTAGAAAGAGTGGACTCTCACCGCCACCAGAGCTCAGGTGGCGGCAACTTGAGTAATGTAATTAACTAGATTGATTATCTAAGTTTTCTTAATCCTATCAAGCGTTGTTTACAAGTTATATAAAAACATTAACAATTTAAGTATAATGATTTACAATTTATACTCCCCACTCTAAATGGCTTGACTCAAGTTGATCATATGGCCCCGGAGAAAAACTCCATCCCCCAACTGGAGTAGTAGTTGTACTGAAACTTTTATTATCAGTTGATATAATTTAAAATTTTAATTTTTTTAAGTGAAATAGTCATTGATAGTAAGATTATCAGCACAGGAACAATATAATTATTTGGCGATAAGTTAACGTTAAATAAGTGTATGTCTGGGAACATTTATTTTTTGAATATAAGTGTTTATTATGTAAGTCGAGATAAAACTCCTCTCACATATTTATCTCGTATACCATGAATCACAATTTATAAGCATTTATTATCTAAAAATAAACTATTCCAAATAAACACTAAATTTAGAAAGATTTCATATGAACTATGACATTCGGTGGTTTTAATATGGTATCTTTTTTTTTTAAAATTAATTTTTTAATCATTATCTCTTATACGTTAGTAGATAACAAATATAATGTGTGTTTTGTATTATTTATTAAGGTCAATAAACATTTATCACGTAAGTCGAAATAAAATTACTCTCACATACTTACCTCATATACCGTAAATCATGATTTATAAGTATTTATTATAAAAATAAATTATCTCATACGAGCACAGTAAAACGCATGAAAAAAAAGGGAGAATGACAATGAAGTCCTAAGGAAGAGGAGAAATGAAGAAATGGTCCCTATAGATTGCAAAATGAAAAAATGGTCCCATGGAGTTGTTAATACAGACAACTGGAGTTGTTAAATGACAACTTTAGGAGCCTGTATTAACAACTCTATGGACCATAGAACCATTTTTTCATTTTATTTTTTGTATGGGATCTAAGTGTAAATCTAAAAAAAAAAAAAAAAAAGCAAACAAAGGACAAGGGAAGAAGCCAAGAAGGGGAAGAGATCGTTGAGAAATGAGAACTGACGGGGTGGCAGGAAATGATTACAAGGCTATTATGCTACAAATTAAAACCCCTTCTTCCTAACCGCTTCCCATTGACCTTCCCCTCTCTCCCTCCCTCCCCCCCTCTCTCTCCCTCTCCTGCTCTTCATGCCCATTTCCGCCTTCTCATCATTACGGATTTTCACTTTTACTGCACAGTCCCCCCTCTACCCGCACCAACAGCATGCACTCTCTTTCATTATTCCCACAGACCAAATATTAATATAATGTTGGTTTGGAATAGCTTATTTTTAGATAATAAATATTTATAAATCGTGATTCATGGTATACGAGATAAGTATGTGAGAAAAGTTTTATCTCGACTTACGTAATAAAGATTTATTGTCCAAAAATAAGCTCAATCAAACACACGCATAATCTCTGGATGGATTAACACTCGAAGGTATCGATTTATCATAAATCATTATATATGAGGTAAATATTTAATTACATAAATGTGTTTTCCTAATACTAATTTAAACAAACCCATATTCTGCTTACACATAAATTTATGGGAGATTTACACTTAGGTCCCATGCAAGAAATAAAATGAAAAAATGGTCCCTATAGATTGCAAAATGAAAAAATGGTCCCATGGAGTTGTCAATACAGGCTCCTGGAGTTGTTAATGACAACTCCATGGGACCATTTTTTCATTTTGCAATCTATAGGGACCATTTCTTCATTTCTCCTCTTCCTTGGGACTTCACTGTCATTCTCCCTAAATTTATCCTTTTTCTATTGGGAGATTGCTTGTAGATACTTGATCAGAAACTTATTTGTTAAAAAAAATCTAATGGAATATTTATTATATATAAGGAAAGATTGTTCGAAGACAACAGAATATCATATATGGAATATGTATTACACACATGGGAAGATTGTTTGAACATAAAGAAAAAATTTTTACACATAAAGAATATTATTTGCTTCCGAATACCCTATTTAGCAAACAAATTTTTAATAGGGTATTTTTGGACAATTTTCCCTTCTCTATTTTTGTATCCTTGTCACAACTTACCCCATATCCCACCAAATATAACTCATGACCCTCATTTTGCATATTTGCAAGCTACTTATCATTGGATGCAAATCCTCTTATCATCTAATTTTCTCATCATCCATCATGAGCCCATCTGAACCATTGATTGGGAAGAGGGCCTCATTTAGACCGTTGATTGCAAAGAGGAGAGAAAAGTCGAAGGAGTGATAACTTGATGACATGGCTCATTTTTTCCTTTTAAGATTGATTAGAAGGATATGATTTAGAAATTATGAGAGATGATGAGATATCATCTTTCAACTCTAGTGTCCGTACAAAACAAGGAAAGGATCCTCATTTTAATATACTCCTGTACTGTGTGGATCTTTTTCCCATAAAAATTTGGTTAAATTGGATCTCATGAGCTCAAACTCAACACATAAATAGTTACTTACTTGTAGATCTTCCACGAATGGCTTCTTTGTATCAATAATGTGTTCGTTTAGAATAATGATTGGGATATTTAAAAATAACTTTTCAATCATGATTTTCGATATAAGAGGTAAGTATGTGACATGAGTTTTGTCTCGATTTATATGAGAAACAGTTCATAAACAATATTAATGTCGTAACAAGCATGCCCAATGACTAAACTCTTAACTTTGTTAGTTATTAGTTAAGTCCTCGCCAATCATACCATTTTTTTATTCGGCCGATTTTAGGGACAGTATTTCTATGCTTGTTTATAAGTGTACAAATGCCCATGATCATTTCCAAAAGTAGCATCTAGCACCATCTAAAATTTTTTGGTTCAAAAATACCCATGTACCTTACAAATAGAACCTAAAATGCCACAGCCATTTGGGTCCCTTAACGTTCGTTATTTATTCATTGACGTGGATAAAATTTGATGAGTAAGAGGAGGTCGACAGGTGGTGTTGGTGAGGAATTAAAAAGCGATATACCTGTTCTGCCTTTCCATTGTTGAATCAGATTCCAACTCTGCTATTCAATTTTTTTTTTTGAGGTCGAGGGAGTGGTCTTCGATTGAAGCTTCTAATTCCTCCATTAAAAGGTAGCCTGACGCTTTTGTTTTTCCGGTCGAGGTTGTCGTTCTGTTCTGACTGATTCTCTTCTTCCATTAAAGCTTATCCTTCCTCATAGGTGGTGTATTGACGACGAAAGCAAAGAATGGGTGATAGGAGAAGAGGGGTTAACCGAATGGCGGAGACGTAGTCCTCTTCTTGTTCATCTTCTGGAAGAAGCAGAAGGAGGGTGGCTTTGATGAGGAAACCCAGCCGCGACGAAGATTACGAAGGCCCGACAGTGTACTGCCATCACAGATTGGTAGCTCCCTGGTGGACGTCATGAACAAATGGGAACCCAGGAAGAAGGTTTTATGGCTGCCGAAACTACTACCGGGTAAGAAAGTTAATGATCTGAAGATATTTATATTTGAAGGTTTATTGATCGGTGGTGATGAATTTTGGTAGGATGGTGGTTGTGGCTTCTTTGCGTGGCACGATTGTGACTTCGGTGAGGGCCAACATAGTGATAAACCAACTACTTGACGACATTGACAAGTTGTATGATGAGAAAACATGGCTCCGAGGAGGTAATGATGTCGTGGGGTTATGTGAAGAGCTTGATTCAATGTATAATGAGGTTAGGCAGTTGAAATACAAATATGAGATAAGAGAAAGTGAAGGGAGAAATTAGGAAAGGAAGTTCAAAATGGCGATGGCCCTACTGATCATGACATGGATGTGGTTGTCTTTTTTGTATTTAGTAGGTTAGTATGTGATGGTGATTAAAGGGAAAAAGGATATCTGCATATGTAATATATGGAAGAAAACTTGGGGAGAATTCTATTTTGTATGCGTATTAGTAAATGAGAAACAGTGCTGTTGGTTTTGGAGATCAATGAAATCTGACAACTTTTTCCTTTTTGCGTTAATTTAGATCCAAGCTTCTTATATAATTTGACTTTACAAATTCATTAGGAGTTCCATCATGTCCCTTATACAAGCGTCTAGCATCAGCTCTGCTAAAGTGTGGTTCTGTTAGATCCATGCTGAAAAAATGGAAATGTATCATACATCAAAACAATGGGAATGTATCATCCATAATATTACTCACAAGAATTCAACGCTACTAAATCCATTCATCTCGTCTATTTGCAGATGGCCCAGAAACAATTGAAGTAAGGTGTGCTAATGATAAATACATAAGGTTTAAAATGAATTATGACAATAGATTTGTATATGTTTAAAGAAGAATATGCAAGCTGGGGATGACATCCTTATATTGTATCATACATAAAATACCAACATTTGAAGGATATGCAAGAAGTGTGGCTTGGCAACATAGCCATGTTCCTTACAATAGGACACCATCCATGTGACTTATAATAGCTAGCGTATTTATCACAATAAATACCAACAAAAAACAGAAGTGGCCATATTACCATGCTCCTTACAAAAGGGCAGTACATATTGATCACATATAATGTGACTTATAAAAAGTACATATTGATCACATATAATGTGACTTACAAAAAGTAAGCAACAACAAAAAGAAAGTTGTGAAGTTAACAACAAATTAACAACTATGGCTATATATCATATTGGTTTGAAGTGGACTTGATCTTAGCAACCAAATTTTGTCTCTGTGCGAGAAGTTGTGAAGTTGTAATGCTCAGGTTGCCTCTCCATTGTAGACCTTGGAGGTTAATTGGAAGTGGACCAGGTTGAGGCACTTGGAATGTGAATTGGATCCTTCGTGATCACTCAGGTGTACTTGAACTTGAACCCCTTGACTTGCGCATTTCTTTCTCATTAGGGATTGGGAACTTTATTTGTGGGTCAGAATAATGTTGCAAATGTTCTTATGCAGTCCCTTCAGCAATAACAACCTCTGACCTCAATCCAGGCTATAGGAAATAAAAAACACAATTTAGTGACTGTGCAAATTAACAAACACATGAAATTAAAATTAGCGATGCAACTCACATTAAACACAATTCTCCCACTCTCTTCATCAACCCGCATACCCATGCCATGGTCAAACTTTTTGCTTGGTTTCCCCTTTGTTTTAGGAACAACTGGCCGTGGGTATGGTCTGGAAGAATTGGGTGAGATGGGTTGCTGAGATGGTTGGGAAAGTTGGGATATTTGTGGTGGTTGTTGGCTGCTTGAAGATGGTGCATCAGGATGATTAGCTCTATTATTTCTTGGAGGGTTGCTTGAAGGTGGCGCCTACAAAATTTCTGGATTAGTAAACCATATTATTATATAAGTCAGAAAATATGCAAATAAGTCATAAAGTAAACCATGTAAGTTATAAAGTAAACCATGTTCAAACCTCTTTACATGTGGACCTATAGTGTCCGTCCTTTCTACAGTAGGAACACCTCTATATGCGACCTCTCTTACTTAATTTGTCAAGTTGATGCAACTGCTGTTGTGATTGGACAACATTATCACTTGCTTCATTAATCTGGACAAACACTCTCCTTTTCTTCCTTCTTTCAGATTCTTCAGTCCTTTTTCTCTTCTTTGGTGGTCTCCCAGGTAAGGTAAGGACCAGGGGAGGTTGCATTGGAAGACACTTGACTGTGTCCCAAAACTACCTTCCTCTTACTGGTTCAAGCTTTGTCATCATCTTTAACCTAATACCATCAATCATCCTAATGACCGGCAAGTATCTATACTCATCAATCCAAGAATTTAAACTCTCACTAATGTTATTATCTACCATCCACGACTTACATCTAGGAGTGAAGTATGCTCTTACCCATGCTGAGCGATTGTAAGTCATAGCTTACTGCAGCTACTTGCTTATTGATTGCCTCAAGAGCCTTTAGGTTGTCATTAAACTCTTCCTCGAATGAACTCCAAGCACATGCAAAAAAAAATTTCTTCAGTTCATTTCCCCTCCATTTTTTGCTCCAATTTGCATATATATGCCTTGCACAAAGTCTATGCTCAGCTTCAGGAAACACCTCTTTCACGGCATTGGCTAATCCCTAATAACAATATGGAATCAGTATTATAGTAATAATTGAAGTGAACATGGCAGCAGGTTATTTACAAGCAAGGTTCTTTTATACAACTTTAAACTACTAGCATCATATCATCATTTACGTTCTTCATATCTGACATGAAAGTGACAGTAGCGCCATTATGTAGGTCTAAAGAAATCCGCAGCCATTCAAGAAACCAACCCCAATGAAGACCATTTTCTTTAAACACCAATGCAAATGCCAATGGATACAAGGAATCATTGGCATCCACACTCACAGCAGTAAGTAAAATGCCCTTTGTCTTCCCTTTGGGAAATGTTCCATCAACTCCAATCAATGATCGGCATCCTTCTTTCCAACCAACCTGGTCAACAGAATTTGATATTAATCTTGCATTACTTTCAAAGCTATCCTATTTATAATTCGAATATATAATATAGAATATACAATATATAAAACCCAAGTAACTTACAAAAAAAAATTAACAGCTTAAATAGATTAGCCCTAAAAACCATGATCTATTAATAGTAGGCAGCCACAAAAACCATTTAGATACAATAATCCATGATCTATTAATAGTAGGCAGCCACAAAACCATAAATTTGTACAAATTTATAACAACCAATGGAATAAAAGTCAAATCTTAACATACCTTACAAGCATTAAAGCAAATGTACATCCTTCTAAAGACTCTTATGCCGTGCTCTAGCGCCTCAGGACTTATCTCCACGCTCACATCTGATCCAGGATTTGAGATACGTAATTCATTGCAATACGCCTCCAACTTTGCAAATTCATCTTTGTAGCTCCCTTCCATATCTTGCATTATCCTCTTCTTTGCCCTCTTACACTTACATATGCTCACATTAACTTTCAATTCACGTTGCACCTCTTCTTTCATCTCTTTTACCTTATATTGAGGCTTTTCTTGAATCTTCTCCTTAAAATATTCAGCCAGCCACCTTACCGATGCCCTAGGGTTCTTGTACACTCTTGCACATCTATGCTTTAAATACAAGGTCTTTATCATAAAGCCTACTTGTTGCCCATCCCTTGAAGCATACAACACAAAGGGACAACCCATTTGGCAAACTACTTTAATTAATCATTTATCACTCTTTGCTATTTTGAGTTTAACTCCCTTACTTATGGCATACTTATCTAAGGCCCTTTTAAGTTCTTGTCTGTCCACAAAAGTCATGCCCACAATAAAGAAGGGCTTCCTACCTAAGTCCTCCAACTCACCTTCCCCTCTTACTTCTACTAAAGGCCCAGCATAATATTGTGGGCACAAATCCTCATCATCCTCTTCACTCCCCCCACTGCCTTGCACTTGAAATTCTGAATCAAAACTTTCCTGAGTGTCAGAGTCAGCACTATCAGCCAGGTAACTCTCATCCTCACTATTAGATATCTCTAAACCATACTCCCCATCATCCACTGTGTTTTCTGGGTTTGCAACGTCATCAACACAAACAACAAAGGGGTTTTCATTTTCGGTATCAACTTCATCATTTATATCAATCTCATCCAATCCATCTAGAACTTCTATCTCATCTATTACAACTTGTTCCTCTCCTAACACATTTGGTTCATTTCGTATAAAATAAATCTCAGATTCACTTTTTTCATTTTGCCCCCTCTCTCCCAAAGCTATAGAGTAGTCACCTTCTGGCATACAAGTCTTCACATATTTCCAACTCTCATTTGCGCGTAAACAAGTTTCATTTACCTTCAATATTTTCCTCGCTTTCTTCTGTTCAGCCATTTCCTCTTCTCAGTTCAGATTCCTATCCCCATTAAACGACATGAATCTTTGACAAAATATAAAATCAATCAACAAAGGGTTTCGACGCCATTTCACTGTCCAAACTAAACGACAAGATACTTTGGGACCCATTCGATGCTTACCTGTGATTTTTTATTAAAGCAATTTCGGCTTTTCCGTTTTTCTGTTTGTCGGTACGTTGTAGCTCTTCCAACCCGTGTGAAATTGCCAACCTTCTAATCGATTCTCTGCCTCCAACATCCACAATTTCGAGCTCGATTTCCCTTCAATCCCAGACTTGAGCAATTGGTTCAGTTTCTTCGACTTGGCTTCTGCCCTAACTCTCCCTCTTTTTTTCTTGTATCGTTCGACCACTTTGTTCTTTCGCACAGAGTCTTGCGCCACGTTTTTTCCTTATTCCCCCCAACTACTACTAACTGTCCATCTCAGCATCCATGTGTATCCATCAATTTTCCCATCTCACAGTCCACATCATCCCATTTGGTCAATATTTCAAAAAGTATGGTCAACATAACCGACCCAAACGGCTGTGGCATTTTAGGTTCTATTTGTAAGGTACATGGGTATTTTTGAACAAAAAAATTTTACATGGTGCCAGATGCTACTTTTAGAAATGATCATGGGCATTTTTGCACCATTACCCTAAATTTCACGCCTTTTATTGTTTGCTTGCTTGCTTGTTTTCTGTAACAAGCATGCCCAATGACTAAACTCTTAACTTTGTTAGTTATGAGTTAAGTCCTCGCCAATCATACCATTTTTTTATTCGGTCGATTTTAGGGACAGTATTTCTATGCTTGTTTATAAGTACAATCACGTTAAATTTCACGCCTTTTATTGTTTGTTTGCTTGCTTGTTTTCTGTATAAGTTTGGGGATTTGAAAGTCTGTGAAGTTGCCCTCTTGATGTTTTGATTTCCTCTTTTAGTTTGGCTATTTCAGGGTGGAGTCGTCATACATTACTTCGGATTTAATTTCTACGTCTTTCAAATTTCATCACTTTCTATGATACTTTAACTCCTATGGAAACCGCCTCTGAAGGATTGCTTTTCGGTCTGTTTTCTTTGAGCGAAGATTCAACCGTTACTTGTTGAATCTAGTGCGGTGCTTGAATACTACAGTATTGTGCTTGTATCTTCCATCCTCAAGCTCGTTGTTGTCTGTTTTATTCTTAATTTCTTTCTATCGTGTATGTTGGACTGTTCCTATAATCTATCTGATAATCCTTAGGTTCATCCCTTGGAGCCCTCGTAAATCGCAGTCTTTTATCTACCTCGTTTTATCTTTTTTTTAATAAATTGCCTTTTAATAAAAAAGAAAAGTCATGTCCCCACTTAGAGTCCCGCCTTCCAGCCTCCACATTCCTGTCAGTCTACCTAAGAAAACTAATTCTAGACCCAATTGTTTTATTATAATTATAATTATAACTTCCTAACAAATCTCGGTTCTTCCTTGTAATATCTTTTAGTCCAGAATATGGTATTTATTATTCAATTTTATTTGAGCTATTATTATTATTCTTTAGCTTTTATTTTTATTTTACTTCTTTGTATATATTTTAAATCTGATCATTCATTTTTACTAAAAGATAAAATGTGTTTATAGATCAATATCAGATGTTAAATTTTGTTTAAGAAATGAAAATATTAGTTTCAGGACATGAGCGCATTTAGTATTTGAATGGACACAACATTTCAAGGGAAGAAAAAACGGGAGACTAAATGAATGAACAGTGTTTAGGGGTGAAAATGGAGAAGAGATTGATGACTAGTCAGTCATTGGGGCTAATTCCCATGGGGGGTGTGGCCTTTCTTGTCTTTTACAAAGTCAAAGACGCACACATGCACCATTCAGAGCCCCCTTTTTCAATAAGACAAACAAGCATCCAAATCAACCCCACAATTTCTACCTTTTTCACTGAGACAAACCATCCGGAAAATCACCGCACAATCTGCACAAGATTAATATACTACAACTGATACACATTTTTTTTAGTGTTATTGGAATTACATAACTCCCCTTTCTTCTCCACATTTACTGCTTTTTTTTTTTTATTAAACTCGTTATGTAGATTGTAGATGCTATTGGAATAAGACGTAAACTGCACATTTCTCGTTATTTTTAATATATATATATATTCTTTGAAACAGGAGAAAGATTTCCATAAGTTGAGCAAGAGTTTAAGATTAGTGTGGTTTGTAAAGAAAATAACAAGTATAATTTGAATAATTCAATAAAAGTGACGAGTGATTTAGTTGATATCTCACACTAGTACCAGGGAGGAAGCTTTAAATTAGTATGAGCAATTTATTAAAAAAATAATGAAAGAGAGAAAGGGAGGAAGGGAGGAAGGGGTGAGATTGGGAGAAGAAATGAGGGGTCAACGGGTGCAGTGGAATTCCGTACGTAAGATGATCTGTGTGGTTTTGTGGAAAAGAGATGAATATATGGCCCATAAAAATCAAACCCCTCACGTTTTTGCATTTTCCTAATACGAACGTCATCTTATTTATTTATTGGGAGTAGAGCCTCGCCCAAGGTTTCAAAGGTGAAACTGAATCATGAAACGAAGCAGTGGGTGCACACGCAGAGGCAGAGTTGAGAAGCTGCAAGGGAAGCGTGGCAAGTTTCAAAAAGGAGACTTCCTTGTGGAGTTGGATAACGGAGGGAGGTGGAAAGACAAAAAAGGGCCTTGGGGGACAAAGGGCATGAGATGGGGATGAATGATGATCGGAAGTGCTCCTTCCTTGGGATGACCACTCAACCTTTGCATTTATTCTCTCCTGCTCTCTCCTCTCCTGTCCTGTCACGTCACCTTCCTCTCTCATTTATGCATGCTTCCCCTTTCCTCACTCACATAGTCACATCCCTCTTCTTAGTTCTTACACACACACACACCCCAACTTCATTCTCATTCTTCATTCCTGATCGTCTGTTGTATTTTAAATGCTTGTTTAGGACACGGATTGAAGTATTTAAAATTAGTTTTTTAATCATGATTAATAATATATGAGGTAAATATGTGTGATAAGTTTTATCTCGATTTACGTAAACAATAATTTATAAATAATCTTAATACCATAACAAACATTCCTTAAATGACTCATTCATCTCGCTTTTGAATGCCTCTTCCAACAATTATTTGACCATTCTCCTATTATATAACGTATTTTTAAAAATCAATCTCATTCTTAATTAGTTATGTCGCTGCTTTATAACTCCTTAGGCCTCGTATCCATTCGGTTATTGTTTGACATGAAATAGAAAAAAGGCTACTGTATAAATGCCTCTTGCATCCCCAGTGCCCAAGAGCAAGGGAACCAACCCTGGCTACAACATCTCATAAGTTATGACACTTGTACCGTGTCTGTGTTCCAATTCTCCCATCTCAAAACAAGAGAGAGAAGAAGAAACAAGTACTGTTTAGAATTGGAACAACTATTAGAAACTATAAAAACAAATTTTTGATCCTCATTTATGATATACGAAATAAATATGTAAGAGAAGTTTTATCTCAATTTATTTGAAAAACACTTAGAAGCTCTTCAAAAGTGATCACAAATATATGATAAGTGCTCGTTTGGATTAATAGTAGAAGCTGTTTTTATAACATAATTTCTAGTATGTGAGAGGTGTTTTGTCTCAACTTATATGAACATACTTCTGAGACACTTTCTCAAACAGGCCCTAAATGGGAGTATTTACCAGAAACGGATGTCCGATTTTGGTTGGGGGAGATAGCAAAGCCTGTTTAATTTGTTGCCAATTGCAAAGTCTGTTTTCAATTTGATGACGGATATACAACCCATAATTCTGAGGCATGCAAGGGTTTCCTGTGAAATTTCAAGTCATGTCCAACTATATTCATCAACCGGTTAACCGCCACGGGAGGTGGCCATAGGGAATGTTGTTTCTGGGAGATTCTTTTTCTGGCCACATTATTTTTGGGTGGCCGGTCCCGAATATTCCAAAACCGGCTGAATATAGTGTCATTCTCGTTGAAAAATAAAAATACCCATAAATGAGGCAAAGTACTATATTAATGTCCTGTTCCTTCACACCCAACACTCGAAAATCCAGATAATAAATTTAAAAATATGCGAAATTATTGATATACTATAATTAGATATAGTACTTATTTTTTAAATATAAGTGTTTATTATTTAAGCCGAGATAAAACTTCTTTTATATATTTATCTCGTATACTGTGAATCATGACTTATAAATATTTATTATTTAAAAATAAACTATTCCAAACAAACATATAACAAGAAAGAGGTAAAGAATAATTTGGATAGATTAACAGGAAGGAACATGTGAATGAGTTTTTGAGCATCCTTGGACGTACAGCGTACTGGGTTGAATGTTAATGTGAGGGAGACATTAATTTTATAAATAATAATAATTGAAAAAGAGAAGAAGAAAGGATGTGGAAGGGGAGGGAGAAGCATTAAATGGGGAAATGGAAAGGCGGGGACCAGGGAGGGATACGGAAGGAGTAATGATGAAGAGGAGAGGAACAGGGAATGATGAGGGAATAGAGCAGAGGGTCAGACACTGAGACTTCAGAGGGAATGATGAAAATGAATCCCTCCAAATCCCATTAAGCTCCCTTCTGTTCCTGGTCCTCTCCTCCTCTTGTCACCCTCCTTCCCTTTTGCATCCTCTCTTTTCCCTTTTTGTATTCTTTCAAATTAACCTTCATCATCCCATTCCTATGCTATCTTTCCCTTTTTATACAAAATTTTTCAGTAAAAGTCTTATCTTTTAGTTTTTATTTTCTCATTTTATCCTTATTTAATTATCATATTTGATATCAATATAATAAATTTTCACGGTCCTCCTCAAACACATATTATCTTTATCATATTTATGTTCTTATTCTCTTTTTTTTACAATCATTTTTATTATGGTAATTTATTAATTTCCTTATTCTCTCTTATTCCCTATGTCAATAACTACAAGCGCTCTACACTTAAAATACTGCTGTGACGCTTAAAATTATTTGTGAATTCGTGATGCACTAGAAATTATTTTAAAATACCACACCAAAAACTATTTTAAGATATTGAGTGAATAGCTTAGTGGAGATTAGTCCAGTCTTTTTCTTTACTTCATTTAGAGTCCTGACTCTTTCCTGAAAATCTCACCTCTCCACTCTGATCAAATATTTCCATCCTCCACCCATTTCGAAGTGGTCATTACATGAGCATAGTATATACGACAAATGTTGGACTACGAACTACATGACAAATATAGTATATTTCAAGTTATATATATATATATATATAGTGGTGTTGGCAAAATATATATATCTACAGTGGAATGATGAGAATCTTTGAACCATAGACATAGAAAGAAATTGGAAAGAATCAAAACCATGGTTTCAAACCATGGTTTGGATACTTGCCAAAAACACACATAGAGGAAGCCAAAAGATGGAATTGGGAGAATGAAATAGATGAAAATGTTGCATCAGTATTGGGAAAAATATCAGAAATTATGAGACTGTTATTGGGGAATTATGACCAGAGGGACGATCATTGATTCAGGGTGTGTTTGTTTTGGCGATGGGATAAGTAACTTATTTTTACTTAAATTTATGGAATCTTAAGATTGAAAAAAAGTTAGATTGGTAAAATAATGAGTGTTTGGATTAGCGATTGGATAAGTAACTTAAAATAACTTATGTAAAAGTTAGGATGTTTGGTTTGACTTTTACATAAGTAACTTTTATATTAATTAAGAGAAAAAAATTGAAAAAATTATGAAAAATGAAAAAAATGAAGGGATAATTGTGAAAAAAGTCCTCATTAGCAACTTAATTGCCAATGAGACCTGGGAAGATATCTACACACGGAGGGATTTTTTCACAATATTCTCAAAAATTAACTTTGAAAATTTGGCAATGATACAATTTTAAATAAAATTATATCAAACTCTAATTTAAATATTAAATCATAACTCATATTTTCACATAGCTCAAAATCTAACAAAATAAACCGATTAAAACCCCAATAATACCTCCAATAATCCAAATAAATTATTTAAACTAAATTTAATCGGTAAAAACACCATATAGAAACTAATTTATGACATGTTTATAAAAAAAATTGATGATAAAATCATAAAACAACTAAATAATAAATCTAAACTGATTAAAATTAATTATTAATTATTCTCTACATTTCTACAGTCATATATTGACAAAACTCAAAACTTGCCTAAACTCTTATCCCAAAATATTCTCTAATTAGCAGAAGATTACTATCTAAAGAAAGAGAAAATTATTTAGAATATTTTTCATAAAAGAAGTTTTGCGATTAGAAGTGATTTTGAGTACCTCATTAATCCTCAAAGATCCTCAAAACAGAAGTCATCGCTTGAGGGCTCATTCCTAAGCAGTTTTAAGCTCCAATTCTGAGCTTATGAGGATTGAGACTTTTTTTAACTTTTTTCTTAAAGTCCATCGCTGAACCAAACGCACCAAAATGAATAAATCACTGTTCACATGCGATGGCCTACTCAAACGCGCCGATTGATCTCTGAAACGTCAAAACAAACACGCTATCAAATAATTCAATCTGCTCTATTATTGGGACCTGAGCTGTAATTTTTGCTGGAAAATTTGGGGTAAAAAGAGAGGGCGAGGGTGAGGGTGAAGGGATGATGGGTGAAGCTGAACGATGAAGAAGCGCTCGGCTTCGAGGACGCCGCTACTTTCGCCTTCTGCACTCTTCCTGCCTGTCCCCCCCTTTCTGCCATATTTCTCCAATTATTATTTCCACAAAACAATCCCTGCCATTTTTTATTTATGGAAGAAAATACATAATTGAGCGGGAAAACAAATAATCTAAATCTTCAGATTAAGGAGACTATACTGACCAACAATGGATTTGGTTTACACTTTAGTGGGTGAGTGTTTGGATGGGCGATTTGGTGGTGTTTAAGTTGTTTTTTACATAAATCGAGATAACACTCCTCTCACATACTTACCTCATATACTGTAAATCACGATTGAAAAGTTATTTTTAAATATTCTTATCGCTGTTTCAAATACACAGATGGTAAGTGGTTTCACTTTTGTAAGAAAGAGATTTTAAGTTCGAATTTTGAGAAATGTAGTTATTAAGAAAACTTTAATCCTAACATTGCCAATCTGACAGAAATTAGACTAAAGCCTGAAGTGATTTGGGCTCTGGGGATACCTTGAACTGACCAAAAAAGAGACTTGTGTTAAATGGGTGTTTGGATTAGCTTTTGAAAATAACTTTTATGATTTATAAGGTAAATATGTGAGAGGAGTTTTATCTCAGATTCCGCAAACTTAGGTTTAAAAAATTCCCAAATAGTCACTAATACTCAAACACGCTTATGAGTTTCTCTTATACTTTTTTATATTTTATTAATTATTGTAAATCTTAAAATCATTTTACTCAGTAATTTCCTTTTTGAAATGATTATAATTACTAATTTAATAGTAATAAATTTTAGAATGAATTCCAAGGAAACTGAGTTGGGGGAGAAGCATTGGGCCCACTAAATTGACAATGGGAGTGATGGGTCTTGTCAATCACCAGTTTCAAACTCTGTTGAGTCTGTTCGCTTCTGCATTCCCTCATAGGCCATTTGAAATTTGAACCTCCCTTCCTTTTTGTTTCTTTATATATAGTAGTACGACTATTAATCTCTTCTTTAATATTTATTTTTTTAAAATATAATGTAAAATTTCTACTAAAAAAGTCATACTACTATTCACATTGCAATACAACGGTTTTTGATAAGTAAAATACAAATATAACATTAACAGAGGAAGAATAAATTTGGTATAAATGATGTGTCCTCCCTGTTCTTATTTTGACAAAAGAAGTTCAGTAGTGTCTGTGAGCCTTAACAATGGTAAGTTCGATGATTTTGTGCTTTAGAGAGAGAGAGAGATTGCCTTTTTAATTGATAATTTTCTTTAATCAAAGTTTTTGATTGAGAATTAAAATAATCAAAGGTATTAGAACTCGGATCGGGTATTGAATCAATCGGGGTATTGAGTTAAAGGTCAGTGGGTCAGACCGGGGCAAAACCGGTGAGAAATTAAAGATTTTAGGCTTATAGTATAAAATTCAAAAAAAAAAAAGATTTTTTTTTTTTAAAAAATTGAGACCCGGACCAGACTGGGAACCGGACCGATTCACCTTCCGGTTTCCAGGCCGGTCCGGTCCAGTCCGGATTCCTAAACCTGAAAAATAACAGACTTATACTGCAGAAGGAATCCTGGCACATATTCGAAATACAATTGACCATACTCTGAAGAGCTTCTCTACGTACTTCTAGATTCATTTTGTAAGTGTGTGTTTGGAAGAGCTTATATCTGAGAAATAAGTCCTTATTACGTAAGCCGAGAAAAAACTCCTCTCACATACTTCGTATACTGTGAATCACGAATTATAAGCATTTATTGCCCAAAAATAAGTTATTCCAAACGAGCACTAAATCTTCACTCATAACTACTAACGTATTTGCATAGTTTTTTCATTGCAATGGAGTTTCCCTTTTACTAAAATAAGAAGAGATTAGAATTAAGATGGCCAATAACATTTGTGACGGCAGAAAGGTCACACATTCAATTCAAGATTAGAATTTATAAGATGCATAGGTTTGAGTTTAGGTTTCTCATTGCTTTCGTTTCAGTTAGTTTATGGTCGTGTACCTGGTTTTTTCTTTATCTTATCTATACATCTCCCTCATACATATTGAACCTCAATTTCTACGAAGGACAGTGAACAGGGACAGGATGGTAAGCATGAATGGTTGATTATTGTATCTTAAACATTACGTGTATGATTTTTCAAAGTACCGATAACCTTAGTCTAGTATTATGAAATAATTAAGCCCTCTTGTACATTGAATCCAGGAGTTCAACACCGTTTATATTCTCAGTCGTCGGTGTCTAACACTTCAAATAAATTGGAAAAAAAAAAAAATCAAAGTGACGTACATTAATTATTAATTTAATTCACACCATATTTGTACTCAAAACTACATATGGCCAACATTACAACCACGTAAACAAAAGCAGAGAGTTTCCCAATACACACTTATGCACGCCACTTTCTATCTTTTTTAATTAGAATTTTCCACATATTTAAAATATATAAATAATTTTATGATTTAATTGGGCAAGTGGATGGACAAAGATCGCATCTTTCAAAATCTATTACCGACGCCCTTACCTAACTTGGTATATAACCACATGGTCGTGCAAAGTTTTGTCGGTAGAATAACTAGAAAGTTATTAATATACATAACATTGTCATGTATATTAATAACTAAACATTGTTACATTGTCATGTACGTGTTTTGTTGAAACTGATTCCTGTATTATGTTACATGCAAGGAAGAGATAATAACTAGAAAGTTCTTCCAAATTTCGCTAAACTTATTAATATCTATTTTCAGGACGTATTTGTATACAACCACAGTATAAAAGTATAAAAGGAAAGCCAATATAATTGTAGGAAAATTAAAAGGTGAAGAAGAGACCATAGCATGCAGCGAAATTGTGCAAGTTGATGAACCAAAAAAGTGAGAAGAAGAAAGTGTAAAAAGGCAGAATAGAAAGTGAAACTTGATGATGCATGCATGCAAATATAAGAAACCAATAATTGAAGCTTTTTACGTATATATAATTATATATATTGTACCAAAGTCAAAACTGGTGGCCACTCTTCTATACACATACACCTCCTCAATCATTGTTTCCTTCCCATGATCCCAAATATTCTCATATATTATATACTATTCATGATTCATATATTCCTCCATCTTTTCCATTCCATATCCCACTTTAATTATATTCTTCTGCCTATGTTAGTTATTATGTGTGCCTCCTTCATTATATTGTAGCACATATAATTACCTTATTATTGCTTTCAATTTCCTTATGCCTTTTCTTCTTTTGAGCAAAATCTACACAGTAACGCAACCTCCCTCTAAAATTATTAGAGAATAGATCAGATTTATATGATTGTATGAAAGGTATTGGGAGATCCGTACGTGTGATGATGTGTGTGTGTGTGTGTGTATTTGCGCGCATATTGTTTTTAGGGAGGTTTGTATAAGCTTGGAAACTAGAAAAAAAAATGGAAACTTTTTCTTTTTGTCGGGCTTCGTTCCACACTTGAGGGACAAGTTTACCATATAATTAAATAAATATGAATCCAATCATGATTTAATTCTGTTTATGATGATTGTTAATTGAGGGAGAAGAAATGAATACGTGTCAATAATTTCCTAAAATGAGGTGATGCCTTCTTCATAATATATCTTCCGTGGCTCCCTACATTGTTTTTCTTGGATTATCTCTGTTTCACCCTCTTATGTATATTCTTTTTTGTGTGAGCTTGGTGGGACATTTCTCCTTCTCTCTCTTTTATTTTCTGACATATATAATTGTATAAAGTATGCCGTTTTACCTTTTATTTTTTTAAGACAAAACACACACACACACAAGTTTTTAATTTGACTTTGATTTGGCTCTGGCACTGAGTGAATTTTTTTTAACTGAACTGGGTTAAATTCTCAAAATTTATTTAATTAGAAGTAAGATGTTCGTGTTTAGTCACCCGAAGCTGCTCACGCACGTAGTTTGGTAAGTCAAAAAATTTGATAAAATGACGCAAATTCAAACTATCGCAAAAGAAAGGGAGAATATGAATAAGTCTTTTGTTTGTTATCTCTCTCTCTCTCTCTATATATATATATATGAATGCAAATGGACAAAGTATATACTCCTCTATGGGGTCAAGAAAATTGTGTTTTCACAAATCCCTAAGCAAGCCAATAATCTAGACTTGTCGTTTAATTAAATTAGATATGACCCTAAATGAATGTGATGACAATAGAAAAGCCATGGATTTGGGAAGAAAACTTGAAAGCAGGTACAATATGAAGCCTGGATTTAAGTGTAGTGTGTAATTAGGGGATTTAATTTAATTTGATTATTTGATGTTAGGTGGCCTTGAATCATGGAAAGAATGTAATATGGGCAGGGAGGAACGTGGGGTTTGTTTTTTAGCACTTTGACTTTGTTTTTAGACTTTTCTGGTTTGTCCCCACCATTGTCAATCTTTCACTTTCTAGGGTTTTAGCGTAGCAGGTTATGAAATCATTTATGCTGCTGCACCTATCACGTGCATTTGCATGCGGGGTCCCACCAATGGCATTTTGGATATTGGGCTTGGCCCGATTAGTGAAGATGGGCCTGGGCCAGATCATGACTCGTAATGCTAGTTGGAAACCACTCTTCTTAGTACAGCTGATACCTGAGGGAGATGCAAGATAATGATTCTTGTCATAAAAATGAGAAAAAGATACTTAATTCCTTTATTTAATTAACAGAATGAAGTTTGTGTGTCTTCTATTCTCTTTGCAATTCAACTTAGCTCCGCAAGTTTGTTAACTTTCTTCTTTTATAATTTGGCCATGTCTTGTGCGAATCACGAGTAAACTATTATCTTAAATTACCTGTTATTTGGAAAAAAATAAAAAAGATGAGATCTTTATCTCCTTATTGGAAGAGGGGATGCAAGTTTTAGGAGGATATTTTGTGGCAACTTGGTGTTTGTAAAATTAAGTTTTGATCATTTTTAAATTCTTGTCAAAAAAATATTTTAACATGAATTTTGCCTCGATCTCA
The DNA here is from genome assembly GCA_963242795.1 of Inga leiocalycina. Lineage (NCBI taxonomy): Eukaryota > Viridiplantae > Streptophyta > Magnoliopsida > Fabales > Fabaceae > Inga > Inga leiocalycina. The sequence continues at coordinate 63,025,342 of OY725330.1, read as the reverse complement.
ACACTAGAAATGGAGGCTACCCCCAAAGAAGCACCCACAGAATCTATGGCATGTTTGTCTCTGTCCAATTCGGACAAGGAAGAATCATCTGGCACTTCAAATCCAAATCCGACTGATGAGCACGTAAATTTCCAGGACCACTTAACTTGAGAGTTTCAATTTTTGCATGGAGTTGTTATTATTTTGACTCCAATTTCAAAGTGTTGTGAACAGATTGAGTTTGGAAGAGAGGCATGAGATGGTGAGGAGCACTGGGGAAGAGGGTATTCAAGAAAAAGAGCTCCTAAATTTGCTGGCAAACAAGGCAGAGCCAGTTTGATACGACGGGTTCTAACCCTCAGGACGCATGCACATTGGTCAGGGAATCCTCAAGGTCATAAATGTGAACAAGCTCATATCTGCTGGCTGAAGAGTTAAGATATTGATTGCTGATAGGCATGCACAGCTAAACTTGAAAAAATGGGAGGAAGCTTGGAGAAAATGAAGGACGGGGGGCTTTATTTTATTAAAGTTTGGAAAGCTGCTGGGATGGATATAGAGAAAGTAGAGTTTGAGTTGGCATCAGAGGATGATAAGAACTCCCTTAATCGCATAAAGGGGTAATTCTTATTAGTTTGTTTGGTGCTTTCAGATATATGCTCAAGTTTTGGTTGTCCAAGTTATTGCTTATTACTGTACAGGTGTTGTCCAATCATGGGTTGAAGTGAACAAGATGAATTGAGTACAGACCAGAGCATTTATCCGTGCATGCAGTGTGCTGACATATTCTTTCATGAGGTGCCTGCCTCCTTCCATTCTAATAACAAGTCAAATGAGTTATGTAGTGGAAATTTCTAGATATATATTTAAAGGGGTTCCAAATGAGTTATTAATTACTTTATTTGGCATGCTGCTTGTTTTCTGAATTAAGAGATAGGGAGAGTCTGTCGTGCAAGAAGTAAAAACCTTCCCCAACTGTACTTTGGTTTCGAGATTTTTCTATCATAGTCCTTAATTTCATTCTTACTTGTTATCAATGTGTAAATGGTTTCTTCTTACAATCCTAGAGATGTAATGTTTTTCATTCTGGCATTATGGTGTAGTGATTGGTCTGCATTCCTTCATTTTTCCATTTTATCTCTTATTTTGCTTCTTGCATTTTCTCCTCTGAAACTATATTTTCCATATTCATTTCTTGCGTTTAAAACAGGTGGACATTTGCCAAATGGGAATGGATCAGCGTAAAGTGAACGTACTCGCCAGAGAGTATTCTGATGCCATTAAGAGGAAGAACAAGGCCATCATCCTGTCACATCTCCCCTTTGTTGAGCAGTTTTCCTTTTCTCTTCTTAGCAATAGTTTTGGTGTTTGTTGATCTGCAGATATATTACCAGGCTTACAGGAAGGGCAAGAGAAAATGTCAAAGAGTGACAAGATGAGGAGGTAATAAAATGAAGGCTTTTGATTGAATTGTTCAGTTAGCACTCACACTCTGACCCACAGAAATTTGAGGTTATTGTTTGGAATAATATAGGGAGAAGTAAACCAGAAGATAAAGAAAGATTGTGGAAGGAAATCCTTGCTTGGAGTATATTGAGTGGCTTATCGTACCAAAGCCTAAACACTTCTCAGTGGAGCGAATGGTGGGAATAATAAGTAAGTTGTTAGTCACCACTTTTGAACTATTTTTGGTTTGCTTTCTCATTTATTTGTGTTATTGTTTTTAATAAACAGGACATTTAAGAGCTATGAGAGGAGCTTATTGCTGACTACGAAAGCGGGGAGCTACATCCAGCTGATCTTAAACAGGCTTTAGCAAAGTAGTTGAATATAATTCTAGAGGTAATTTTTGTAGCCAAGTTTGATTATGAGTTTCAGAGAAGGGGCTGAGACTTGTGAAATTGTTTAGCTTATACTTGAAGCTAAAGCCTTGTTTAATTATGGGTGCAGCCTGTTAGGAACTGCAGTACTATGGATCTTCAACTCAAATATGTAAATCTAATTCCAACTAACAGTTATAAATCAATCTATCTTTTTGTAAACAAATGAATGAATGTTTGAGATTTAAGGGATCAGCAAGACAAACAACCCCGTGCGTTGCACGGATTAGTTAATTTTTGTAAATATCAAACTAATCAGTAAATTTTATTGAATATACCAAAAGATAATTTAACTATGATTTGACACATAAACGAACTAAAGTTATAATTGGACAACTCATAAAGATGTAAGGTTTTGGAAAATCTTTCTATTCACTACATTAGTTTAGTGGCTAATGTAGTGCCTATGCTCATATAACATAAACAACTTCAACCCATTATAATTCTTCATTCTTGATAACACCATGTACAATTGACCATGCAAGAAGATTTGTGGACTTGGTCGGTAGAGATTAACATTGGAAATAGATTGACTTTGACTTTCATTTATTGTCGTGGAAAAAGATATAATTATTGAGCATTGCCTCCTTGTGAAATTAAAAGGTAATTTTGATTCCGATGGATTCATATATATACGGAGAATCAAAATCTCTTCACCTACACTTATTTTATTTAACACCTTTGCCTTGATAAAGTTCATGTAAAGATATGTTTTTTGCAACCGTGTTCCATTGCACAATTGGACCTAAGTTTTATCCTACATCTTGGTTAATTAATTTCTGTGTAAAGGGTCAAACATCTATTTTTCCTACATTTAATTGGAGAATTACACCTCACTCATGTAACCAAATTGGACCTAAGTTTTATCCCCGATTCAATTATATATTTTTTTAAATCTAAATACAAGAGCATTTTTTATGTAAGATTCCATCCTCTTTTGACCATCATGTCAACTATTTTTCTACAATACCCCCATCTAATATACAGTAAAAAAGTTAGTGATAGAATCATAAAAAAAGAAAGAAAAAAGAAAAAGAAACTTCCCTTATAAGCTATGAACACCGCAACTTATTTTAAATTTTGCGCGCAACATAAACCCTGAAGTCTTAGTACATCAAACTTGTTCATCAAAAGTAGTTAGACCTTCCTTTTAAAAGTAATTTTTTATCGATGGCAAAAAAAAAGAAGTAATTTTTTATCACTAGTCAATATACGATCTCAATGCTTTAAACAATTAAGATGAAGGAAAACTAAACATACACGTCCTTATACTTTGCCACTCGGTAGTTTGTTTTATTTAAAATAGACTCTTTTAGATTAATCCGTTATAGACATTCATCCTCAAATGTAAAAACCATTAATTTTAATTTATAGAATTTAATGAATTTTATAAAATTTCATTTTTCTTTCATTTAGCACCGTTTTAGTTCTTGTGCATTTTTATAAATGAAATTTCATAGGTTATAAATTAAAATTATTGAATCAAACAATTAGTACCAAGTTTAAACAAAATAAGCTTTATGGATCTGAATCAAAATTGAAGTAAACTATACCAACATGTCAATTACTTTTTCCTAAAATTAATAAGAAGCATCAAAATTAGCATAGGTCGGAATCACACAAGTTCCTAAAAATAAAATTTGTTAATCAATCCATCGAGTCCAAAAAACCAGTCCCATTATTAAACCAACAACTCACAAAGTAAATTGTGCTCTTGTTAAAAAGTAAACAACAATTTTATATTTGAACCATCTGCATAACCATTCATGAACTCAACATTATGATGTTTATGAAAACAAAAGTATGACAATGATATCCTCAAAGTAATAGACGTTAGCTTTCGAGTCTCAACCAAGTCTCTCTTCAAAATTTTATTCCACTCTTGCTATTATTTATACACTGATCTCAATATCAACGAATATAAGGAGAGATATTTATCATTCAAAATTTTCTGCATATAAAGAGATTTTGTTAAAATATGACTTATGTAAGCCGGAAGAAACCATGGCTGTAAATTTGTTACACTGCTGTGTCCAACAGAAAGGTACAGGGGGTAACAGATTTAAGTAGCAGAAGGCAGAATTACTAACTTATGCAAAGCAAAGATTCTGCCACAGAAACTCTATTCTCAGTTCCAAATCAATTTCATCTTCTGTTTCAACACAGTATAATGAAGGGGAGGAAAAATGGCACACACCTCAGCGCACGCCAAAAATCTCTTCGGGTGGATCATAGATGTTCTGATCAGGAAAGATCTCCTCAAAATCTTGTTTCACTTTGTTTCTCAAAAGAGGATATGGCAGGAGTCCTTTCAACAAAATTCTGAATGGCAACTCCTCTGGCGGATCGGGAGAATTCTTCATGTGCTCGTATATGTTCATTGCATCTGCAGGAGATCCATACTTCAAGAAACCCCTAATTACTTCAGCATATGACTGAGAATCAGGGTACAGGTTCTCCTTTTTCACGCTTTCCCACAATTCCATTACTTCATCCATCTTCTGTGACCTCGCCAGTGTAATAATCAAGTCCTTGTACAAGAATACATCAGGCTTGTACCAATCTTGTTTTTGTATCACCTTAAACATCTGAACATTCATTAAGGTATTTATAAGCTCAGGGATATAAGAAACTATTAAGCTTTAAACATAAAGATGTTCATCAAAGAAACTATATCTAAAAATGTCGTTGTGTAAGCAACAGGTTTTCATTTGACACCAAGAAACCATGTCTAAAGATGTCCATCAAAGAAATTTAACTATATCTAGAGACCACTCAATGAGGTTATTGAGCGAGATATCTTAATTAACAATTTATCCCTAGATTTGGTTTTTGACCGAATTCAATGGCGTCATTTGATTCATGTAGCTAACCTCATCTAGTGGGATTAAAGCTTTATTGTCGTTGTTGTTGTTCATCAAAGAAAGTAAAGATTTCATGGATGTATCTTTGGGCATTTTACCAAACAAGTTAAAGATCAAATCACTTCTGCTTTTGCATGACCAAAATTGTGTAACATGTCAACAATTGAGATTTAATTTCACCACTGTAAGATAAATTTACTTTCTGGTGCAGCATCTGCTAAACCATAATCCAATGACAAGAAGGGGCCAGACAAGGAAACCAGAAAAGAACTAACAAATATTCCAAAAATAATGAAGCTTATTAACTAGAAAGAAAACGGTACAAACCATGAGAGCCAAAGAAACTTCTTCCTGGCGCTCCAGCTCAGTGAGAACGGCAATCATGTCCATCTTCAAAAGCCTCAACACATGAGACTTTATGAACTTTGGAAGCTTCTCCTCATCATTCTTAAACCTCTTCAAACCCAATACTACAAATAGTGCTTCTTTGCCTATGAGCTTCTTCCCCCTCCAAAGGGGCCCTCTTGGCCTTCCATCATGATATTGCTTCAAAACCCACTTTGTTTTATCTGAACTGCGTTCAATTTCTGGAATTATCGATCTACTGGGCCAAAAAGACTCTTTCATCGGAGTTCTCATGATGCCACGAACAAATATTGCAGACAAGTAAGGGATTTTCCATCTTGAAATGGCACGACTTGCCATCAGAGTTCACTGATGTTTTCAGTGACCTAACAACTAGTCAGAGGCCTCCTTCGACAAAACTGAGGAAAGCGGATGAGCAACGATGTTCTCCAATTTGCAACTTAATATCCTGGAATTGACAAACAAGAAGTCAGTTTTTAATTTAGGGTGTGTTTGGTTCAGCGGATATTAGGTTAGGTGAGGTTTATTTAAGTTAGGTTAGAGGAGGTTATAATTTTATTTGGTTCAAGAAGAGGGGAGGGGAGGTTTGATATCTTGTTTGGTTCAGAAGGAGAGGTGAGAGAAGTTAATTATAAGTAGACAAAAATACCCTTCTACATATTTTCATTTTTCTTTCACAATGTATTTATTAATAATTATTATTTGTAAACATTTTTTTATAAAATAATTAATCTAACAATTATATACACTTTTTTCACACATGACTCAAAGTAAATTGCTCCAAGTTCAGTTCAATTTTATAAAACCTATCCCAACACTCATCATGCTCTTCATCTCTTTCCCTGTGTTTTGACAGATACAAGATGAAAACAAAAAACATTTTTTTCAGTAGCCATGGAGCACACGTAAAGCAACACTTCTACATTGAAGAGATAATTATATAAGTTGTACATTAAATTACATCATTACATAAAAAGTCCTATATATGAGTACCCATATGGTTAGCAAGCTACACAAGTCCTATATTACTAGTTCTTTCAAAATATCCATATGGTTAACAAGTGACTATAAAAAATCATTGCTCAATAAGCAAGATGGTGTAGCATCAAAAGTCTACAAATAGTTAGCAAAGTAAATCACTTGAAGTCCTTCACAATATCCACAAGTAAGCCCTTGCAGGCAAGAAGAGGACATTTAACAAATGTCCTTATTATGGACTTGAATATCTGCTTTTTTTCTGGTCTGCAACAAAACCAAACGATACACCAAAAGGATGCATTAAGGATTCAAGTTCAGTTTGCCATGCATTCTTTTTCAAAATTTTTGAACATAAGGATACATTAAGGATGCATTAAGGACACATACATATCCATTTAATTTATCACACACATTAAGGATGCATTAAGGATACATCAAGCAAGTTACAATTGTATGACACACACATATCCCTTTAAATCAAGAGCTTGTCAGATTGTTGGAACATAGCACAAGTGTGAAAATTTAGGAAGAACGGTACAAAAACTAAACTCTTCAGTTTTGCACTATCAAAAAACTATCTATACAACCATACCCACATATCTATATGCATATATTAGTTCAAAGAACCTGTAAGACTCTAAGTTCCAATGTTTTCAAAAACAAATGGACTATCATACAAGGGCAAGAATCCTAGGCTGGCAACAAAAGTATACTTAAAAATAATAAATTATTTATAAAAAAATATTTTGGCCCAGTATCAGCCAATCATATTTTTTTTAAATAAAAATCTCAAGTCCTATAAAGGGCTACAGTTGAATCAGTTGAGCTCCCAGGGCCAAAAATGGATAGGCTGAAAACTGTTTACCAAAAATTGGCCTTCTGCATTACTGATCCAGCCCTATACTTTTATTAGGGTTGAACAGACTGGGCAATCTTAAACACCTCTGAGATACAATAAGATTCTAGGTTCCAGTTTCAGACTATTTTCATATAGGCTTTTGAGAAATATTTTCATGTTCCCCACAAGACCATGAACGTATCAGCAAACAAACTAGTATGATACATTGAGCTGGAAGCATTTGTCACCCATGCATTGCAAAAGAAAAATTTTCAAACCCATACAAAAAGTTTATAATTGCTGGAAAATATGTTTCATGCATCTAACCTTGCTGATTAATTATTAGTCTCCACGATGCAGCTCAAACTTCTTTTGTGAATTAACAGGCAAATGATGGGAGAAGAGCTTTCAAGTTTGACTGTAAAAGAATTACAGAATTTGGAAAGCCAAATGGAAATTAGCCTTCGGGGTGTTCGTATGAAAAAGGTCAGTGATACCTAAATGAAGTACTGGGATTAAGAAGCTTTGAGATATCACAAACAGTTACTGTTTATTTTCTGAAAAAGACCTACAATGCTCTGAAGTTTGATGAACATGTCTTATGCAGGACCAACTTTTAATGAATGAAATACAGGAACTAAATCAAAAGGTCAGTCTTAAAACATATGAAAAGTAATTACACCCCTCTTCATTGAATAAACATATTATTTAATTTCTGCAGGGTAGCCTTATACACCAAGAAAATGTGGAGCTTTATAAGAAGGTAAACCTAATTCATCGAGAAAACATAGAATTAAACAAAAAGGTATTGGTTTGGCTAGTTAAATAGAGATACAAACTTAAATAGTTTCTTCATAATAAATGATGCAACTTTTAAACCAGTGAAAATTTGTTTAGAATTTAATTCTCAAAAAATTAGAAATTTCACAAATCCAGATCTATGAAACAAGATATGGGAACACAACAAACAAAAATTCTGTTCTTACGAATGGTCTGGGCATAGGAGAGGACTTTCAGGTTCCAGTAAATCTCCAACTCAGCCAGCCAGAGCAATAAACCTATGAATCTCCTTTGGGAAATTCCAAATGCATGCCTAGGTATCATCTGAGAGTTATATATGCAGCAGAAAGCATTTATGCAACCCAAATCATTAAGTTCAAGCAACGTAGGCGCAAATCAGTAACTTCAAGCATGAATGCAACCCAAGTCACAGCAGAATCCAGAAACTTCAAGCGCAAATCAGTAACTTCAACCATGTACAACCCAATTCATGCTTTTCCAAGAACTTCTTTTCGATCCAGTATTAGGATTTTGGTTAGCAAAAGGCCTAACTGTAGCTGTTAAAATCACTGGAAAGAATTTCTTTTTCCCTCACAATATTTTCATTAAGGGTGAACTGCAAAATTATCTTCCTCGAAATGTATCTATTTAGCAAGGCAACAAAAATGAAACTTCAAAACACAGTAAAAGCCACAGCAGAATCCAGAAAAGCTCGAAGGAAACAGGGAAGATTTTTTTTCCCCCTCCAGAAAAATCATGACAGAAAATAATCTTACCTGAACGAAGGAACAAACGACAGAGCAGGCCTTGGACGAGCAACTGACGGAGCAGACGTCGGCGGCGTCGGCGTCTGGAGGAGCAGAATCGCGAAGGAATCGACGCGATCTACCGGACAAACGGACTGCCAGCGACCTTCGACCAGCAACCGATGGTGGTTGCAGAGGTAGGAGGCGGCGACGGCGGCAGGAGGAGCGGCCGGAGACAACGCTCAACTGCCGAGCGCTCTAACCAGGTGAGGGAAAGAAATCCGGATTCTCTCCTTGACTCTCCTGTCCTTTGCTCCTCCCATGCTCAAAACGGTGACGTTTTGGGTGTAATTGGGAGGGAGGTTCCACTTTTTTTTTAACAACATTAAAGTCTCTCAAGTATTTTTTTTAAATAGTATCCAATATTTTAAAATATTTTTCTATCCATTATGTAGTATAAAATAATTTTTCAGGAGCACTCAATATCTGGTAAGATGCAACCAGAACTATTTTTTCACTGACACTCTGTATCTTAAAGATATTTTTCTCACATTCAGTATCCTAAATTATTTTTCTAGTTGTAACAAGAAGCCTCTAAAATATTGTTCTAATGGCAATGATCACCATAAATTTGGCATACCGAGTGTTGGATGGGGCAAAATTTAGTTTAAGATATGGAATGATATTGGAAAAATAGTTTAGGTTGCATCTAGCTAGATACTGGTTGTTCCTGAAAAATTATTTTATGCTACATAATGGACAAAAAAATATTGTAGAACATTGGGTATTACTGAACAAAAAATACTTGAGGGACATGTTATTAAAAAAAAAAAAAGTGAAACCTCCCTCCCAATTACACCCAAAACGTCACCATTTTGAGTATGGGATATGTAAGGGATGGGAGAGTCAAAGAGAGAATCCGGATTCGACGGAAAGAGGGATTTCGAGCGGGAGAACGGGATGAAAAAATGGTGCAGGCAGAGGGAAAATGGTTTTTTACAAGTGAGGGCAGTGGTGGAATATTGAAAATTTGGCATGGCAATTTAATCATAGTTTGAACACCAATATTCTCTTCCTTAAAAAAACCTCAAATTTGGAGGTTTTATAAAAGATGGGAGGTGATTACTAGAAGACAAAAAAAACCTCTCATCTTCCCTCATTCTAACCAAACATCTAATTTTAATATCCAACCCTCCCTTAACTTAATGTGTATTTGGATTAATTTTTGAAAAATAATTTTTATGATTTATAAAGTTAGTATGTGAAAGGAGTTTTATTTTAATTTACGAAAAAATACTTTTAAAACCATGGTCGGAGCCTTATTCAAAAACATATTTAATAAACCCTCCTACCAAACAGGTGAAACAACCCAAACACTAGTAAAAACTAATTGTCTCAAATATGTCTGTGGAAGGGAACACCAACGACAACATAATCTCACTCAAGAATAGAACTTCTGCCAGTGCACTAAAACTAGCAGACAAATTAACCAAAGAAATGTCAAAGCAGGACAAAACTGGTGCAGATAACATGACCCCAAAAAATTAAACACATTCTCTATTACATAGTAAGAGGACACGTTTAAGCTTCGGGGCAGCCCAAAAGAAGAGAACTAAAAACTTCAGTCATCTTGTTTCAACTCACAAGGATGAAATTAACAGCAAAGATAACTAGAAGAAGTGATTTCAAACTGTAAAAAATGTATCAGATTTAACAAAAATAAAGAAGTGCTGCATGAATTTTTCTATAAAAGTTGCCAAAGATTTTTTTTTGATTGAGTGGGTTCCAATTGAACATAGATAATAACTTCTGGAAATGCAATCTTACCTCAAAAGACACAAGAAACGGCAAGAAATGGAGATACACGATTAAGATGGAAGTGACACACGCGCAAAATATATGGGAGAACAAGCACACATACTACGCAGGTGCAGAGGTGAGGGGAGACGGTGACGACGAGGCAACCCAAGTGAAAGAAATTTGGGTTCTCAAGGCTTAGGAGCATCGAGGTTTTTGTTTTCGGTTCCCGGCGAGGAAAATAACGACATACTTACTTCGGTTTTATTTATAAGTAATTTTTTATTTGATTGTATAAAACGAACTGATAGTTAAAATTAATAAGTGTGTAAAAAATGTTATGTTTTTTTTCATATATACTCCTATTTATGAAAAGAGGATAGGAGAAAGAATAGATAAAAAGTATGAAAGATAATGAGTATAACATATGAGAGAGAATAAGTAATTAATAAAGGTAAAATAGGAAAAAGAAGCTTACATTTTCAGACAAAAAGTGAAAATTGATTATAAAAGGGATCAGCCCTATAAGAGAGAAGGTTGCTTATAAATAGGACTGGAGGAAGTAACTTGGAAGACTAGGGAGAAAAGAGGGAACCAACAGAGTAAGGCTGGGGAGAAAAGAGGGAACCAATGCATGTTGGTAATAAACAATTTATTAAGAGAATTATTTTATTTTTGGTGTAAAAAATCAAGGAACGAAAAATCAGACCGGGCAATGAACTGATCACAGCACAGGTTCAAGGGTTAATGGGTCAAACGGGGTTTAACCGGTAGTTGAACCGGTCATAACCGGTCATATTAAAATATTATAATTTATTAGTGATAATATATATTAATATATTTTTAAACTTCTATAGATAAAAATAAAGATTTTTAGAAAAAAAAAAGTTTAAAATCTATTAGTATTAGTTATAATACCTATACTTATACAAAGATATCTCATTTCCTATAATTATTATATCTTTTTAAATAATTTTTTTTATTATTTTCTTCACTTTTTTAGATTTGTTCTTTATTTATTTATTTTTCTCTTCATTTTAGTCTTTAACTTTCCATTTTGTCTTCAAAAAACACAAAATAAAAATTTAAAAAATTTAAAAAAAAAAAAGAAAGAAACCGGGTCAACCGGTTGGACCACCGGTTTTACCGATTTTAACCGGTCCAACCAGTCTGACCGGTTTACTGATCAAACCGGACTGGACCAAGGACAGGTTCCCGGTCGAACCGGCCGGTCCGGTTTTTTGTACTCTGTAAAAATAGACATAAACAATCTATTTGAAAGTAGATATAGTAATTTTAGCTAATTTTTGTATTGTGGGTCCCATTAATCTTTTCTCTATTATTTTAATATTTTTTAATAGGAAACAGTTAATCCCCAAAAGATTATGAATGTGTTTGACTTGGTGATTGGATAAATGACTTATTTTTATTTTGGCTTATGAAATCTTAATATTGGAAAAAAGTAAGATTGGATAAAAAGATGAATGTTTGGATTGACGATTAGATAAGTGACTTGTGTAAAAGTGAATAATGTTTGGTTTGGCTTTTGTATAAATGATTTTTGTATTATTTAAGAGAAAAAATTGTAAAAATTATGAAAAATGAAAAAATTTTAAAATTATGAAAAGTGAAAAAATTAACTTTGAAAATTTGACAATGGTCAAATACATAATAAAATTACAATAAAAATGCAGATAAATTAGAAATTATACAAACTTAAAGTTTTTTATAAAGTAAAATAAAACAAAACTAATTAGATCAAAGGTCCTGTATAATTTGGTCAAAGCTGTACTTACGCATGTTTTGTAAAATTTCAAACCTATTTTACCACACTTCAAAAGTCCTTTCTATTATGTACCTCAAGTTTAAATTTTATAAATTTTATCAAACTCTAATTTAAATATTAAATCTTAACTCATATTTTCACATGATTCAAAATCTAACAAAATAAACAGATTAAAATCTCAATAATACCTCCAATAATTCAAATAAATTATTTAAACTAAATTTAATTTGTAAAAATACCATATAGAAATTAATTTATGACATGTTTATAAAAGAAATTGATTATAAAATCATAAAAAAATCAAATAATAATATATAAACTGATTAAAATTAATTATTAATTATTCTCTACATTTCAACATATATTGACAAAACTAAAAACTTGCCTAAACTCTTATCCCAAAGTATTATCTAACTAGTAGAAGATTACTATATAAAGAAAGAGAAAATTATTTAGAACATTTTTTATAAAATAAATTTTATGATTAGAAGTGATTTTGAGTACCTTATTGATCTCCAAAGATATAAAAATACTCCTATCAATATTATTATATACACACACACACATATAAGCCAAATAAATACATAGGTAGTTGGCAAAAAAAAAAAAAACGCATAGGTAACAGTTAAATCCTCCAATAAGCTTCATTTGCTTGCTTATTGGAATTGAAGACTTTTGCTTATTTTGACTGAAACGAAAATGCTGAACCAAACATTGGAAAATGGAGTTGTTACTGTTTGAGATCGATTGGGCACTGTAGAAGCCTGATTGAGAGCCCAATTGGTCCAAACAAACACACACTATCAAATTTCATTGTAGCTCTGAGGAAAAATGAAATCAAGCTTTTTAGTGAAAATACAATAATGCCCTTATTTTATTTTTACTTGCTATTTAATAATTTTTATATTTTATGATATTTGTGTATATCTGTTCATAAAAAACAAGAGTATTCATGGGACATTATTTATTGTTCATATCATTCTCGAAATATAAATTTGCTAATTAGAAACGAATAAAATGATATTAATTTAAGGCTTTTGCTAATCATCTTTGAGATTCACTTGTTGATACTATGTTAATCTATGGGAGACATTATAAACAAATGTTAAACATTATATTTGAGAAGAGATAGTTGTTTGAAAAAAGATATTAACCAAAAGAAGAATATGTTCACTTGAAGAGTATTAAAAAAGTTTATTAATTAGCATAATGATCTATAAATGTTCTTCAGTTTGCCTCTCACAAAGAAAATTATGCAAGACTGAATTAGTATGACATTAACTTAATTGTTGTCAATATTTGGTGTATGTTAGCGTAATAAATCCCTCAATTGAAATATTGTCTTGATTGCCGCATTTTGGTTTGTTATTTCGTTCTTTGTGTCATATAAGGACTCATTTGGTACGCTGGAATTAGAGAGGGTGGAAATGGAATTGGATCTTAATTCCATGAGAGGGTTTGTTTGGTACAATGGAATTGGCTCCCAATTCCAATTCCATGTGGAAGCCAAATAAGCCATTTCCACCAAAATGAATTCCATCCCAAAAGCCAAGATTTGCAATTCCACCTCCAAATTTCCATCACTTACCCTCCTCCCTTCTGTGACAAAGGCGACCTCTCCTCCCTCATCGGCACCTCTGCTCTTTCAATGATGACTGCGATGGTGACCTCGAGCAACCCACGATTGACCCCATTAGATTTGGCCCCTTTTTTTACGATCTGAAATTTTTTTTTCAGGGATCTCACGGCTCGTCCTTTTAGTATTCATGCCTGAAGCTCTACTGTGACTGTGGCTGGAAGCTCATCTTCTCCAGTTCGGTTTCATTTAGCTTCTTCAATTTTGATGATGGAAATTACAGCGTACCTCATGTTTGCCCACCACTTGATCTTCTTCAATTTCTTTTACTTTTTCAATTCTCCTTCAATTTCAGGCAAAGCACTCTCTTTAATTCAAGTCTATCATGTATGTTTATGAAATCTTTGGGTTTGAATGATTTTCCGGTTGTAATTTTAGATGGTGGGTGATGACAGTGAACAGTAGTTTGGATGTTTGACGCGCTGGTTAGGTTTTTTTTGGATGAGGGCATATTAGTAATTTCATATTTTAAATATAAATATTAAATAAAAATAATATCTGAATTCCATGCACATACCAAACATACTTTTAAAATCCATTTTCATATCCAAATCCAAATCCATTTCCATATCCATCAAAATCAGTTCTAGTGTACCAAACGGGCTCTAAGTGTAGTTGAGAGTACATTAGAGCATATCCTTCAAGTTAGAAATGTAACATCCTTTTTATTAGTTAATTCCCCTATTATGCCTTTTCATTAAAGGTAAATTATATCTACTTTTGGGAAAATCACTCAAAGGTCCCAAAGAACAAAGATAATAACAAAAAAGTTCTTGGAAAAAGTCAAATATCAGAAAAAGCTCTAGGGGCTTTTCTGTGATTATTTCCCAAAGTCAAATGACAAACATGCCCCCAAGAATTTAAAACACTCTATTATTTCTCTCCCTCCTTCGTTCTGCTCTGGTTCTGCGTCTTCCTTGCTTCATCCGTTGCTCCTCTGAGTCCCAGCGTTGGTGCATTCGTCCGTTGCTCCTTCGCTGCCCAAGCCTCCATTGCAATGTGGCAGAGGTAGAACAACGAACTGATTTTTTTTTTTGTGTACGTTGGCTAGATTGAGATTGAGGGGTTAGTCAAAGGTTAAAGCTTGGGCTCAATAGTGGACTAAATGGTAAGAGGTAGATTAGTAATGCTAAGATTTTGCTAAAAATATGATCTTAACCATTGAAGTTAGGTTTTACTGTGGTTAAATTGTGTGAATGTTATAGTGCTCTATTTTGGGGAAGGTTATAGCGAGAGTGCTGTGTTTTAATTTAAGTGGGAATGGTTGAATGTGATGGTGGTTATTTGCTGTGAAAACGCTGATATGAAAAAAAAGTGTTGCTAATTCGTGCAGTTGTAGTTGTTAATACAAAACATGTACTTTGTTTTTGGGCAATATAATAGAGGGAACGATTTGTTTTTGGGCAAGGTAACAGAGGGATGACTTTGTTTTAAGGGGGAATGATTGAATGTGATTGTGGTTTCTTTGATTACAAAATGCTAATATGTTATTAAAAAGAGTGTTGTTAAAGTGTTGTTAATATGTGCGTTTGTAGTTGTTATTATTACTGTCGAAGTTGTTAATACGAAGTTCGTAACCCCCTTCTTACCCAGGCCGAGATTAAGTTCATAAATATATGATTATGTGGAATTAGAGACCGTAAAATGATTTAGGACTTATTCAAAATTAAACTTCTCAAAATCAGGGTTTACAAAAACTTTCCTAAACATTTTCATAATGGTCTCATATCCACAATTCAAATATCACAAATGGCTTGTACAGTACGATTTCATTTATAAATATCAGAGTATAAGGTAAATCCCTGACACACTCAGGTTACATTAATCAATAAAGGGTTCTATAAGGCATAATGCCCATAACCTTTTCCCTTTACCAGGGGATTACACAAAAGTACCCAATATAATCATTATATACATGTAAATCTCAACAAAATATCCAATGATTTACAAAATGATAACCAATGTCTAAAGTAAGCTCCTAGCCCGGAGTGTTATCCATTATTCGTCACCCTCTTCCCTTTTGATCTTTCGGCCCAGTCTAAAATTGTTTTGAGAGAGTGAGATTCTCAAGAATCCCCATAATGTCAAGTCACTCATAGTATGCATAACAATAAGGCATGAAAGCAAATCATGACACATATTGCAACTACAATGACAGTTACAGCAGCAAAGGTAGGTATGACTCGTGTCACCCTTACGTTTGCACACGCTGAAGTGCTCACACTGTATTGCACCATAACGCAGTTCACAACAATATATTTCACCACAGTTGGGATTCATATAAAGCATTTTATAACTCAAGCCACATTGACAAGATTCACAATGCAAGTCATACCGGCAAGATTTATAAGACACAGCCTATGGCTGGATTCACAACACGCCATCTCACGGGTCAGATTTACAAAGCAATTTCACAACAATCTATGTTGATTACAACGACAGTTCAATGGCTGAGGTAGAGATGACCAGTGTCAATCCCTAAACGGCTCACATTGAAGTGCTCACGCTTTAATGGACTATGGCACATTTTCTAATCACATTTCACAAAACCATGATCAGTCATGCATATCAAAACATCATATATAACATGAGAGAGAGTCACTACCTTGGTCCTTCCGGGCGTGCTCTGGCACCGGTCTCTCCCGAATAGGGCAAATGTTGTATCCTATAATTCATAATGAGTGACAAAGTATTATTCTCTATCCAATACTTAATGACCTCTTTACACTTAGATTGATTATCATTATTGCTCTTTAAGAGTCCTTAAATACCACTAACAAAAGCCCTAAAGGGTTTGAAGAACTATCCCAAAGATCCCCTTTTAGAAACATAGAAACTGATTTTTACACTAAGGCTTTGTTTGGTTGGAGGTTAGGTTAGGTTAGGGTGGGGTTGATTTTGTTTGGTTGGAGGTTAGGTTAGGTTGGGGTAGGTTGGGGGTAAAAAAGTAGTGTTTGGTTGGAAGGAGGTTAGGTTAGGTGTTGGATATTTTTTTGTCTTCTAGTGGTAACTTAACCTAGGTTCTGAAACCTCCAAAATTGGGATTTTTCCTAGGTGAGAGAATATTTGTCTTCAATTGTGACTAAATTGCCCATGACAATTTTTTAAAATTCCAACACTACCATAACTTGACCTCCTGATTCAACGAACTTTCCAAATAATAATAATTTTATAAATAATTATTTATATGCTTACACAAATAATTATTTTATAAATAATGATTTTATATAAATAATTATTATTAATAAATACATTATAAAAGAAGAAGGAAAATATGTAGAAGGGTATTTTAACCTCCTCTAACCTAACTTAACTTAAATAAACCTCACTTAACCTAACCTTCGTTGAACCAAACAACATTATAACCTCTTCTAACCTAACTTAAGTAAACCTCACTTAACTTAACCTTCGTTGAACCAAACAAAGCCTAAGACACTTGAGTGAAGATGTTCTCACTCGAGTGATAATGTACGGACACTTGAGTGAAGAAGATCTCACTCAAGTGATGCCCTGATGTGCACCCGAGCATGACAGTACACTTATGCAAGTGCTTGGCAGAGAGCAAAACAGAAATAAAAAATACTCATTGCACTCGAGCCCAGAAAGCAATACTCGAGTGAAAGCCAAATGCTCACTCGAGTACTAGGAAGTAAAGCAGAGAAAGTGAGAACCCGAGAGTACATGAACTTCCAGGTAAAAGGAGCACTCGAGTGATAACTTAACACTCGCAAGTGTTAAGGTGTACTCTTGAATCTTGGACGTGAGTGACAACCCGAGACATGAGTTCATGGTGTCAAATACACCTGCACTCGAGTGAGAGAAGGCTTACTTGAGTGAGAACCCATAACACTCACAAATGAGGCAATACTCTTGTTTCAACACACGGAAGTGCAACATGAAACTGGAAGCATAAAGGGAAAATACACTATAGCACTCAAGTGGAATCCATCCTCACTCGAGTGATGTTTATCCTGCACTCGAGTAGACCCCAGATCACTCGAGTAAAGCTATCATAAACCAGAAAATGCAGAAGGTATGGAGCACTTCTCCACTTTTGCCCAATTGATTCCAATTATCCTAAACTCTCGACCAAGGCTACTCCCACATAAAAACACCCAAGGAATCCACTGGAACAATCAGAATTACCAACTCCCTATTCCATTATCATGCTTTAGTTTTGGGCATCATTAATCACCAAATTCTGAAAATCACTAAACATACCATTTCAATCTCAGATCAATCTATCCATCCAAAACACATTCCAAAACACTCATTTCCATACCAATAACATATTAATCTCCCAATAACCATCATTTTTGAAATTATGCCAATAATTCCAGAAATTCCTAAACTAATTCAAAGGCCACAAAACTTATATAGAAAATTTCCTTTAACTTGCCTTTACAACCTTGCCAAAGAGGTTTCTTGATTCTCTAAGCTTCAAAATTCTTTGATAGCTCAAATCAACACTAATGGCAAATCTACCACCATAGAAATAAAGCTCTCAATACAAGGAACAACATTAAGGAAGAGAGTTTTGGCATTAGAGGTCATTAACTTACCTCAATCACAAGCTTTTCCTTTCTTTTTCTTGGGCAACAATGGCGCAGAAATGGAGAGAGAGAGAGAAGAGAGAGATGAGTGTGGAGGAAGAAGATGAAATCATTACACTCCCTCTAGCCATACTTGTCCAACAAAAAGGGAGGGAAGAGAGGAGAGAGAAAATCATATTTTATCCCATATTTGACTTTTCTTAACCACTCTCCCTTCACATTCACATGCCACATGTCCCTCTCCCATTAGTTCTCATAAAGTAAGTAACTTAATTAGTTTTTCTAACCACTCAATGAGCCATTTAGTCACACATCTCATTTCTCATTAGTTAGTAATTAATTTCCTCATTAATCACTGACTAATTAACCAACAATTTCCATTCTATCAATTTTCCTGATTATGGCACATTAACCAAAATTGCCACAAAACACATAATAATTTAGATTTAATCCACAAATCATTCTCAATAATTTTTATTAGTCGTTAATCAAAATTTGGGGCGTTACAAAGTTCGTGTTGCAGATTGTCATGAAAGAGGGAAACTACTTTGGGGAAGAATCTATTATGTTTCTTTCATGTGGGGAGAAGTTTTTAAATGGTGAAGAAGATGAAATGCAATATAATTCATACTGTTCTAAATATGACTCATACACTTGTAAAACAAGGCAGAATAAGTTGTTAAAAACCAATTCAGCTGTTGTGACATACCCTACGAGAATAATTCATGCAGTTGTGAAAGTTGGAGTTGTGCAATTTATCATTTCAGTCAAACATGAAACAGTGGTAAAAATAACTCATGATGTTGTAAAAGTAAACATCACTAGTTGTTAAAAAAACAATTTTGTAGTTATGAAAGTTGGAGTTCTGAAACTTGTCATTTCAGTCAGGCATGAAAAATTAGTTGTAAAAGTGACTCAAGATGTTATAAAAACACGTTTAACATCCTGATTTTTATGTATAGGAAATAATTATAATTTGGGGATAATTATGAATTTAGTAGTAATTTTTGGGATAAAAAGAAAAGACGGATTTGATTAAAATATACATGTAAAAAAATTAATTTAAAAAATATACCAAAGAAATATAATATTAAAATAAAAAAAATGTGGGCGCCAAATTGAAAATGGAGGAGGCACTTTCGGTGCCTTCCTAAGGGTGTGATTGGTTTGAGGGGAGGGTAGGGGGCTAAATTACAATTTTGGACAAAAGAAACAAAAAATTTATCCTCTCATTCTTTTAAATTTTGGATTCTCGCATAAAATTTACCTTCTCATTCTTTTTAAATTTTGGATTCCCACTAAAATTTAAATATCTTCAACCCAAAAAGGTAATTTACACCTCCTCCCCTTCCCTCCCCTCAAACCAAACACACCCTAAAAAAATATGTTGCCAATTGCTGAAGGAGGGGGTATTATAGATGCCCCCTCTCCCTTCTCACTTCATGTAGATGGTTTGCATGGAGTGATCGTGTGTAAGGGCGTACGATGAGGCACTAATAGGAATATTTTATATCTTGGGGATCAATAAGGTACTTGAATTCACTTTTGATTACAAAACTTATTTCATGAAAATGTTCTAAATAATTTTCTCTTTTTTATGATAGTAATTTTGTGCTGAATAGAGAAAATTTTAATATTAGAATTTTGGATGTATTTGAGTTTTATCAATATATGATGGTAGAAATATATATAATAATTAATAGTTAATTTTAATCAGTTTAGATTTATTATTTAGTTGTTTTATGATTTTATAATCAATTTATTTTTTAAACTAGTTATAAATTTGTTTCTATATGAAGTTTTTACCAATTAAATTTAGATTAAATAATTTATTTGGGTTATTGAAGGTATTATTGAAATTCTAATCGGTTTAGTTTTGTAAATTTTGTGATATATGAAATTATAAATTATAATTTGATATTAGAAACTAGATTTTAATATGATTTTAATTATGTGAAAGTTTCAAATATTGTTTAATAACTGAGTTATACTCATAAATTATAAAAGAGATTTAATTGTTCTAGAAGGTTGATATTGATTTTATGACTATAGATATGTTAAAGGTGAAACTTTAATTTATAAAATTGAGTTATTGATGTGAGAATATAATATAGAGATTATTTAAGGATTTTAATAAGCGATTTGAGCTCATGAGAAGTTATCTATGGCCAAGGATTATTAAGGAAATTTAAATATTTGAAGATAATGGTTGTAAAAGAAAATGGGTTTACGGGAGTTGAATTTTGCATAAATTATTTATTTTAGTATGACATGTGATTAATTGGTGTCTACATTGATAATGTAGAGTTTTCTTATGATCGGTGATTGCTCGTGTTTTTTTACTCAAGTTAAGGTTAATTTTGGGGTTGAGGTAACCAGAGTTAATTTATTCTATATGCTTGCTTTGGACTGTAAGGTGTTTTCTAAACCTTATTTTCATATATACTACTTGTATGTTGATTTGAAAGATTATGTGTATGTTTGAATATAAACCTAGTTCAGTGAAGCAGCGTATTTTCCAACTTGTATATATGAGCGGAGATTAAGATTATTATTGTTGTGATGGTTATAATGTTTGTGATGGAATGTTGTATAAGGAATGACAATCTCATAAATGTTTTTGAAAATATTTTATATATATATATATATATTGTTATGGGATATGTTGGGTTATGTGGAAAAGATATGGTGAAATTGTGCCCATTGGCTCTCTCATTCCTGGCTCGAATTTTGAGTTGAGTGTTTTGGGCGGACACCTCCCTGTTACGATATATTGGTGGTGGCATGGGAGGGAGCAGTATTCTTAAAGTGACTAGCTAATCTTTGGGCGAGTATACTAGCACTGATAAGCCGTACCACATCCAGACGCTATAAGGAGGAGTAGGATGGATGAGTGGAGATAATTCTAATGTTGATCATATTATGTGAAGTTTAATTATTAAGAATATTAATTATTATTGTGTTAGTTAAAGCTGCTTCTCTGATTTACAATCCTTTCATGCATATTTTGTAAATTGATTTTGGTTACTGAGACTTTATGTCTCACCCCGTCATTGTAAATATTTTTCAGGTGAGACCTTTAATGTAGCTAGAGGCCAAAGGAAGCAACAAGAGACATACGCGTTGAGAACTTTGTAGGCCTCTTTTGATATTAGTGTTGTATTATTTTCTTTATTGCCATTATAGGACATGTCATATTTTTGAGATATCATATTTACTGTTTGGATAACTATTTTGGGATAATTGTTTAACTTTTGTTAGGCCTGAGGCCTTATTTCCGTATTCTAATATTTTGGTGGACCCACAACCATATCTATGTTGGAAATTGTTTTGTATGGAGTCTTAGTTGTGGGATTCAGTGTTGTAAGACTCGTGGGCTATGATTTCTCCTGTTGTTATGTGTGCCCAACGTAACGGATTTCTTTGTAGTGAGTTTGTGGGCGAGTTTTGTGTCCTGAACTCTGATATGTTCGAATGAGAAATTGTTGGGTTTGTGGGCAGGATTTGTGCCCTGAACTCCGATACGTCATTGATTGGGAAATTGTTTTCAGAACTTTGATATGTCTTGAATGAGAAATTGTTTTTTTATTATCACTAGTTAACTATTTTTTGTAAAACCATTAAGGATAATTGTTGTTTGGAGAAAGGGTCGTTTCAACACGCATTAGAAGTTGTAAATTGAGCAATTTGCAGTGTTAAACTTGGAGATGCGAACAAAGGTAATTTCATTTACACACGAGAAATAAGTTGTAAAAATAACTCAATACGTTGTAAAAACACACTTAACCAGTTGTAAACTGAGGAATTTTTAGTGCTGCACTTGGAGATGTGTAAAATGGTAGTTTCATTCAGACATGAGAAAGAAGTTGTTAAAATGATCCAACATATTGTGAAAACACGCTTAACGAGTTGTAAACTAAGCAATTTGCAATGGTGAACAATTGTTAAAAGGGTAGTTTCATTGTGACATAAAAAATATGTTGTAAAAAATATTAAACATGTTTTAAACACAAGCATAACTAGTTATTAAATAAGGCATATGCAGTTGTCATATTTGCAGTTTCAAAAAAGGTCATTTCATTTAGGCAACAAAAAGAATGTATAAAAAATCATTTAAGTAGTTGTTATAACACGCAATGACAGTCGTGAACGTAGGGACTCGGCAAACTTGAAATTAACTCATTGTATAAAAACATGTTATGAAAATGACTGATGAAATTGTCAACTTTAAAATGACTGATGAACTAAGGGCAACTTGTTATTTGACTTAGGAAAATAATCACAGAAAATTCCCTTGGGACTTTTCCGATATTTGACTTTTCCCAGAGGCTTTTCTGTTATTATCTTTGTTCTTTGGGACGTGAGAGTGATTTTCCCATTTTTTTCTAAATCAACCCAGGGCAATTATATCTTGTTGGAATGAGTTTTGGATATTTTGATTTGAGGAAACTTAACACCGATCCAATATATGCCTTTTTTAACGCAACATTGTTTCAACATCTTTTCTATAGATATAATAGATAAGTATCTGTGTATTTGGGGGGAGAGTTTGAACATCCCAAACGCTCAATTAAGTTTATAAGCTCAATGGGTAATTTGGGAAAAAAAATTTGAGTGTTTGTTTCCCAAAGTGAGTAATCGAACTTAATTCTATCTTAATAGCTTTTGCCATAAGCTCCATTTCTAAGCTTTTACTGATTTAGCTTTTGGGGAGAGTGAGAATGGTTAAAATATTTTTTCAGTTGTGTCCAGTGTACTATCAGACTTATTGCAATTTTACCCTTAATGCACTTTTTTTGCTACAAAAGTTAATTTCAACTATTATTTGGTGCTTTTAACCCTTAAAATATTTTTTCAACTGTACCCAGTGTGTTATCAGACTGATTGCAATTTTATCTTTAATGTACTTTTTTAGTTC
Source organism: Inga leiocalycina (assembly GCA_963242795.1). Taxonomy (NCBI): domain Eukaryota; kingdom Viridiplantae; phylum Streptophyta; class Magnoliopsida; order Fabales; family Fabaceae; genus Inga; species Inga leiocalycina. The sequence continues at coordinate 63,002,221 of OY725330.1, read as the reverse complement.
CAAAAATTATTTTAAACTATTTTTTGGTGTTTTTAACCCTTTAAAATATTTTTTCACCCACTCTCTCTTACTATTATCATAAAAGTCACTTGTGCTTAAGTCAATCCAAACAAGTTTTACTTTTGCAAAAGTCATTTATACAATCGCTGTTCCAAACATAAATCATATTACACAATCGAGCTTTCACCAAAAATAAAATTACCAAAAGCTGAATTGAGAAACTCCATTTTTCCTATCGCTGTTCCAAACACACCCTATATAATTAGAAAAATAAATCTCTTACACATTGTTTACTTTTACTAATTTTAACCAATATTTTAATCTGCATGATTTTGGCAATTATTATTACTTGTAAAAAAGAGTGGAGGAGTAGCTTATTGTTTTCCTAATTAATGAATTGAATCAAGAATTGTCACCGAAACCTTAGTGCCATTGGTGCAACACAAATGGAGTAATCAGTTTTTTTCCGGCATTAAAGGTATATTTGCTGGGGTCTTCCTTAGCTGGATCTAACGTTACTCCCTTACTTGGATTTAACACTGTTATTAAAATATTTGGTAATCAAATCATTTGGACTTGACACTGATATTCAGCTATTTCTACAAGCTTTCTTATAATATAATAGACAGATAGATAGATGATTTACCATTGGTGCAGATGACATTTATGTGTGTATCTGTGTGTATATATTTGGTATTTTTTTCGTTTCCTTTGTTCAAGTCGCAAATTCTGTTGAAGACAGTAACTTGAAATAGTGCCAAATAAAAATGCACCTATGTACCCAAACATGCACCAAAGCTGTTGCTAGATATATAAATTAGACGCCAATGATGGTCACATATACTACACAGGAAAGGAGGAATAGAGAAACAAACTGAAGAACTTTCCATTTTGCTATGGTATCAATTCTAGATTCTAAAGTCTCTCTTGTTGGGCTAAAAAAGCTTTTTCTTGAAAAAATCAAAAGTATTTCTATCTGGACTGTGATCCACATTTCAAAATCCGGGGCAATAAACACGGTCGTCAAGAATTTATTGACCAATCATAGCTTTGATATGAGATGTGAACAGGGCCACCATCACCCAAGAGATGTGTCAAGAAGCCTGCTTTTGTTGGATCCAAGTATTGTATTACCCACCTGAGAAAGTCTTTGCCTTGTCCAAAATCCATATCATACCTGCCAAATACCATTCTTGTTACCATCCAAACCATGCAAAAGAATAATTAGGCTTCACTAAGTTCAATTAGACTAAACTCCATAGATTTTTCTTCATAGGGATTATCCACCTTTAATGTTTCTCAAAATCTGTGATAAAGAACTTTATTATACCCATAATAGTATGACCAACTGAAAATGAATGTTTTTAAGGGGCTATGTAATGCTTACCACTTGATAATTGGAGAGAGAAAAACAGTCCTCTTGTCCAGATCCACTTCTACGCCACCTTCTTCGAAGAATTCTCTTGCAGCACGCCTTAACTCTTCTACAACTCCTTGGGTTGAGAAGAACCTCACCTTTGGGCTCGACTTTGTGCCGTTACAAATTCCAAAATGAATTAATGGATTCATCTTCACAAGAGCAAACTGCAAATTTGCTGGAACAAGTTAATAACCTTTCTTCATCATCAACCAGATTATACAAACAATAATGGACCAAGGAACACACTCAAAACTTCAGGGAAGAAAAATTGTAACTTTATAATTGAATATTGCTTACCTCTAATTGCTTGTGTCCTGAGCGAAAGGTCTTCATCAAGGAATATGGAGGCCTCTGATTACATCTGAGGATACCATTTTTGATGGAATTGAGGCAATAAGGGAGCCCTCCAACCACGTACTGAAAATCAGAGTAGAAGAAATTCCTGTCCAATACAGTCTGCGGAGACCCTACTCTGGTAAGAGCATGGATCACCATGGCATTGTACAAGTTCATGAAGAAAGCAAGCCTCTCTTTTTCTGATAGTTCTTGCACGTTTATTCGTTGAAGATCCTGGGCAGCAATTACATACCTGCAGTTGGAAAAAAAGAGAAATAGACCACATTTAGACCTTTGAAGTTCACATGAGAGGACATATTTATTTCAATTTCTCAACAAGTATATAAAATATGCCATTAGTAACCATGCGACTAATATCTTACCTGCGAAATTCTTCGCTTTTGCCAATGGCCGCATAGTCAAGATATCGCCTGTCATCAGTAGCATAAGACTCAAGAATGGCAGACATGAGCTTTGTAAGCCTTTGGCATACTGCAATTGCAGGTTTTGGTTCATTATCATTTGTGATGGTCCGGAAATTAAAGCAACCGATGATATATGGTTCGTGCTCAAGGAAACGGTAGAGGTGGTTTCCATCCTCAAACTCATTTTCCCTGCATTACAAAGTTGACAATCAAATAAAGAAACCTTCTAAGAATATTGTATCATATACCTACTAAGGAAAAAAACATGTTTGTATCATTTATACTTTTTGTTATTGGTTTTTACAATCAAAACATGATGGTTATGGTTCTCTAATATAAATATTATAGACAAGTTTATAGCAATAATCAATATCAATATAAATTATAAAAAATGTAGAGAACCACACTGTTCACAGGCTAAAAGCACTTGTTAGCCTAGAGGCTCATCTTGGGCATTGTGCATGGTCAAATACACAAGGCCCATGTTAGTTATCTAGTGGAGAAGAACACTACTACTAATTATATTTTAATTGAAACTTTTATTAGCCATTAGATATAGTCTTTTTTATTAATAAGTGTCCACTTTCACCAACTTTGAAAGTTATTCTCTTACCCGAAAACATGATGAATGAAATGCTTCTTGGATAACTGCTTTCCGATCTCAACAGCCTGATAATAGTTTTCGAATACAAACACTTAGTGGAAATATTACACATTTTACATCGAACAAACAAATATCGGAAACATTTTTGTTTTAAAGTGTCACATTCAACCGATATAGAGTATATAAAGAGATTACTATTACTGCTGGCAAGGTGCTCTAATAAGGGAATGTTAAATAGAGATGGATATCTGTGGTCGAATTGTGACTGAGATTACTTAGAAAAAAGCAATTTTCCTTGTAGTGGTTTTTATTAGATCTTGAAATTTATAAAAGTTATAATAATATGTCTTCAACGATATAAATTATTATTTATCAAATTCTGAGTATTAAAAAAAAAAAATTACCTAATAGTTCTAATATATATCTATATTTTATAAATTCTATAAATTTAATATAAAAAAGTAAAATTATTTAATTATCAGTTACTATTTTGGTCTAAAAAAATATGAAAAATCTATTCAAAGCAAGGCCCCACTTGCATAAAAATTAGAATAGGCAAAGGTCATCATTGGGATTTTCTTTTCATTTTTAGGTCCATAAATTGAAAGAGAAAGATGGAAGACGCGCATAAAAAGTGAAAAGTCAGAAACTATCCATCAATCCGGCGCCTATCAATAAATTTATACCAGATGCAATGGGCATTAATCATGAAATCTGAAAAATATATTAAATTAAAGGAGTAGCAAACTTAAAGTGAAAGAAATCACGACACATGCACGGGTATTTTCTATCTTATATTTTATATTTACAGTTTTACCCTTCATAATTTATATTTTTGTTTTGCAATTTTATATTCATGCAATTATACTTTGTAAAGTTATATCAGCTTTGCATTTTTTCCACCTGAAAATTAAAGTTTTCATAGAAACTACGACCCTTTCTGCCTAACAATTATTTTTGGAATCGGAGACAATAACAATACACAAGCTATTCCTATTAGGACACCAGGAAGTTTCCGTGACTTATCTACCGCTGAGAGATGGAACAATATTATAATGAAAATCAGTTAATAAAAAATCGTTGGACGATAAGATAATGAGATGGTAGTAAGTAAGTGAGGTAAATTTTTTGTTTATGTCGTGATTATTGGCATGTGAAAACTAAATTATGCTGTTTCAAGTTTTGAAAATTGAAACTCCCATTTCTGCGCTCCGGCGTCATTATTCACCACACCCTCGTGCGCGCCATTATTAGTGTTTATGATATGCCTATGGAGAAACAAGTACTCTACTCTACTTTAAAAAGCACATATCCGACACTGTAGTAAACTATCAGTTAAAAATGACGCGCATATGGAATGAAATAATTATGTTTTGAAATTTGTTGGAAAGAGATTTAAACCATTTTAAACATAAATATACTCCATATTACTTCAACGCGTTTCCATTTTCCAAACACGTACATTACGCGCTTATCAATAGTAAGAAAATTATTGCTGCATAATTTTAAATGTCAGAATCCCTTTTTTTTTTTTTTTTGCTCAGAAGAATCCGTTTTGGGAGTTTGATTTGACGCAAGTTTATTTATGCATATTAATCAACGTAGAATTAAATGAATCAAAAATTGATTGACAGAAACAAATAATAGAAAGGTCCCAGTAAGCATGAGGCATGCGGAGCGTACCTTCTTACGGCCGCAATCCAAGTGGTGAATAAGCACCTCCACCAATTCTGCCCCGGAAAAGCAGTTATGTACTATTTTCATCTTCATCGCTATCACACGGTCCTGAATCGGTAATTTCTGCCTCAGCACCTTCACGTATCCCACCATCTCGTCCGTCCGATCATCCACGTTCGCATGATCGAAGCCGTACACTGGTGGCGCCGGCGCCTGATCCGGACACTTCACCGTCAACACCTCCACCCACAACTTCTGCTCGAATATCCCGCTGTTCCTCAAAGAATTCAACGCAACCAATCCCCCAAACAGCTTCTCGTTGAAGAATATCGCCGGCACTGCTGTTGTCCCCGTCCTCTCTCTCAGCTCACTCTCCCTCTCCGGGTACACATCGATGTTAATCTCCACAAATTTCAGCCCAGTCTCAGTAAAGAACTTTCGCACCGCCGTGGTGTCCCTACAGTTCGACCTCGAGAAGAAGCTTATTCTTCCTTTCATTACCTGCTCGTCGCTGTTTTTTTCCTTCACCACCACCTTGAGACCGGAAAGATTGAATTCCGTTATTCTTTGGTTATTCTGTTTCTTCGACCCCTCATCGTTCTCATCCATTAAGGATGAAATTCCCCTTGCGATCGCCAACGAACGCTGCCGGAAGAACTTTCCGATGGCAGGCATGTCAACGCCAGGGAAACTCGCGGTGCGGTCGTTTTTTGCTGAAGGAGGATTATCCATCCCCGGAGGCATCTGTGGCTTTGGAAGATTGGAATGAGGCGGCACAAATCGCAAATGGCTGTCACTATTGTTAATGGTGTCGGGAACGTCGTCTTTTTGGATCGTTGAATTCAAATGCTCGGATCGTTCGTCTTTAAGATTAATTTCACTAACGGCGGAAACACGATCACGCTCAATAGGAACGTTATCGCTTTGAGTCGTTGATGGTAGAGAATTCAAATCCTCGGTTCGTTCTTTCGTGAGCTCAATTTCATCATCGGCGGCAACATTGTCACGGTGAGGCCGAGCATCGTCGTGTTCGGTCGTCGATGATAGATAATTCTCGGAATGAGGTTGGGCAATTCGTTCTGTTTCGTCACTGATAGTGGTTTCAGATTGATTATCGGCTGATCTGTTACCGTGAGTATCGGCGGAAACAGCGTCAAGCCGAGGATGGGCGTCGTCTTTATTAGTCGGCGATGATTCCTCTGTTTCTGTTGATGCTACAGCTGAGCGTGATTTGTGCAACTCTGGAGGATTCGGATTGCCTTCAACCTCGGAACCCATCTCCGGAATAAGAGAAGTTTCTAGTTACATGAAATCATGAAGAGAAACAGAAACAGAGTGAAATGAAAAGAGGGGATGTGGAAAAAGAACAAGAAAAAAAGAAGTTGAAGCGAAGAAAACAAAGGAGTGGAGATGGATGGGTGAATGTGATGGACGATGAAATCGGAGAAGTTTTGAAGGAAATTTAAAGAAATGGGAACAAGAAGATCGAGCGAGGTTTAGTGATATGTACGGGAAGAGGTCAAAGACATTATAGTCTTGTGTTTCTTCTAAGAAGAATTATTTTTTGAAACTTTCAAAAATAACAGACCGGAATATACTCTTTTTTTTTTTCCTTGAAAGAAAATCTGAAACCCATTGGAATCAATTAATTGTTGATGCATCTGCCGTAAATATCCAGGGTGCACACAGCACCAAAGATAAAATAAAGAGAAAATTATACCAAAAAATAAATGAAAAATTATTAATGAAGACTAAATTCTGAAAAATATTTCTTTTTGAAGATCTTGATGAATATTATGCTTGCCCTGGACCCTGGGGCTCAAAGTCAAAACACAAAAAATATACAGTCAAGTCAATATATGGATCATTATTGTTCTTCATATTTATATTTATGCAACACTGCTGAGTTTTTTATTCAAACAATCAAACAAACTTAAAAGGTTAGGGGATATTACTCAAAGACCGTCGCCCCTAATTTTCCAAGTGGAAGCTTATATGTAATTTCGGAGTTTTCCCTAATTTAATTTGTTGATTGATAAACATGGCTCCTTCCGTCTTGAGCCACCATCAGACAAACACAAAGGGACAAGCAAGCTAAAAACAGATTATTTTGACTCAACAAAAAGAAACTGAAATATAATATTATCATACAAATATTGATTTAATTCTATATCATACGAAAATGAAGTAATTTTTCTAAATGTATCATTTATATTCATATAAACTCACACACACACACACACACACACACACACACACACACACACACACACACACAACGTCTTCGTTTCCTTGATCCATGTTATCAACTTTTATAGAGTTAAAAAACCTTCGGTTCAGATCTCGTAAGATCAAATGTACTCCCTCCGGTCCTAAATATAAGACATAGTTTGTAGTGTAAATTGCATTACAAACTATGTCCTATATTTAGGACCGGAGGTAGTATAATATAATGTTTTTCTAGTTTTGTGAATAGTTGAGATTTGATTGTCAGTCAATATGAGTGAACCTTTCTAAGCGTCACTTTGAACAACCTTACCAAAATAATTAGGTTTGCTTGTTTGGATGTATCCTCGCATAATAAAGAATATAACACTAATGCAATTATGAGAATAGAATCATAGCATAGGCAAATCAATGATTTGTTAATTATTTTTCTATTTAACTTATCAACAATAATTATATGATGAAATTTAATTAGTTTTAATAATAAAATCTCATGCTTTTTCTCAGATGATATTAATGTTGATATTAATTTATTATTTTTATGATCCTGATTAGTGATTACATGCAGCCCGGCCAATGCATATGCGATGAAGGCATGAACCTGAAGCCCCAAAACCTACGATCACGTGACATCAAGACGTAAATAAAAAATTATTGATGTTCAATATTAAATATTGTCTTCGGTCCTAATTATAAGATAAAGTTGACTTTTTTAGAGAAATTAAGGAAGCCAATTAAATTATTTTAGAGTATTTTTATTTTTTCTTCAAACTAATAAATTAATATATAATCTAAGAATACATAACATATGATATGATTAAGTAAATTATTTAATTTCCTTAATCTCTCCAAAAAAAGTCAACTTTATTTTATATTTAAGACCAGAGGTACTACTATATTAATATATTATATGAAATTAAAATTTAAAATACTTGGAAGGGCACCCTCGCTCACATTCTCTACGACATATATACAATGTATTGCACGCAGTTTTGAGAGATAAAAGAGGCAATTTGATATTCATGGATTGAATATTATTGTTAATTTGATGCTTAATTTTTTTTTTCATTATTGTAACATCATACTAGTAACTTATAACAGGGGTGAGAATGGGATATATATATATCATATATGATAGGGGTAACATCCAAAATTTAAACATGTTTATTATATGTAATACTTGCACTTTTACATATTTTTACAACACTCGAATGATATATAAATATATTCTACAATGATCACCAACGACTTTACTCAAAAAAAAAAAAAAAAGGACCAACGACTTGAATATTTAATGTAGAAGCAGTCACTGGCAAAAATAAAAGTCAGACGCAAACCCGTATTCACTGGCAAAATATGTAAGTTAAGTATATACGTCATATTATTATTTTATTAATTACTAATTCTAATAGAAATTATAACTGATAGCCACGGGTCGTGACATTTTCAAATTCAATCACAGGAATCTGTCAAGCCCATGCAAGTGTGCTATATATTTTTAATGATCAAAGGCTAATTCAACAAATTAATATCGTGTTTAAAAATAACTTATCCACGTTTCTTAATACATTTGGACAAAAATCAAAATACTATGAAAGGTTATAAGAAGCTATACGTGTATTATTCGTAAATTTTTTTTTTAAAAAAAAGCAGAGCATGAAATGTCTTGGTCATAGGCACTCGGGAGTCTTGAATGGAATTGGGAAGGCACTGAAGATTGAAGAAAGTTACTTTCAAGAACCAAATGAATGGGAAATTAGACTTGGATTTGGCAACTTCCCACCAACCAATTAACCGCCAATCTACATATAAAAAAGTCAATCCCATATCATGAATTTGTAATTAGATGGAGTTCAACTTTTTCATTTTGCGTTCTATCTATATTTTAATTTAATGTAAGTGATTCTCATCACTTAAACACGTTGTTGTGTGTAGGTTAGAAGCAGTCCACCTTAGGCCCTCAATACTCAAATAGGATGATAGTGGGGTAATCAATTGAGTCATCCTGGAAACCGGTGACCTCCCATGAAACCAATCAGAGTAGGTCTCAAACCCGGAATTATGTGCAATCTAGGGTGACCTAGTTCCAACTCGGGTGAGTTGTTGGGTTGATTTGATTGCATTTTTTTAAAAAATTAGTATTTCTTATGGGGTGGATAATAACATTAATCGAAGTTAATGATAATTTTTGTATTAATAACTATTAGTTTTAATGATTAAAGGATTATAGCTAAGAATATTTTATTATGATCTATCTATTTTCAGAATTTGCTAGGAAGAACATTTATGATTATTGATTATATAGTGTCATCATATAGTCGATTGATACTATATGTGAATATGTCAAAGAAATTGTAAAGAATATTGAAAAAGTATATGATTATTTTGTAAGTAACTCAATGTATTAAATTGATTTTAGATGGTATCATACAATAATAAGAATTTAAATTATTTTTTAATTTCTTATTTCCCATTGGCTTAGTTTCGGATTGACTCCGAGCTAATCCACTGATTCTCTACCCACTACTTCAACCGGTTCAGAGGTGGTTCGGGTTGATAACTTAGGGTCTATTCCTTATACTTACAAAAAAAAAACAAAAACAAAAGAAGAAAATAGGCTAAAACTGAATTATAAATAGCAACCAGTAAGTCGTAGCACTCCACTTTGTAAGTTAAAGAATCTAACTGGGCACTTGAATATAAGCATGTTTGTTTGAGCTTATAAAAACTTATAAGTTGCTTTTTACGTAAATCGAGACACAACTCCTCTCACATACTTACTTCGTATACCGTAAATCACTATTAAAAAGCAATTTATAAGCAATCGAATCGCTCAACCAAACATACCCTATGTAATTCAAAACATATAAATATAAATATTGTATTTTTTGGGAAGTGGGGTTGGATCGTGATCAAACAATAGTAACTAGCTCATAGATTCAAGCAAAATGGGACTGGTCGAGCACTCAGTAGTGGACCTAAATTTTTAGGTTCGGCACTCCATCAGCCACAAATAATCGAATTTATCGATAACTCAAACACACACACACACACACACAAATAATTAAAAATGTCTATTCGCTTAATTTTATCGAAAGCTAATATTTCTAACCATGAGATTTTTTTTTTTTTTGCGTGCGTCTACGAAGTTCTTGTCAGTTTGATTTTAAGGGAATATTAGTTAAAAACTTAAAATAGGCTTTGCGCGGGGCTCATCCAACACGATTCTTGCATTAAGAATGCAACTTGAATTCATATTAATTATTCTTATGAAAATGATACCACTTTTTTTTTTTGCCAACATGAAAATGATATCACTATTTATAGATTAGATGAACTTTTGTTGGTGGATTACAAGATTTATTTACACTGAGAATAGTATTTTTAGCATAAAATTATAATTAAAACAAACAAACAACATTTTATTTTATATTTTTTAAAAGTAAAAAATATATGATTTTAATAAAATAAAAAACGAAGATGCCTTGTCATTGGAGAGGGCCATGTCTCTTTAAATTTGTCAAAGCACTCACGAGATTAAAGTTGCAGTTGGCACCTAACAAGTACGAGCTAAATAGCGTGTGCACTAGTTATCTCCCATCACCAAGGACACAATGATTTCTTATTTTTTTGAGAAAATTTAAATATACCCCATTAAGTTCATGGAGCGTTCTTTGAAAATTTTAACCTGGACCAAAACAGTATAATTTCCAATCATTCCGCTGGCATCTTGCAACACCTGATTTTATTAAAAGAAAATTGACCGCACCGATTTTAATAAAATTAAGAGAAGATAAGAAGATATGGAAGAATATCATTAAAGTCCTAAGCATAAAAAATAATATCAGAAAAGTCTTCATTAACAAGTAAAAGAGCAATATTGACAAGTTATCAACCTTGTCAATATATTATTTCCCTTGATTATGACTTAAATGATATTCTCTCAAAAGACATTGTCTAATTTCTAAAAAATTTAAGTTTACTTGAGAGCCAAATTGGACCATTTCATTCATAGATCTATATAGGTTTTTAAGTTTGCGGAGCACTTAAAATAAATTTATTGCTTTCAACATCGAATATGCATGGCATGACTTGTGAAGAGAGATTAAATTGTTAATTATTAATGTCAAATAAGGTCACCAATTTAGACAACCTAGCAGGCCAATACTAAAAAGTCAGACTCATTTCTTGATGCTATTAATTGACTTAATTAATTCCATGCCCTCGCCATTAACTAGATCAAATCAACTATTTTTGCTACATAATCCCATTAACAGCAACTGAAGCAGAAATATTATATTGATTAAATTCCTTACATTTCTCATTATTCAGTACTAAAAAGAAAATGTTGGTGCCCCTTGTAAATCTGCCCTATAATTTTAAAAAATATTAGTCTAATTATTATAAAGATATCTTATTGGGACATGATTTTCAATTAATGACCATTATTGTTATAAATACTTTGTTAATAGTATCTGTATAAGTAAGGTTGTCAAACTTACGAATTTAAGCAAACTTGTGATAATGACATAAACTTGTATGATGAATTTGAATCGTAAATTCGTAAAACTTTACTGTTATCAATAAATAGATATTTATAGTGTATATCAATATGGTGAGCGACGATAGTGCAAGAGGAGAACTAGGGGGAAGACAGAGGTTTGGGGGTGAGAAGAGTTGGAGTAGAGGAGGACTGTGTGGCGAGGAGTAGAAGATGAGATGGCTATGGATCAGTCCATGGAACAATCATATAGGGATAAGGTTTTAAACCTAGATGATCAGAGCAAAAAGCAAAGGACAGAGGAAGTGCTGCGATGGAGAATGCATGGAGAGAATATCTGGATAGTTTAGATGGTTTCTTCACATCAAATGACGTATGACATAGGAACTAAGATACATTGGAAGGGGGCAGCGTTCAAATTTTTGCCCTAGGCTATAGGTTACAAGAGATAAATATGAAGCCTGGTGTGCACCTTGGAAGAAGTCATTGGTCATTAAGCTATTAGGGATGAGTATGTCAATATACAAACTCAGACCTAGGCTTGAGAAAATTTGGAAAATGTTGACTTGATCTTGATAATGATCACTTCATTGCCTCTTTTGAAATGAATGAAGATATGAAATATGTGCTATGTGAGGGACCTTGGATGATTGTGGATCACTATGTCATGGTGTAACGGTGGAGGTCAAACTTTGACCCATGAGCGACTAATACATAGAGGAGAATAGCTTCATGGGTTTGAATTCGAACTGTTCTAATTGAGTTTTACAACTATGAATCACTATTGAGGATAAGAGGTATGCTTGAAAGGATGCTGAAAGTGGACATGGTAACTTTGTTAGGATCCAAGGGTAGATTTGCGAGGGTATGCATCGAGCTGGACCTGTAGTTACAACTCTTGCGTACGCTGGACATTTTTCAATGGACATTCCACTTGGAATATGAAGGACTACACTTGGTGTGCTTTAGGTGTGGTGTGTTTGGACATCACGAGGAGGAGTGCCCTCTGTTAAAGGATGAAATAGATGGGAAGGAAAAAGTAAATACTGTAGCTGGTAGTGGTAATCTAGATGTGGGGAAGAATAGGGATGAAGGTGTTAAGATGCACATAGGTAAAAGTCTTGCAACAGGTTCCGACTAATGTAAAAGAAGTAGAGAATCAGACGAAGAGGCTTAAGGAACAAAACGAGATTACAGATAGCGACGTTGTTGGATTTGTTTGGACTAAAATTGCTTGTTCGCCATCCAGTAAAGCACCGATTTGGAAACCTCAAGAATCAAGGTAATCATGTAATTGTTTTGGCTAAGGATTCGTGCAATCTAAGATTGTTGAGCAGCAAATCTACATATGATAAGTAGGGATTTGTAGAGGTTTTGAAGGAAATAATAGTGGCAAAAAGTCACCGTATGAGAATGATACGAGGGAGAAAGATTTATTTGTATGGAAGGGAAAGGAAAGTCAATGAGGGATGCTAGAGTTACGGAGGGCAAAGGGAAGAGTAATCATTAGGGTCTAAAGAAACCAAGATTGGAGGGCTCATGGCATGTGGGGAAGGAAGGGAGTAATAGTTTGACGTGGGGTCCGGTGGATAGGAAGAAACTGGATCTTGGACCTAGTAGGAGTAGAGGAAAAGAAAATAGAAAGTAGGTTCGGATTCTTCAGGGGCCCAACAAAGGAAGACTACTTTTGGCCCAATAACAAGTGATTTCTAATAATCCTTTTGTTGTGCTTGAAAGCAATCAAGGGTTGGTCCAAGATGGCTTGGAGACTAGTGGAGATATAAACAAGTCTCAAAGGTTAACATTGGTAACCAGCTTCATTGGAGACCAACAAGGGATAAACCAACCTATGAGTTGTGATGATGTGACAAACGATTTGGAGGTGCTACCCTAAAATGACAACAGGGGCCCTAAAGCCCAAAACCCTCCAAATGGTTTTTTATGAATTGCTTATTTTGGAATACCAGAGGCACGGGGTACAAGAGCTTCTCTGGGATGATGAGATAATTGGTGAATAGATACAAAGTTAATGTTCTATGGATATTGGAGATAAAAAACCAATGGATCAAAAGTGGCCAATGAAGCCAAATGATTGGGTTTTAAAAAACATGCATAAGTAGATACTAGAGGGCAAAGTGGTGGAATATGGGTTCTATGGGATGATGAGTTAAGGGATTTTGAAGTGCTTGAATCAAGCGAACAATTTCTACACCTTAAATGTGTTGATGGGTAGGAAAATATTTTTCTAATAGGAGTTTAGAAAAGCACAAACCCAATTAATTGACGGTGCTTATAAGCAGACCTGCAACACTCAAGCCAATCCATTAATAGTCCTTGGTATGTAGGAGGTGATTTTAACAGTATTGTGTACATGCATGAACAGAGGTCAAGTGTTAGTAGCTGGTATAATGTAGATCGAGAGCTATGTGAGTGGATGGAGGATGTTGACATATCGGATGTAGAGTGGCGTGGAACATTATATACCTGGAGGAGAGGGATATGTGAAAGTAGGATTGATAGAGTGGTTGTTAATGAAAGATTTAAACAAAAATTCATTAATGCCGTGATACTATATTTTCCCTTCTTTAGATCTGACCATTGGCCATCCTTTTGAAGCTATTGGCAGATAATGATAGGCACCACAATCCTCATAAGCCTTTCAGATTCTTTACACCATGGTTGCTCCTTGATAACTTCAATAATCTCATGCAATGTACGTGGAATATGGAAGGAAGCTGGGTAGATAACATACAAGTCTTTATGGAGGAAGTTGAGAGATAGAAAGTTGAAGTATATGGCCACCTGGGGATTAAAAAGAAGAAATTAATAAGAAGACTAAAAGGCCTCACGAACATATCACACCCATGTATAAATATTCTAGCCCGTGATGAACTTGAATGAAAAATTTGGAAAGAATTGGAAAATTTAATAATTCAGGAGTAGATAATGTGGGGAAAAAGCCATATGTGAATGGCATGTCCTAAGGGATAATAACACCTAATATTTCCATTCACGAGTGAATGGTAGATGTAGATGGAAAAAAATTACAACAATCCAAGATGAGAATGAGAACTAGGTTTATGATGTTGAGCTCATTAAGGAGATGACTCTTTATTTTTATCAAACACTTTTTATTGAGGACAGTGGAGATGCAGGTTGGATTGTTGGTTTGTGCTCATATCCCACTATTGAGAAAGTGAAACTTCGAAGCTTGGGAAGAGATTTCAATGAAAAGGAGATTAAAAGAGCAATATTCAATATGGCGACTCTTAAATCTCCAGGACCAGATGGACTCAACGCATTATTTTTTTAGACACAATGGAGGTATGTTAAAAATTCTGTCATCAACATGCTTAAACATGTAAACCAAAATCTTGAAACAGGTCGAGATCTGAATGCTACTCTCATTATGACTATCCTTAAGAAAGAACAACCAGAAACTGTCAAGGATTTCCGTCCAATTAGTCTATGCAATGTAATCTATAAGACCATTACCAAAGTGCTAGCGAAACATATCAAAATATTTCTACTAGATGTGATAGCTCCTAATTAGTGCAGCTTTGTACTTGGAAGGGTGAGTTCATATAACATTATTATAACCCAGGAAATAATCCATACAATGAGGAATATGAAAGGGAAGAAAAGCTTCATGGCAATAAAAATTGACTTGGAGAAGGCATATGATAGGTTCCAGTAGGATTTTGTACATGCTTGCTTACAGGAATTACAGGTCCCGGAAGGTATCATTAACATCATATAAGCATGTATCTCATCCCTGAGCATGCAAATCCTGTGGGAAGGTGATAAAATAGAGAGTTTATGCCTATCATGAGGAATCCAACAAGGTGATCTCCTCTTCCCCAATTTATTTGTCTTATGTATGGAGAAACTTGCTCGTGTTATATAGGAAGAATTACAAACTGGTAACTGGCGGTCAATCAGGCTTTGTAAAGATGGACCTCCTTTGTCTCATCTATTCTTTGCTGATAACCTCATCATATTCTCAAGAGCTTCAGTAGACCAAGTGGATATAATAAATAAGTTCATAGAAAGATTATGTGCAGCATTGGGTCAAAAAGTTAGTTTGCAAAAGACTAGAGTATTTTTCTTGAAAAATGTGCATCATATTAGGGCTCTCCAGCTAAGTAATTTATTGGGGTTCTCAATCATGGCTGATTTGGGGAAGTACATGGGGATCCTTCTCCACCACAAAAGAGACATACTAATATGTAGTTGATAGCATGAAGAGGCATCTAAGTAGGTGGAAAGCAAACAATCTCTCCTTGGTGGGAAGACATACGTTAATCTCATCAGTCGTATCTGCCATTCTTATGTACATAATGCAAACTGCAGTTCTCCCTACCAATATTGTGGAGGAGGTAGAGAAGAGTGCTTGAAGTTTCTTATGGGGTATTAATGATGAGAAAAAGAGAATACACTTAGTAGCATGTGTAACCCCCTGTCTTATAAACAGTAATTATGATTCAAAATTACATAATTAAGATGAATTAGAGACCAATAGATGATAAAATTTCATTTTTAATCCCATCCTTGAGATAGGGTTTTACAAATTTCTTTTGAAATCGGTTTAGCCTGATCTCTTATTCATATTTCAAATATAACTACCTTGTGCAGTTAGATCACATTCATACATATCAAAGTGTATAGCCACAATTCCCGGCAACCCCTGGGTTTCACATATATCAACTAAGGGTTTATAAATTCCCATTTAGAGGATTACACAACCGTATCCAAAATAATATTTACAAAATATACAATGATCCCCAATCAAAATTTGATAACCAACATTCGAAAATCAAATGACCCTACAGAGGTCCTAGCCGCCCTTGGTCGTCTCCTTCCCTTTTGAGCCACTTGCTCTATCTGAAGGTTAATCATTGGAAAGAATGAGATTCAAAAGAATCTCAGTAGTAACAAATCACTCATACCATACATAATCACAAAGGATGCAATGACATCATCAAGTAGCATAACAACACGAAACACAACAAACAAGCTGTCACTTATACACATAATCATATGGTCTCATTCCCCGTATCTCCACTGCCCCGAAGGTATGATCCTCCCACCGGAACCACCGATGGGCCGCAGTTGAAGCATTCACAAATAGCCTTTTGGCTTTCAAATATATTTTTACAGCTTCCACATAGTCACATCCCCCGTATCTCCACCGCCCTGAAGGTATGATCCTCCCATCGGAACCATTGATAGGTCGCAGGTAAATGTCTCACAAACAATGATAAATCAAACATACAATGCATTACACATAGTATAAGGGAAAGCGCCACTACCTTGCTCTTTCCGAGCATGCTCTTGCACAGTCTTCTCACGAATAGGGCAAATATCAAACCCTATAAACCAAATCAAGGATGTGAGTGTTTGGGATCACTTTTTTTCGCCAATAAGCCCGTTTTGGGAACAAAAAGCCCAAATCAAATTGTAACCCGTTTTGGTCAGTGTTTGGTTGAGCGTTTTTTTTTTTAAAAAAAAAGCCCGATTTTGGCCGCTTATTAATAAGCCCGAAGGTGAAGCTTTTTGGTTGAGCATGCCGTCAACATATGCAATCCAAGTCGTCCTTCATATTCCAATTTTCATTCAATTTCTTTCTCCGTCAGCTAGCTGTATTCGTTGTGTGAATTGGGCAAAAAAAAAAGTATTTGTTGTGTGAAAAAAAAAAGCTAGCTGTATTTTCTTTTTTGTCAAACTAACTAAAAATAAAGAGAAAATCTTAGTTAAATCTTGTAAAATAATAAAAAATGGGCTACATCTACCTTTAATTTTCTTTTTTAATTATAGGAGGGTGTTCTAATCTTTTAGTAACATTTAAAAATTTCTAATTAGGTCTCCTGGCCTCATTAATAATTTATTAAAGTGTATGCCTGAATTTGAATTTTAGCATTTCAATTGGATTTATATATACAGCATTCTCCCTAAATATATTTTTCTTAATATTTTAATTTTAAAATAAAATATTAAAATATTTTTCATTTAATTAGACTTTAATATTTAATTCGATGGTGTTAATTTTTTATTTGAATTTATTTTCTATTGCATTACTTAAAAATTTGGGTTAAAAAATCAATAAAGTTATTATTGTCATTGTAAATGTCATCTATTTTTTAATAAAATAAATGTCATCCATATTTAGGGGTGAGCAAATTAGAACTGAAACAAAAAAAAAACAAAACCAACTCAATGCAGTTTATTTAGTTAGGTTAATTCGATTAATTGGTTTCAATTCACTGAAAAATTGAATGCACACCACTCTCCATTTTTGTTCCTCTTTCTTCCTTTCTATCCAAATATGGGGAGGGGTAATATTATCCAAATATGGGGAGGGATAACAAAACCAACAAGATGATATGTTACTGTTGGATATCGCATATATAATCTATCTAAAATTTGAAGAATATACAAATGCCCTTCAACTTTTTATTTTTAAAAACACACTTATACAATCACTAATCCAAACATGTTTTGACTTATGAAAAAGCACGTTTTCAATCGCTCATCCAAACATAAATCACGAATCAAAAATTGACTTTTCTTTTAAGTCATTTTTAATAAGTCAGAATCACAATAAGTCATTTTTTCTATCGCTATCCCAAACACACACGATGACAGGTTATTCTCTATTCCAAATTCTTACTTTTACAACACTTAAAGTTGGTTATCATTTGAACTCTTTAGGTGGCTACTAGAAGCCTAGACACATGCCTAAAGGGTTGGAAGAACTACACCAAAGATCCTTTTTTCAGAAGTATAAACACTGATTTTAACTGATGCACTCGAGTGATGAAACGAATTGCACTCAAGTGACGACGGCTCACTCGTGCGAGTGCTTGGCCGAGAGTAACAACCGAGACAGAAAATGATTACTGCACTCGGGTATACAGATCACACTCGAGTGATAGGCTCATGCTCACCTGAGTCCTACAGAGTGTGGTCCAGAAAGTGACTACCCGAGAGCACAAGAAAACCCTAAAGTGAGAAGTACACTTGAGCACTGGCTCTGGCACTTGAGTGATGGCATAACACTTGCAGGTCTAAAGACACACTCTCAACAAATTGGCTGCGAGTGTTACCTTAAGACTCGGCCTCATAATGCAAAATGCACACATACTTGAGTTATACGAGGCACACTCGAGTGAGGTACCATATTACTTGCAAGTGAGGAAATACACCTTTGCTTTATGGCATGGAAGTGCGATTGAAAAGCTGAAGGAAAAGAGAAAACATGATGCTGCACTTGAGTGAGACCCTAGAGCACTCGAGTGAGGCTTATTGTAACATCCTTGAATTTTTGGGACTCATAGTTAGTTATAGCTTGAGTTTTATTTAGTAAAAAAGAGTATAAAACAAATTAATAAGTAAAGAGAAGCATCAAGTTTAAAAAAAAAATACGTATCCTAAAAATAATATAGAAATGAAATATCCTATTAAAAATAATTATTTTAAAGACATGGGTATGTATGTAAACTTACCTTATCAAAAGAATAATTAGTATAAAAGAAAAATGTTGTTCGAATATTATCACTATTATTTATTTATTTTTTTTTCAAAAAAAAAATATTGGAGCCAACCCTAACCCTAATATATTTTCTATTCTATAAATACCCTATCTCACCGTAGACATTCTTAGGCGCTGCGACTTTCAAGCATTCCTCAGGTTCTCTTTTCTTCATCTTACTTTTGTTGTTCATCCTCCTATATGTCTCAATGTCTTTTCACCTAATCACATTCTTGTTTTCTATTCTTTCATTATCTGCGCTTGTAAACTGTTTCTTTTATTTTTCTCTCACCATCACCAAGCTATCATAGCTAGGTTATTGTAGATCTGAAATTAAATGATGCTTCTTGGCCCACGCAGTACCCTATTTTACTGTGCCTCTCAAGTTTTTTCCTCCTATGCGACTTCTTTGACTTGACATTCTCTTCTTCATCAATTTTCTTATAGAATGTATGCATAGGTTTACAAGCATAAAAAAAAAAACTCTGCTCCTCTAGGGTTCCATGTGTGTAGGGAGATTTAAAATTCATTGTTGATTGTTCCTTCTCTTACATTCCCAACAATGAATTTATTTAGACTTTAAATATATATATATATATACACACACATATATAAAGCCATTCAATGCTTTTATCATTTCTGATTCCTCTCTCCTTCACATTGCCAGATGTGTCTTGTTCTTATAACTTTCACACACACACACACACACACACATGCTTGTTTTGCCCATTACTGTGTGCTAAATCAAACCCACATATATTGAAATTCACTTTCCCTCTTTCATTTTTATTTTTCCCTTCTCTCTCTTGTGTTTAACCTTTCTTTTCCACCATATACCCATACATCACGTGTCAATTCATTTTTGTTCTTGGGTATGTGAATAACTCATTTTCAAGATCCCACCCTTATTTCCACCATCCTGTGCTTTGTGTGGATATATAAACATATATATATATATATATATATATATATATATATATATATATATATGTATGTATCCTATTTCTATTATCTCTTATCTTTTATATATATATATATATGTTTATATATATATATATATATGTATTCTATTTCTATTATCTCTTATCTTTTAATTGAGTGTGTGAACACACGCATATGACTATTAAATTTAAATCTTTAGCTTTTGTTAAATAATTTTATAATTCTAAATAATACTACACCAGGATAAAAACAGTTTAATTCCTGGAAGCTAATGTGTATATTAAATACTAGCTTTATATGGTAGTTTTAAGTATTTAGAGTATCTTTAAAACAACTCAAGAGTAGTTTGGAGAAATATATTAATAGATGTTCATGTTTGTAATCTTATAGACTCTCATTGAGAGCTTTGGAGTAGCTCTTTGTGTGATTACCTGTGAGCTAGCAAGTAGCAGGTAACTCTGAATATTCTTCCATATACGTGTGAATTGTGTATGATTCTGAACAACTATCTTTTATAAAAAAAAATGGACTGAATTATTTATATTTGTGTATGTATTGTAACTTTCAAATAAGTAATGTTCCAAGTAAATTTCTTTATAATTCACTTTATTCACATAGTTAATAATTTAATTATAATTAATGTGTTGTTGGATTATTTATTTCCTTTTTAGCATGATTAATAGTATCTTGTCTTTTAATCATATTATATATTGGTGATTAAATATAACTGTCATGGCGGTAGCATTTGTAATGGGTTGGAGTAAGGAGGAATTTGTATGTTGAAATCTTTTACCATGTGGTATGCCATCACTCGGTGCACAGTGGATGGTACTTGTCAGGGCCCCTTCTTCTATGTTTTCCTTTGGCTGGGATTTCATTGGAGCTGTGAGACATGTGACACCTCCTTAGTTGTATTCTTTTAAGGAGGGGAGCCATAGTCCAGACTTAAGTTCTACACCTTTAGCCGGGTGTATCTTAAGAACTGGTGAGCTTGGGACAATCCAGTCAAATGGATGGGTTTTTGTTGGACTATGTGTTAGCCTATGGCTCCAGTCAGCGGAATAAGGATGGACGGTGATATAAGGGAGGTTACATCTTACATATTGCATATCGCATAATTGTATATTACATGTTGTGATGAAAATACAGATTGATATAATGGTGATTAAACTTGTTTTTGTCTTGCATGAGAATTATGGTATATATGAATATATATGTAATCAGTTCCTTTTTATCATATGAGATTTGCTTGCGTATGGTGGAAACTTTTAGTAGTTACTGAGACGTGGAATCTCATCCCTATATATTAACATTTTCAGGTGAATGTTCTAGTAGGGAGCAAGGGAATGCACCTATGGAGTGAGCCTTGTAGGCTCTTTTGTGCTCCTAGAGCTTATGTTATGTCATTTTTATTGCCATGACCCTAAGACTTCCGCATTTTATTTTGTTTTGTTGAAATATTTTGAGGATTTGATTTAACATTGAGGCGTGGGATTTATTTAAACTGATTTGTATTTTAATGGTTTGGATGTTGAACATCCTTATTGACGATGTTTGAAATACTTTGGTTAAGTATTTGGTTTTTTTGATTTGAGGCGTTACACTTATCGAAAGCCAAAACGCAGCAGATGATAGGATTCTCCAAATCTTACCCAATATGCTTCCAATGGTCCCAAAATCAACAACTAAACTTATTCCCACACAAATTTTCATAAGGAATCCATTGGAAACATCAAAACATCCAAAATCCCATTCTAAAAACAAGTTTTTGTTTTGGACACCACATTACCACACATTACCCAATTACACCAATTTTCCTTCCAAATTTTCAAATAAATTCTATTGTTCCAATGACAAAATATGCCACTAATTATACTCTAACACACCAGACAATTCATCCATTTCAAAATCACATGAAAATCATGGCAAAATTCACAAATCTCAAAACTTAACCAATAATTACAATGGATATGCCAAAATGCAACTCATACTCACCTCTTCCTTTTTCTCAAATTTATTCTTGAATTCTCCAACTTTCAACTTTTCTTCAAGCACTCAAACTCCACCTTTAAAAAATCTAAAACCATAGCTATAAAACTCTCATAACTATGAACAAGATTATAAAAGATGAGCTGAGCTAAAGAGGATATTAAACCACCCAAAATCTCACCTTTCACTTGCTCTTTCCTCCTTGGCTTAGGACGAAAAATGAGTTGAAGAGAGAGAGAGATGAGATGATGATGAAGATGCAGATTTTTCCCTTGCTCCCATGCCACTAGCCGACTTGGAGGGAGAGAGAAGAGAGGAATGAGTGGTTGAAAGTTTGACAATCATTTGTGGCTCAAATAATGCCATGTGTCATGATCTTGCTCCTTCTTTCATGGCACACATGAACACACATACATAGGATTCCACCCTATTAATCACTCAATCTTAACCATTGATATTTAAATTACCAATGAGTTTTCTCTTCGGTAACTGACCAATCGGTTGGTAACTTTCCTTTTTCTCATTTCCCCCCTGATTATGGTAATTCTTACTGAATCGCCACCGAACACATTTTATCATTTCATTTCACAAAATCATGTGCTCTCCCTACCATTAGGATTCATTTTAAGCTTTATCTCACAATTAAGCTTAAATGTAGAATTCAGACACTGATTATAACACATTCAGATCGAATTTCACATCAAATTCTTTAAAAGTATTTATTTATCGATAATCACATCCACTTTTGAAGTCATTAACCCTTAATCACTTTTTGGGATATTTCAGCCTGGAAGGATGTTTGTAAAGAAAAAGTGAAAGGTAGGCTCGGATACGTTACTTACATACTCAAAACTAGGCAATGTTTATAAAGGTAGGTTGGGGACTTATTCACCATAAGGATTCTTTTAGGGCTAGAGTGGTCAGAATCAAGTACAAGTGTGGTAATGATCTTATGCCACAAATAAATATCAAGAAACTTGGATCTCGATTGTAGAGCGAAATAAAGGCCACTTGGGAAAAGTTGGAATAGGGTTGTGAGTGGGTAATACTAAATAATGAAAGGTAGAGAATAAGGTGGAAGTGGGAAAACATGGTACTTATTCGGTCAAATTGAGATATCATGTATTACTTAAAGATGGCACACCTAAATCACCCACCCGGAATAAGTTGTGGAAGTTAAGAATTCCAAAGAGATGCAAAACATGCATGTGGCTAGTAATGCATGATTGACTAATGACAAATGCATCTAGAATGAGAGATGGGCCTTTTGCTCATATGCCACATGTTTTGAGTGCAACGATGGAATTGAAGATGTGTTACATGTGATGAGAGATTGCCCATGGGTGAGGGACATGTGGAATGCTATTATTCCACACTAGATGAGACAAAGGTTTTTCCACCTGATATATGGAACTGGTATAAGTTTAATATGCACAATACTGCAAAGAAGGGCGCTGGTATGTGGGTGGACAAGTTTGCAATCATTTGTTGGCTTCTTTGGAGGACAAGAAATGCACGGATCTTTGACTAAACTAGCTTGACCCCCAGTAATATTGAGGGGCATGCTGATGCAATCATTAATTCTATAGAGGGAGTGAATCGAAGATTAGCTCAAGCTAACTTCAGTCGTATCAGGAATCAACAAGCTACTTGCTTAGAAACTGTGGAAGGAGACTAGAGTAGAGTGTTTGTTGATGGGGCATTTGCGAAGTATTCTAATCAGGTTGCATGTGGTGGGGTAATACGAGACCATACAAACCACGTACGAGAAGCTTTCATGATGAGATTATATATGAGGGATGCACTCTCGACAAAACTTTAGGCATGCCTTATGGGTTTCAAGCATGCATGGGATACGAGAACTAGAAAGGTACTTTTGGTCAGTGATTCCCTGGATGTATGTAATGCCATTTAGGAGGAACGTAGTGAGATCCACCAGGATAAAGATGTTATTCTTGAGATACAAAGCATGCTACGGAGTGAATGGCAAGTGGAGATAAAGTGGGTGTCTCATGAGCTCAACAAAGAGGCTAACTTTCTGGCTAAAAGGGCATTAGCAGTGGACCTGGGACACACTTATGTCTCTGTAGAGGCTTTTATGAGGCCTCGGCATCAAGTATTTGAGTAGTCAGTAGTGCATGTTCTTTATTTTCAGCATGTATCCAATAAAGATATTAATAGCGTATATTTAAATAATTAAACTATAATAATAATAATAATTTAATTTATATATATTTAAATCAAAATAATTGAAATTAAATCCATCAATATCCATAATTTATCATACTCAATAAAAAAATTTCTATAAATTCATATATTAAACCATTTAACATTATCAAATCAAAAAAGTTAGCACAAATTTAAGAGCAAGTTAATACAATTTTGTAAGTTAAAAAACGTAAAAACAATAAATTCGATGTGTAAATTCGTGAGTTTAACTGAATTTATAACTAGTACGAGTAGAACAAAAACTCAACATGATTTTGTAAGTTAAAAATGTAAAAACGGTAAATTCAGATAGTCAAATAGTGAGTTTGATTATAATCTTTAAGGCATGGCTTAACCTTTTATATGATTTATGAATCTCTCAAACCTAATTTATCAAATTTTTAATGAAAAATAAATCGAAGGCTTTAGACAGTTTCTTCCACGAGAGATCATGCACTTAATTCATTCATTGACAATAAATATGCGTCTAGAACTTTTATATATTTTTTAACAAAAAAGGTTTTCTCAAACTTTATGCCATGTTTCCATATAAAAGTAATCAAATAGACCTTTGCCTTTAGCATTATTATCTTCCTTTCTTATTTTTCTTTTAAGTTCAACGTTTTCATGAAAGTGGCCCAACACGCACATCTATTATTTAATATTTAGATTTGGAAAGAAAAATTCACAATTTTTAAGAAGCAAACAAACAAAATATACAAATCAAAGCTAAAACTCAATAAGGGTCTGTTTCGTGTGAGGGATTTGGAGGGGAAGGGAGGGGAGGGAAAATTTTTATGAGTTGAATTTTAAAATATTGAAGAAGTGGGGTAATGAAATTTTAATAAAGAGAATATATAAGATAAAAGAGTAAGAAAAATTAATTAAAAATTTTTAACCCCACTTCTCTAATTTTTTTAAATTCAACTCAAAAAAATTTTCCCTTCGCCCACTTTCCTTCCCCTCCCCTCCCCTCAGACCAAACAAGCCCTAAAAGTATAGGGATAAGCTATTAAACTTATAAAAATTTAATAACTAAAATCAATGATTTCAAAGTTATAGGAATTAAAATCAAAATCTGATCAAACTATAAGCATTAATAATGATTTTATGGGAAAAAAAAATAATGATTTTAACCCAAAACATTAATGTAAATCAAATTAAGACCATGTAGTTTCCCATGAGGAGCAGAACTATAGTATGCGATTCAATGGAGTCTCATTTAAGATCTTTTAAAAATCTTTGTTTTTTTAAAAAATTTTTCAAGAGGACGAGTAGCCGTTGTTGGAGAAGGAGGAGGGGAAGGACGAGGAGGGTGGATTTTGATCTTCAAGAATTTCAGGTTGCGTTTTCCATACCAACCTTTTCTTTTAAAAAATAAACTTTGTTGTTCGTGTTGGTGAGGTCCAAGTTTCATTCCAACGGGCATAAGCCTCTAAAGCAGTACAGGGATAATGGGCCTAAGGTCCGTTAAGCTTATTTGACACTTGATATAAAATTAGACAAATTTTGAAATCAGCCTCATAATATTTCGACCAAAAAAGAAAAAAGAAAATCAGCGTCATAATATTTATGAGCGGTTCATGTTAAAACATGATTTTGTCACCCCAAAAGCAACCTGAATATGAAGTACATGAATATCTTCTGCTTCTGGCCATAAATCAAGGCATTATGTTGGCAACAAAATATACATGGAGCATAAATCTCGTAAGTCATATCAAATAATTTAGGAATTGTTAGAGATATTAATATGAAATTACATGAGTAGTTGGTTGGTTGAAACCCTAATTTCTATAAAAAGGTCATGATTAATGGGAGAGGGGCTTCTCTATTTCCCTTATTGTCCACTTCTTTTCATTTCTTTATTTTTACCATTAGATTAACCTTAAAGGGTTGAGATTCAATATCAATATATAATCAAATACTCTTCTTTTTTATAGAGATGGGAGACCACTATTCACAAGCCGTTTAGCCGATGCGCGCTCATCGGCTCTGTCTTGGGCTTGGTGTCCACTATCAGAGTTTCAAATCTTTATCTTCCCTCTAGATCTGTATCCTTCGATATTCTCTTCTAGCTCTTTTTTCTCGGATTCTCTCATCGTGTCTCCTCTATCGAGCCCTAGGGGTTTAAAAAAAAAACTCTCCGCATCAAATTTCTTCTTGCAACGAGTCGCCGGAGTTCCAATCCCAGTAGCACGAAGACGCCACCGACAGGTTCCAGTAGCTACTCGGTGAAGGAGCCTCTGCATCAGTCTTTGAAGGTATTTTAAAAGACGGCACGTCGGTCGCCGTCAAGAAAATCAACGACAAGGAGTTCAAATGGGAGTCACCGCCATAGCCAGCGTCCAGCACGTCAACCTTGTGCGACTGATAGGGTATTGCAACTCCGACAAGGATCCAAGATACTTGGTTTATGAGTACATCCCAAATGGATCTTTAGATTCTTGGATATTCAACACTAAAACCACCGAAAATCGCCGAAGATCTCGCTGTAGGTTTTGATCGTGGAGCCTTAGATACAGTGTCGCCATTGATGTAGCCTTGAATCCTTTGTGCCTTTTTCTCAGCGGAGATTGAAATTTTTGCTTCTGCGATTGGGTACTCGTCGTTTTCAAGAGTTTTTGTTTACATGTTTTAGCTCAAGTGTGGTTACTTTTTGTTTTGATTAATTTTTCTGCGTTTCTTTTGAATTTTGAAGGCGAGATAAAGAAGAAGCATCCAGTTGTGGAGGTGGAGAAGAAGAAGTATCCAATTGGTCCTGAGCATTATGAGCTCTACGAGGAAATTGGGCAAGGCGTGAGTGCCACAGTTTACCGTGCTCTTTGTAAACCGTTCAATGAGACTATTGCCATCAAAATTCTTGCACCCGAATGCAACAATACTGATTTGGTAACCTCCTTTAGCCCTATTTGGTAACTCACTCCATCATTTTGATGACTTCTTAATTCATTTATAATTACCATGTCTAAAGTTATAACTTCAAAAGGACTGAAACAAAAATTTAGCGGAAAACTCTACATTATTCTTAAAGAAATATGTCATGCCTTAACGGCTAGGCCTCTCACCAGATTCAATTCCATTCTTATTTCACCAGCAGGAAAGAGGGAGAGAGATTTACCGGCTCTGAATCATGGAGCCGAAGCTCATTGGGAGGTTGGAATCTGCTGTGAAGCGCTTAGAGTCTCTATTATCATCCTCCGGTTCCCAAGACGTGGTTCTTTCTGGCGATGATGCGACAGCGGATCCGTCAATTGTTGCCTTCGATGATCTAATGACGCAATATGTTGGTGGCTTAATCACAACCGCCGAGAAGATCGGTGGACAAGTCTTGGACGTCACAATGTTTTTGCGGGAGGCTTTTGTTGTTTAGAAACAACTTTTGATCAATATCAAGACCACTCAGGTTAATTAGCGCTTCCATGACATTTCTGTTCTATCTCTCTCTCTCTCTGTTTTTTTTGTCCCTCAATGGATTTGTTCTTTCGGGTGAGTTATTGCTACATTTTCTGCTTCTTCCGGGTCGGGAGAGGAAATGTTAATCAGAGTTTGTTGCTTTTTGTGTATAATTAACGGATTTAACATGTCATTTGATCAATACGCAAGGCTTATTGCATAACTAATGACAACATTGTAGTCCATGCTGAGTACTTTGTTGGTAGTAGGCATGTGATTATTGTTTTCTGTAGGAAATGAACAGTTTGGTAGCAAGCAAACTGGTTTTAATGATGTGCTTAGCCAGCTTCGAATGTTTATGTGGATCCAAAGATCTGTGTTTTTATTAATTTTGCTATAGAGCAATGAATTCTGTAACATTTCTGCATATTGGAGATGGATACGTCATTCTCGTGGGACAATTGATAGTCAATGGTTACCTGATTTGTGTGATTTTTTCATATCATAACATTGGTAAGTCCAATTGATAGTCAATGCGTAAAAGAATAATGAGAATTAATAGAGGATGTAGTTAGTTATTGAAAACAGTCAAAGAAATGTAGAATGACCTTTGGTAAATTAGAGGCAGCCTCTGATTAAATGAATAATGTTTCCAGGCAGCTAGGATTCTATAAAAAGTAATTCCAAGATGTTTTATGATCAACAGAAAAATTAATTAATATTTCTTGCTTTGAGTACATATATTCTTTGTAGTATAATCTTTTACATATCTTGATTATGCAGAAACCAGACCCTGCTGGGTGCTGAATTTTTGAAACCATTGAACGAAGTTATCTCAAAGGCTAATGTAATGACAGAAGGAAAGAGATCTGAATTATTTATCCATTTGAAGGCTTCTGTTGACAGTCTCTCAGCCCTAGCATGGCTTGCATTTACCGAGAAGGGTTGTGGTTAGTGATGCCTCATTCTTTTCTGCATTGAGTCATTATCTTCCTCTTTATTATCATTATTGTTGTTGTTTGTTATTTCAAGGTATGAGCATGCCCATTGCACACATAGAGGAAAGTTGGCAAATGGCTGAGTTTTACAGCAACAAGGTACTCTTTATGCATGCCAGGAGTTCATTTAAGTGAAATAGGTTGTTCTTTGATAATTTTAATGACCATGGCCTTATTTTCCCATTGAATACATGCATGTTTATTGACTTGTAGAGGCAACAATTTACATCAGCGTAATGGTTGAGAAGGAAAATAAAATAAGGATATGCTAGCTCAGTGTTTAGCTGCATAGAGAAATTAATAGGAATTCAAATTCTGTAATTATGTAACTCCTCTTACTTATGGTAATATATATGGTAAAGAATAAAGCATGATGAATTTGCTTTAATCTCCCAGCTACTTTATATAGGAATTGCATAGATAAACAGGTTGGAGTATGTATTTAGATATGGTCCTTTTTAAAAGTGGTTGTTGGAGCAGCTTTGGAAACAGAATTTCTTCAGCTTTGGTTGTCTTTTCTGTTGCACCAGGAGTTGTTGAGCTTGATATGATTAAGAAATATTTTTACCTGTTGCTCAATCTTTTTTTACTGTAAGTTATATTAAAAATATATTCTTTTACCATTTTTTTACTATACATGTCACCTTTTTATTGTGTGGTTGCTGTAGTAGGTATAGTTTCTCTTCCTAGCTTTGTTTTGTTCTCCATTACTTTGTTGCTCTTTGTAACTTGCTAAAGATTATTTATGATGACAAAAAAAAAAACAAAGCGGGATTTGTATGTACTTAAAATTGTGTTGGTGTGTTAAGTGGCAATAATATAGGTGGTATTCTTTTGAGGAGAGCTATTCTCTTCTTTTGCTTAAACATAAATGTTTATGCTTAAAATAATCTTTTGATAGTTGTTAGGATAAAACTAATATGTCCAGTTCTAATCCTTGTGGATTCTTCATTCAAAGTTTGGATTTTTGTTCTGTTTTTTCTCAAACTCAGCTCGGCAATCAATCATGACAAATAGTGCAAACATCCTTTCCCCCCTTTTCATGGTAGCTGCTACGCGAGGAAAAAAAAGGAGATAGAACATAAACATTTGTTTTAAGCGTTTGCTGCTGCCTCATTGTAAGATATGATTCATTAGCAAAGACATGCTTCAGTTGTTGTTTATCTTTTTTCTTCATTTATAAGACATGAACCAAAGGCTCTTCATCACTAATTACTAAATTATCTGATTAACCCCTGCTGAAGAATGAGAACTGATGACAGGTATCTCAAAAATGAATGAGATCTATAATTCAGTTTTAGACACCATATGACTGCTGAAGCCTGAGAACTGCTAACAGGTATTAATTACTCTTCCGGTCTTTTTTGACTCATGTCTTATTTTGTGGCCAAAGTCTAAGTTTTACACAATTACATTACGATAGATTTGGAATTTCTTATTGAAATTGAAGTTTTTATCCTTCATTATTCTGTACGAACATTTTAACATGAAGAGTTTATTATAGTACTTCGACACTTTTTTACACCCTAATGTGTAATACATTTAATATCCTATTAAATTAAATAAGAAAGTTTAATTTTTTTTTTAAACCAAAGAAAGTAGTTTGTTGCTTTAGGTTTGTTGGGAGTTATTTCTCATTTTGATTTAGTTGGATCAATTTGGCCATCTGATTTCTAGCATTTCCCCCTTTGGCTTGATATTTTCCATGAGGTAGTAGTAAGAACACGAGGGTAATGAGTTTGTAAATGTTTTGGCATTTAATGAAATGACATTTCTTTTGCATTATCATGTGAATTCAAATTTTACTTTTGATACCT
Source organism: Inga leiocalycina (assembly GCA_963242795.1). Classification (NCBI taxonomy): domain Eukaryota; kingdom Viridiplantae; phylum Streptophyta; class Magnoliopsida; order Fabales; family Fabaceae; genus Inga; species Inga leiocalycina. The sequence continues at coordinate 62,972,154 of OY725330.1, read as the reverse complement.
ATGCTTTCGATCTAGAGTTGTAGAGGGTCAGTGTCTAAAGATCATGGAGTGTGAGTGCAGAATCCTCTCTTTTTTTAAAGGGGGTCAGCTTTTAGCCAGCTAGGTATTTCTGCTTAACTGCTTCTCCTCTTTCCCAAGAAAAGCATGGGACAGAGGGCAAAGGGTGATGTCAGAAGAGGACAAAGGGTAAATGAAGATTTAGGAAAGATTTTTTATCATTTTCTGGTGTCATTTCAGCCAGCTACATGTTTTTTAGCTGCTTCTCTCATCTTTTCCGACAAGAGCATATCTTACAATTATGTTGTTTGACAAATTTGTTCAGCTCTGGGATTTATTCACACCTCTATCAATCACAGTGGAACTGTTGGACTTATTAGTTTTTAGATGTCCTAATTTTTTTGGTTGTCAAGGGGAGGGGTGATGATTGAAGATTTAGTATAGTTCGTACCCCCTATAATATACATATGGGTTCAAGAAACTCATTACTAACATGGTTGAAGGGGATGTATGTATATGTTGTATTATGAAATAGGAATGCAATTGTAATGATCAAAAGTTGATTTTATTATTTCAATTTGATTTCTTACTTGACTGTGCAGTATATATTTTATAGTAATTATCAATGCCGTGTGTATGAATGAATCATTCTCACCCTCCATGATTGTCTTCCACAATCTTAACCTTCCAATAGATACAATCTATAGTGTTACTACCTGATGGGGCGGAGTCAATAGACAGTCTTTATTAAAAAAGGATGGGAAAAAAAAAAGCAAAGTAAAAAATCATGCAATTCGTTGTCTTTTTATTATCTGCATTGTTAATTCATACAAATCAAATGGGACCCAAAATCACAAGGAGGCATGGCATGTGAAGGTGAGCAAGCGGGTGAATGTGAATAAGGTGGTAAAAGAGGAGAAGCTGGTGCTTGGCGTGCTAATATGGTTTACAAACAGAGTTTTTGAAATGTAAATGTAATTTGTTAGAGTGTTGTTCCTCTTTTGATTGAACTTTTTATATGACTTATTTGTGTTTATTTGTTCATATTAAGTCTAGCTAGCTATTGTTTATATTAATTTTTTCCATTTTCATGTAACCTAAGCTAAAATTTGAAGAATGCAATGTTCTGTTTTGTATCCGTTGTCATCTTAAGTATAGCTTAATGGTTTAAATGCACTACTGTAATAAGCAATATTATTCAAGATGATGTAACTGTAATTATTTAAATACAAAATTTATTAGTCTAACTGATTAAGTACAAAATGGAGAGAGAATTTATCAATAAGCAAAAGCTCTCCGGGCAACGCACGGGTAGCTCCTGCTCATTCTATAAAAATATTATTATAATATTAAATAAAAAAAAAATATATAAATAAATTTAAATTATTAAAATTTGATATAACTAATTCATATCTTTTTATTTTTTATTAAAGTATTATATATATATATATTTACTTTTTTATAGGATATTGAATATCAACCTTTCAGAATTAATCTAACAATGAAAATAAAAAAAGTGGAGGGAAGTGGATGGTAAGGGAAATAGAGAGGCCCCTGTTCCCAGGATTAATATGTTTTGTAGGATAATGAGATTCACACTATATTAAGAGAGGGGTTAATGTGAGTCTTTCTCCACAGAAAGAAGTTCTTTAAAATCACTAGAGTTAAAGTTAGTTGTTAATTATCCTTAAACGAGGGATGAACACTGTAAAACCCAAGTGAATTTTAATTTATATGAGTATTTTACTCTTATGTGGTTGATACAAAATTCTTTATCTCCTTTATTATCTTCTTGTAGTTGCTATTTTTTATATGGTATTAAGAGCAGGTTTTCTTGGGCCAAAGAAAAAAAATAATGAAGCCCAATGATTTTCTTGACTGGTCATGGGATCAACTCTGCGTTTTGAGGCTTCTTCAAAACGCGGCCGTTCAATCCTTCTCCTCAGTCGTTCGTCGGCCTTGCTTTGCGTTGTTGCTTGATCTTTCAAGAATCCCCGCGATGTGTTCACCGTCATCGCCCGCTGCCGTCGAATTCTGCGCGAGACTAGCGGCAGACCGCTGAGATTTTCGCAACCTTCTTCGTCTTTGACTTTAGAGAACGTTCAACTGCTTCAGATTCAGATTGGCGCCGTGAATCTTGTGGCCTTCTTCTTGGACTTCTCGGTGACGTTTTTCGACCGAGAATCTCGCAGATTTCTTTGTTTCCTGATTTGCAGAAAATTAAATCGCCTTTGGTTTGAATTTTCACCTTGAATCTTGCGGTTTTCTCTCTATCGGATCGCTGGAAGTTTTAAAGGCAAGATTAGTAGCCAAGAACGAGGATTTCAAGCTCGTTCCCTTGTTTGCCGGAAATTTAGAGCGTTGAATCTAATTTCATCTGCCTTTCTTGATTGCCGCAAGTTAGGCACGATTGATTGGTGACTACTTCTGAATTTTTCAATGGCATCTATTCCTTCATCTTGGGCCTTATTCTTCGTTGCATTCTTTTGGTATTGTTTTTATTCCGCAGAGGAAGGACTGATTTAGAGCTAGCTATGTCCCAAAAAAAAAAACAAACAAAGAAAGAAAAAGGGGGTGTCACGTATTGAGAAGAAGAATTTGAAGTTGAGATGGATAACTATTGGCTTATACATATTCAAAGTTTGAAGTTTTACTCGAGTTATGGGACCATTTGTAGTTCTCACGTTACTGGGATGTCTCAAGCTTTTTGAAAAGGAGATGGATTCATATAGAAAAGAATGCCACGTAGCATTTGTTTATTTTGAAATCCTAAAGCTATGCAAGCTAACTTTATTCTGAAGCTTCAGTTTCTTCTTTCTTGAATTAAGGAATCACCTGTGGGATGTTGATACATCAAAGATCTGATTTGGCAGCACACCATGACGATTGAGATGGACTTAGGATCATTAACAATTACGGGCTTACATCATCAACACAGTAAAAAGCAGTTGGAGACTCTAGAAGCTGTGAAGATGAGAGCCCATTATTAAAAAGAAAGTCGCATCTTTTGTCATTGCAAACAGTTTAGGGCCTTCTTAGGTTAGCATTGGAGAAGACGTTGATACAAGTTGAAATAAAACTCTTCTCACATATTTACTTCGTACGCCGTAAATCACATTAGAAAAATAATTTCTACCGTCAACTCAAACAGACACTTAATCACTACACTCCACCTTTTCGGTTTGTATATGGGGTAAGTGACTTGAATGCCAGCAGTGATTCTATTGGTATGAGTTAATGGGCTAATAAAATCAAAGGCTCTTGATAGAGTGCAGTAGAGACAGTAACATATCCTGCATACTAGTGATCAGTACTCAACAAAGAAACCCAGGTAGGTCGTTGTTGCATTTGGGGGCTTGACTTTGATTATATTATGGTTTTGGAGCTTCTTGGAGATAAGTCAAAGGGGTTTAGTTTATAGGACAGAGGAGCAAAAATGCCTATGTTTATTTACACCAGGAGCACCTAGCACCATGTACAAATTTAAGGTCCAAAAATGCCTATAGGATCTGAAATTCGGTGCAAATAAGTATTTATATAGAGACCAAGATCCACATGCATACAAAAAAGTATATATATACTGATAATAAGTATTTGTTTATAGACAGACATTAACAAAGCAAAATTCACTAATAATTACAAATATGTACAGAATATCCCAAAATATTCCAAGTATAGGCTAAATATAACTACCGGCTGTATCTCGGGAAACATGCCTATCAATTTTCCTTAACTGTGTCCTTGCTTATTGAACCGCTGGCACCCGTTGATATATTTTGATTTAGAAAAAGGGGTGAGATTCCGAAGAATCCCATTAGAAACATACTATCGACATATAAAATGTGAAAATTAAATATGCAATGCACTATATTAGGCAAAATGAAAGTTCAATTCGATTCATATGTGTACACAAGTTTCAGGGCCAAACATCGAGTTAGAACCCCTACATGTACCTCAGCCGAGTCATCGACCACAACTAGGATTTTGGATATACCTTGGCTGGGCACCGAACCACAACTAGGTACTGTGCCTCTAGCAAGCATTCATATCACAAAATATAGTAACACATAACATACAATAGTCACATAGTATATGAGAGATAGTAGTCCCTACCTCAGCCCCTTTTGACCTCGAGAAGCTCGCCTCGTGGAACGTGCCAAATTCAGGTTCTTAACTCAATTCTAAAATACCAAATGTACAAGAAATATGTTATAACCTATCCATATATCATTTTAGATACTTCCATAGTGTTTATTATGGTTATATTAGCCTATAGTGAAAATTTACCAAAATGCCCCCGAGACCCGGCCCGGCCCCGCAGTACCTGGCCCGATGGCATGTTTTCCCAAATTTTTGGCTAGGGCTATCCTGACATATTTTCGTCCAAGGAATCCATTTCCAAACTCAAAATTACCAAATTCAATGTCAAATTATGAAATTGCCCTTGGCAGCCCTACTTTTAGGGTTTTAGGGGTGTTTCCGTAATTATGCTTTCTCGGCCTTTTCTGAAAAGGTGCCCAACTATAACCCCACCTAATTTTTCCTCCTGAACCCATGGAACCATCAAATCATTGAAAATCCAACTTTAAGGCCCTCAAACATCCCTAGCAGAAATTATGGTGTTCTTCAGGAAAAATCGGGGTTTTACGATTTCGGCTCCGTAAACGCATTCCTTTCTACTCCTAACCACTTTATTGGAGCCCTTACCTATTGATCCGGAACCACCACCAAGGAAGAACTACCAAGGAGAATGTGCTACATTGCTGAAATTTATGATTCTTATCCGGGATGAGAACTTTTGTTACAAGAGCCTACGCCGATTTCATTACACGGTTGTCCCTTTCCTCTCTTTACTTTTTTTTGAACTGTTTGTAAAATCATATGTTGGATTGATTGCTTAGAATAAGTGTGGGGGAGGGACCAAACTAGTAGTAAAAGGTAGTTCATTGATTATACTCTTGATGCCATTGTTGCTTCTCTCTTATCTCTTGCTATATATTTGAATCACTGTGCTAAATCATTACTCTATACTTGCATTGAGGACAATGTAAGAGATAAGTATGGGGGGTAGAATGGATTTGAGTGTGTGCGCTGTTCTGGTTGCATTATGAAGGGATTGATGGCTTTGCTGTGAATTAAATTTTTGCACACTTGAACTTCCTTGCACTTAGATTTGCTATTTGTTCTGGGCTTAGAAATTGAATATCAAAAATTCATTTTTAATTAATTATTGTAGAAGCAAGCTTGATTGAGATATGAGAATTTTGATTTAGCTATCTGGTTCTGCATGATTAGTATAGGAATGAGTAGTTATTCATGGCATTAGGATCAATTTAGTGGATAATTTTGTCTCTGTTAATGGGCTAGAGGAATTAACCCTTGATGGAAGGTTTTTGAGCCTTATTCATTCCTAAATATTGAGAGCATACTCCCTAGAGTTAGTTCTCTCTAGAACTTGTCCTAGCTCTTTGTCGAGGCTACATTTATGCATGGGAAGAGGTGTAAATGATAGAGGCATTTGTTCTAAATCTTATATAGACCTAAACACAAACTTTAAACAATTGACCCTTTGCAAACCACTTTGAGCCATTCCTTTTCTTTTCTTTACATCATTGACCATTTGAGTGGAATGCATGACTATAGCTGCAAAACATGGATTAGCTTAAGTGGAAATAGAGTCTAGTGACATACTTGAAAGGAATTATGTAGTGATGTTGAATTCAATGTCAATAAAGTATGTAGAAGTAATCAGCTGTGAATTTTTGTGCTTACAGACTTGATCTCTAAAAAAGAGAGAGAGAGAGAGAGAGAAACAAAAGAAAAAAAAAGAAAGTAGAAAAAAAAATTGAAAGAAAAAAATGAAAAAAAAAAGAAGATAAAAAACAAGCAAATGATGGGAAAAAAAAGAGAAAGCATGAAGAAAGGAAGAAAAAAGAAGAGAGATCAATTAAGCATTTAATCTTGTTAAAGTAGTAGCTTATGTACTGTGTGCATATTACAATTGACTTCATGTGAGTTTCAGCTTTGATTGATATATTATACACATGTAGAAGAAAAAATTAGGAAGTTGGTTGTAGTTTTGCATGCTTCTTGAATATGCATTTTTGGCTTAAGTGGTCAATGCTTAATCTTTCCATATCCATCACAGCCTTTCCAACATTACTGCCTAGAGAAAGACCTCTTGATACATTAATTCCCATGATTTTGAGTGGAGATATTAGAGCTTTGACAAGCTTATGGTAGAGGCTAGCCTAGGAGAGAGGAGAGAAAGAACCCTATATGATAGAAAGGAGAGAAACACTAATTCCTATGAGTCCTTGATGCCTATTATCAGTTACAAGATTGTGCATTAAAATGGTTATTTTGTCTAGATAATTGCAAGTTTCTATATTGATTATAAAGATGGAAGTGGTCAGATTAAGAAGCTCATATTTTAGTTAGAGTTTGCTACTAAAATGATTATTGAGAATTGGATTATGGATTGAGATTTATTTGCCCAGGAGTGCAAATGTTCTAGTGTGGGGGAATTTGATAAATCCATTTTATTGCTATATTTTCTGTGGGATTTCATGAGTTTGGTGTGCATTTTATGGTTGAAAAGAATAGCATTATTGGTTAATTGAGAGCACAATGATACTTCTGAGCATTTATAATTAATGCAGGTTAAAATAAGAGAATTGGCAAAATGCTGGAACAATAGGGAATGAGATGAAGGAAAGTTAATTGGAATTAACCAAGGTGCCACGTAGATATGTAAACAAGAGGAATCCAGCTGGTTGTATTTTGGTCTTTTGTGATCTCTGTTTCTTGACACGTGGACGGGAAGACTTTTCAAAGACGATCTTAAAGCTAATACTAACTCTTTGTAAAAATGCTTGGTGGGGCCCGGCATTGGGTCTGATTTTGGAAAAGAAACGGAACGAACATGGAGAGAGGGAACCTGGGGGGGATTTCGCAACTCATGCCCTTCGACTTCTCCGTCGCTGATTCTTCTCCACGCGATTCTTCAAGATTTTGCCATGGCCGAAGGATATTATCTGATTGCTGAAGCGTTCTGCAACACCATGAGCAGCTGAATATCTTTTCTTCCCTAAGAGAGGAGCCAGAGCCTGAGTCATCGATCTACAAGGGAGTTGATTTAATCATTGTATCTAGATTAGGATTCTTCTTGTCTCTGTTCAGAACTTGCGATCTTGATCTACGATTCTTCTGATTTTGTATTTCTTAATGGCTGATAAGTCAGGATTATGGATTGCAATGTGTTTAGGAGTTTAATGCTCTCTGATTAAGAGTAGATTCAGTTTTGATATTTGGTTTGTTTAAATCAGATTTTGTGACTGAATTGATTAATTTGTAATGAGTATTGTTCAATATTCATCTAGGAGCTCTAAATGCATTTCGTTCCCCTAATTCCTGAAAATAAAATCAGATTCTTCTCTTTAGATTAACTCAATTAAATAGGAAGACAATGAAGGCTAGGTGAGACTCTTAGGGAAGACCATTTGAACTTGATTTCTTCACAATTATACTGCTCTGTTTTTCTGTCATTTTCATTTCTTACTCTGAAAAATCAATAAATAGTAGGAAATAGGATATATGTTCACCAATAATTCAGCAAGATGAACTCATTCACTTAATTTGTTTTAGTGCTTTTACAATTGAGATTTAAGGATTTCTAGCTCCTCAAGAGAATCGACCTAGGTTGCACTACTATATTGCATATTCAGTGTCCTAGTATTTTGATAAACTCACACGACAGGGTTAATCAAAATTAGATATAATTAAAAGACACAGATAATATTAGAAAACTACCTTGCTTCAATTTCCATTCAAATACAAACAAAATACAATAATTACATTTGTCACTTCCATTTAGTTACATATATATATTGACTCCATTCTCTCATTTCATCAATTCTAAATAAAAAACATTATCCACACCCAAGTCACCATCAATATGACCACCTCTATTTTGAACTTCCTTTCCCCTTTTATCACTTCCCTTTCCCTTAACCCGTAATTCTACCTCAACCTCCCTAATTCACCATAGATGGATTCAAGCTCTTCAACAAATCCGGCAATGTTACCTCCTCAAATTCGTTTATTCTCATTATACAACTTATCAATATCATCAAGAAGCTGCTTTATCACAACATTGGCCTTCTCACCAAATTCAACATCGTGCCAAGCAAAGAAGGCATAACCACCATCCTGTCAAAATTTAAATTTCAGAATTCAACATTTTTGGCAAGGCTTGTTATCACTGTTATCGTGCTCATTTGTAGAAAAATACTGTTATTGTGCTCATTTGCAGGAAAAAAATAGAACAGCGGATAAAGGCTTGCACTGATAATCATGTTACCTGGTTGTAGTTCGGACAGCCATAAAACCTTCTCCCAGGGTTCCCTCGTGTCTATGCCGTCCAAGGTCCAACGGGGGGCCACGAATCCGTGATGGTAGTACCGCCACGGCCCTCGTATTCCTCTTCATGACTTGGTTGCCTTACTAACACCACTCGTCTTCTGCTTCTTCCAGATGTCGAAGATGATGATGAAGCCATCTCCTTCTTCTCCTTAAGTCTCGACTCTCTCCTCTCCTTCTTCTATGCCTTTAATTCTTCCTGTCGCACCTGGATCTCGCCTTTAATGGAGGTCGAAACACAGATGGAGGCGTCGGCTTTAGCTCCATCACCGACAACATTTATCATTCTCACCTGCCACGTGAAGCTCTGACTCAACAATTGCAGTCAGCTTTCTCAACTAGTAAATGGATGTTTGCTAGTTTAAACGGTTGTTGTATTTTTGCAACGAATTTCAGATCCCATAGGCATTTTTGGACCTTAAATTTATACATGGTGCTAGGTGCTCTTGGTGTGGTGTAAATGAACATAGACATTTTTGCTCCTTTGCCCTAGTTTATAGCTTCATTGCAAAAGGGACTGTCATTTTGGCAAAGCACACTTCATATTCAGGAAATTTCAGTACCATTATTGTCCAATGCTTGCAGGAGCTGACTTTAAATGGCAGCAAATACACATATTCATGTGATGGATATATTTAACTTCCTCATTGACAATATTGAGAAGGTTTTGAATCGTGGTGAGAAGATTGAATTTTTGGTGGATAAAATAGAGAGCCTTCAGTTCTAGGCAGTAGCTTCCAAAGGCAAGGAAGGAAACTTAGACGACGGAAGATGTGGCTGCAGAATCTTTAAATGAAGATGATGCTAGGAGGAGGAATCCTCATCATAATCATAATTGTGGGCCATTGCCTGTGGTAGTTTTAAATATTGATAGAGGTGGAGCTAAGCAAATTGAGATTTGTTATCACAGAAGAACCTAAATGGATGTTAAAAAAATGGGGGAATTCCTTTTATTTGGATGTTGGAAATTGTGTCCAAAGGGTCAATCATTGTACTTTCAAGATTATTAATTTAATGAAATTTCTCCATTCTGTTATCATATTATTTGCATGTTAACTGTAATAATTGTATCCTTGGATAATTCATAAAGATTGTCCTAAAATGTCCCTGGTCGGTCATCTATGCGGGAGCAGAGATGAAACAAGATCTGTATGACTTTGATAAGATATGGAGATATGATTCAAAGTCTTAGGCACTTATAAGAGTACAAGGTGCTGGACTGACCCACTATGAGAAAGCTACATGGATCAAGTCATAAGCTTTTCTTATGTATAACCACGTCACAATGCCCTTTGACCTGAGGTCATCATGGATTCCTACATGAGAGTTGCTAAGCTTTGAACTAGTCAAAAGTCACCTTTGACCAGGTGATGATAAAGGCTATAATCGGGCTTGGTGGTTTTTCATGCAGAGGAATATGAATGATCAAGATGGAATTTGTCCCTCACATTAGTAGAGAGATATTACTGGGCCCCTCGATGAGTAAGTCTGAGAAATGTATGGCCATACTACAATGGAAAGGAGTTTCCATTTCTATTGTCAGACTACTCAGGAATCGAGAAAGTAATGGTCAGGAATAAGAGGATGACATTATCCATGCCTCATCCTTGACCGATATATAGTGTGACAAAAGGGATGTGACATGGTTGTATGATAGGTTGTATCATGTTAACGATTCTCATATGAATTGGGTAGTCGTGGTATCTTGCTAGAGGCCGCTTGCGACTTGTGGGTTAATACAGTTATTGGCCCACTGCCAACTTCACATGGGCCTACAGGGTCGCACACAAGAATGGCCCAACACGAGATAATGTTTAATTAGGGTGGACGAATTATATATATATATATATATATGTATATGTATATATGTAATATATAAAATTCGTTAATAATATTATATAGATATGCATTTTCGAAATACATATATTATATATATATATATGTATGTGTATATATATATATATATATTATATGATATTATTATATTGTGTTAGTTTTAAATTTAATTTATTAAGATAAATTAAATCTAATAACTAATATGATAGAGATATGGTATCTCAGATTTAGTTTATGAAGATAACTTAAATCTAATGGCTCTTTATTTGGATTAAATAAATAGGTTAAATTAAAAATGTTAGACAGATTTAATTTAAACTGAATTTATTTAATTAGCTCATCAAGATAATTAATAGTTAATTAATTTTGAAATTAATGATGATTAATTTTGAAATTTGAAAATAGCCCTCATAGGTTATAAACTTGATAGAGCGGATATACTGAGATACACATTAGAATTGAGTGCTGTAAGGGAAACCCTAGGAGATATTAGAGGCGCTAGTACACAGTCTCGGTTGGAGAGCATTCGTGTGGATACTAGTAGAGGGAGCGGACCTAACGTGTTGGCTCCTAGAGATCATGAAAACGCTGAATCATAAAAAGGTATGAATCCTTCTAACTCGATTTAAATGCCGTTGATAGATCCTCGATTAGGATCGATGAAAAATTTTAAAATTCTTCCGTTGTGCCTGCCGATCCTAACAGGTTCGACCCTTCTAGACATGACTGTGACCTAAACTTTTTCTTCCTTGTCATGACCATGATTATTGCATTTACAATTGGAATTATTGCTCAACACCCTCAATCCAGGATTAGATTTTTAAGGGTGAAGAATAGGGATGAAAATAGGTCAGACCTTTAACAGGGGCCTACAGCTTAGCCTACATAAAGCCTAGTCTAGCCTATTTATAAATAGGTCAGACTCAGGCTTAGGCATATTGCTAGGCCTATTTAGATAAATAGGCCAGGCCTATTTTCATAAGGCCTAGCCTACAGGCCTGGCCTATTTTGCTTTTTTTTAATGTATACTATTACATAAGTATATATAATATAATCTAAATAATTTAATAAATTTACAAACTTAACCTTAATTCTAAGTTTCACATCTCATTTATTACATTCAACCGTTACTCTTGCATAAATCATTTAGCCTTGCCTTTCTTCTGATCTTTGATCTTTCGAGATGGCAACACTAACTCACTCATTCTCCCTTAATTTGCGCCTTCCACTGAAATATAATAACTGTTATGAGTTTATTTTAATATCAAATAAAATTTAAAATATGAGTAAGAGGAGTTTGTCTTAATTTATGTGGGAAAGGTAAAAGAGGTAAATCTAGTTTTACATGTTATTTCTTATGCTTAGTCAATTTTAGAAAACATATCTCATTAGTCAACAGAGGATTAGTTTTTCTTATTCCTATTTGTTTAGACAATTGTTGTTACTAGACATTCTTTTCTTTTCTTTACTAAGCTCTAATATTACTATGAGAATGAATATTAGGCTTTTAAGACATAATGTAGAATTGTATATAACTGTGAAGGGTTAGATATAAATTTAGAGGTATAGGATTTAAAAGTTATTTAAAAACCTACATTATTTAAGTAGGCCTTTAAACATGTTTCAGGCTTTGTCAGGCCTTTTGAAGGCCCATGCTCAGGTCTAAAAAAAAGCCTACATATAGGCTTAGGCCCAGACTCAGGCTTTGAATCTATGTTGCAGGCCCAGGCCTATTTAGGGAAAACCTGATCTAGCCTAACTTATTTCCACCCCTAATAAAGAAGATTACAAATATATATATAGAAGAAGTTGCAGATTGGTTTTGGTCAAAGAAGAATGAGAGAGGTAAAGAATATTGATGGTGTTGCCCACAAGAGAAGCATGCCAATAGATATGGAGAAGAGTATTATGAAGAAATCCTTGTATTGTGAATTGAACTTGTTTGGTTTAATTCACCTTAACCCTTTTGCTTTTGAGCTGCAAGTTGACATTTATATGAGTTTAAGAGGTGTCAATTTGAGGGGGCATTTTAGAGATATTAAGGTAAAATTAAATGAGTAGTTGGTTAGTTGAGATCCTAGTCTATATAAAAGATCATGGTTAATGTGTTTCGTGTGTAGGATAGTGAGATTCACACCATATTAAGAGAGAGGTTAATGTGAGTTTTTCTCCATAGAGGGAAGTTCCTCCAAAATCCTTAGAGTTAGGGTTAATTGTTAATCACACTCAAGTGAGGAATAATCATTGTAAAACAGAAATGGGTTATAGTTTGTATGAGCATGTTGCTCTTATGTGGTTAATACAAAATTGTTCCTCTTCTCTATTTTGTTTCTCTAATTGCTATTGTTTATAGGAACATAATCCACAGAATCCAACAAAATTAAATAGGAGGATATTGTATATTTATTCCATATTGATAAAGAGAGAGGGCAAATGAAAATGAAAATGAAAATGACATGAAGTGATCAAATCTCAAATTTATATATTTTTACCTTTATGGTGATTCCTAAATAATTTCTATATTTGGAGATCCAGTCCAAATCCCTCAACTGAACAATAATATAATTGGCAAAATTATTCAATTAGAAAGGATTTAATTACAAATCTAGGCACAACACATATATATACATACATATTATCTATTTAAGAAATATAATGTCCATATATAATATGCAGTATATATAGCATATATGTGTACCAAAATGAATTACAAATTTAAGGTAAAGATCGGAAAGATTCATAATTTCAACGACAGCGATAAGTGTATACAATTAAGCAGACATTTTGGTTGGATTGTTTCTCGTGTTTTTAGTATTAGGCGTGATGCTAACTAGTTAATGCATGAGGTCGCCCTCAAACATAAAATCAGCATGTTCATACTATTTTATTTAAATATGGTTGAGAGAAAGGACTTGACAAGATTTCCTAAATTCATGGTCCATTACGTTAATTTCTCTGTTTCTTGATATATTTTTGCTTATAAATACGCTCTTCGTTCTCAACTTGAGAACCCACCAGTGCTCTTCACTTCAGTGTGTGTCTCTCCTTCAAGCAGCGCAATCCATTAATTCCTGCTGGTAAAACCTTCAAAACTCTCTTCTATGTTGCTTTCATGGCTTCTTCTTCTGTTGTCTGAAACAGACATTTAATTTTGTGTGTTATATATTATGCGAATAATATTAAAGCTACAGGTAGGTATCTCCGAAACCTGGGAACAAAAACATGAGTTTGATTCTTGTGGTCTTATGCATATTCCTTTTCCCAGGTTTGTTGTCTATATCCTCTCTCTATTCCCAATCTTCCACCTTAACTTCTCTTCTGTACGTGCTTATATATAAATCGTATTCAGTCCTGCTGATATTCGAGTTATTAAAGTAATTATTATTATTAACAAGACAAAATTCTTCCAACATCTATTATTAAGTGGCCTCACGTGCTTTAGTTTCGGCTTCTCGATTTGCATGATATATATATATATACACGTGTGTGTGCATTGAGTATCATATATAATATCAATCTTCATGGAGTACTGTCTTCTTTTATATATTACTCCCCTCTTTAATATACAACATATTTACTTAATTTAATTATATTAAGAAAGTTAATTAAGTTAGTTAATATGACATGTTTTTTCTAAAACACCCTAATCATATTTCTAAATTATTCTCTTATTTTCTCTCCTCTTTGATTATGGTTAAAGAAATATTAATAGAGGTAAATTAGGGAAAAAAATGAAAAATAAGCCTTATATTTAGGATAACATCAATTCTTTACATATGTCTTATATTAAAGATTGGAGGAAAGTTTTTTTAATCATAATCTATCTAATGGAAAGAACTCTCGCGACCATGTTTAGATTATACATTTAAAGGAGGTCACAAGGCCGCTGCACCTGCATAGGATATCTGAACTATTTAGGTTATACGTTTAACCTCTCTATATGATTCAATCATGCATATTTTTTTTGTTAATCCTTAATTGTTCATCTCATTAGTAAAAACCTTGGTAAGAAATAATCACAGAGTCCTTCCAAAATTATAGATGCGTACAAGGGATTCACGTATAATGAAATCCAATAATTAGTCATTGAATTTTATCTATATATGATTTAAATTTTCTATATTTTTGCTTTATTGTTTGGTAATCGTTGCGTCCCTTGGTTAATAGTAAAATGAAAAAAAAACTATAAATATTTCATGAACTTTGTAGAGAACAAATATTTAAGACGTGGATCTTATAGGGATCCGATCCACACACACACACACACAAGTTCCTTTGGGAATATATATTCCTTCAAAATACGTTTAATTCAATATCAGATTAAAAGAATGTAGTAGAAGAAGATTTTCGAATACAGTGTATTCTGAAGAGAAATTCACGGGCATCATTGTCTTTGCGGGGCATTTAATGAAAATGTTGGTATTGCTGAATTCATTTTCAATACTTGTCACTCTCACCAATATATTATTGTTTCTACTGTCAATTAAAATCCCATTAATTATGTTATGGACTTATGGTTATGTCGGAAGTAGCGTACGTCCTTCTGCTTTCCAGTTTTTTTTTGGAACTCTACGAATTCTTCCTTTATTTTTTATATTCTGACATAACGTTCTTTGTTTAATTTTTTATGAAAATTGTATTACCCGATTGATATTCATTTAATTTGAGCCGGGTTTTCCTCTAAAGTTATCCTAACGTAATTTTATAATACATAAAACTGGAAATTAATATCTTACTTACAAACTATCAATAATCTCTTTCCGATTATTAACTCTATTATTGTTGACTATCAAAAGTTTAACTTGACACCCTTTTCTGCCTTTAATATGCTGATAATAGTGACATACTCAGCCGAAAGCAATATTTTTATTTTAGAAATCATGGATCATTTGTTGCTCAAGAATGTATGAAAGAACACGTTCTTCCGTTTTATTTGAAAATAAAGAAAGTTGTTACATGCATGCCGTTGAAAAAATGGTATAGGTGTCTCTCTACATTCTACAAGAGGAATATAGAATTATAGGCCAAATCACACAAAATCTTTCGAACTTTATTTAAACTATATACAGACTTTCTTAAAGAGAGTTTGTGTATAGATAAACTAACTTTAAGGACTTTAAAAAAGTTTGGTTGAAAATTGAAGACCAAATTTTGAAAAAAGGGTAGATAACTGTGCAAGTTTGAGAAAATTAAGTGATATTTGTGTTGGTTTTGAAAATAGAAGGATCTGCATTTAATTTAATAAAATTTGAAGGATCTTTTAAAATTTTTTTTATTGAGTCATAAAATGCATTTTCCTCCTTGCGCTGCTGCCTCATTGAGTTATTATATTATTTTTTAGTAAATATTCATCAGAACAATGGCAGATCATAAATAACAGTGCATGCCATGTTTCCACAGGACATAAAGCCCAAGCTCTGTCCTACGATTACTCATCCAGCATCCAAGTAAGCTCTCTTCTCCCTGCAACAGCATTTACATTTTCAAGTGAATAATAAATATCATACAAACTTATTACTCTTAAAATTAAAATGGACTCTAAAATATTTTGGAACATTATTAGTGTCTGGAGAACCCGCAGAAGCCTTTGTACAATGGAGGAATCATCAAGAACCCAGAATTCAAGAATGGACCTCAAGGCTGGACTTCATTTGGAGATGCTCAAATGCAACTTAGAGAATCCAGAGGCAACAAATATGTTGTGGCTTATAACAGAAGTCACCCATATGATAGTGTTTCTCAGAAGATTTATCTGGAAAAGAACAAGCTGTATTCATTGTCTGGTATATATACATGTTTTCTCCTTTCTTCTTCCCTTTCATTACTACTTTTTCACATCAAAACCTATCTGGGTTTGTTTGTTCTCCTTACTTGATTATGATCGAGCATTGTGCAGCTTGGATACAAGTGAGTGGGCAAAATGGTGCTGCAGTTTCAGCAGTTGTGAGAACAAGAGAAGGATTCAAACATAGTGGTGCTGTTATTGCGCAGCCTAATTGTTGGTCCATGCTTAAAGGTGGTCTCATAGTTGATACTTCATGGTCTGCTTACCTCTTTTTCGAGGTACTTTCATATTAGGATCAAAGATCCTGTGAGTGTTTAGATTAACTTATTTTAAGTGATTTTGCGTTATACCAAGTAAATATGTGAAAAAAGTTTTGTGAAAAAAATTGTTTCATAAAAAGCACAAAAGTGTTTTTTTTGGGTTTCCAAACACCCCAAAAGTCTCAATAACATATTGTATTATTCATAGTTTGTGAACAGTGCAGTTTGATATGAATTCTATGTTGATGATATTAATTTTGATTATAGCTTGACCATTTATTCTTCCATCTGTGTAGAGCAATAATACTTCTGTGGATATATGGGTAGACAGCATTTCCTTACAGCCATTCACACAGAAACAATGGAGACTTCATCAGCAACAAAGCATTGAGAAGGTAACTCTTGTTACAGTTTGTTTCATTCTCCTCATTACCTTTGGACTATCTATATGTGGAAGGCATTAAAACTATATAATAATATTATATAGAAAGATATAATTAACAACAGGTTTGTATCTTTATGTCTTTTATAGACACGCAAGCAAAAGGTAATGATACAAGCAGTTGATGAAAGAGGGAAGCCCTTATCAAATGCAAGCATATTGTTTGAGCAAAAGACGCCAGGCTTTCCATTTGGGAGTGCCATAAACAAGAACATCCTCGACAACGAAGCATACCAAAACTGGTTCACCTCAAAAGGATTTACAGTCACAGTATTTGAGAATGAAATGAAGTGGTACAGCACTGAAAGCACAGAGGGCAAAGAGGACTACTCTGTTGCTGATGCCATGCTGCAATTTTCCGAGCAGCACAACATCCCGGTTCGAGGTCACAACATTCTTTGGGATGATCCTAGTCAGCAACCCAGCTGGGTTCAATCACTCTCACCAAACCAGCTTAATTCAGCAGTTCAGAGAAGGCTCAATTCCGTAGTGTCAAGGTACCAGGGAAAGCTTGTTGCTTGGGATGTGGTTAATGAGAATCTTCACTTCTCATTCTTTGAGAGCAAACTTGGACAAGGTTTGTCACCCAAGATTTATAATGATGCTCACAAGATTGATGCAACAATCCCTTTGTTCTTGAATGAATTCAACACCATTGAAGATAGTAGAGATGGTTCTTCAACCCCAGCAAGGTACCTTGAGAAGCTCAGTCAGATAAAAGGGTATCCTGGGAATAATGGATTCACCATTGGGATTGGTTTGGAGTCCCATTTCACTGGCCCTCCCAATCTGCCTTACATCAGATCTACTATTGATACTCTTGCTTCCTCTGGTTCACCAATTTGGATCACAGAATTGGACGTCAGCAGCCAATCTAACCAGGTATAGCTCAAGAATGTCAGAAAATTTCTGCTACTTTTGGTATAAAATAGGAATGAGAATGGGAATAACAATGGTACTACCTGGTTCTTAATATAAGAGCCAGATAGCTAATTCAAGGATATTAAAGCAATTAGTTAAGTTAATTGTAATAAATGAGTGTTTATTTACTTAAAATACCCTTTTTAATCATGTATAATGGAACCATCTCTTGGTGAAAACCCTTTTAGTATGTATAATCTATAGAGATACTTTAGGGTATAAATTTAGGAGACAAAGTGAATTGTGGCTTTATATTTAAAATCAAAGTAAATCTTTTGCTTAGCTCTTATAATTAGGACCGAATCATGGGAGAGGGGCTTTCCTAAAATTCCATCACCAATTTTAGCATATCAAATATATCATTAGGGATTAAGAACACCAACATGGGTGGTTAGTTTTTTCATTTTGCTTTATGATATTTTTTTTTGGTGTGCAGGAAAATTACTTGGAGGAGATTTTGAGAGAGTTACATTCTCACCCAAAGGTTGAGGGCATTATTATGTGGACAGCATGGAGTCCTAGTGGGTGTTACCGTATGTGCTTGACTGACAACAATTTCAAGAACTTGCCTACTGGGGATGTTGTGGACAAGTTGATTCATGAGTGGGGATTTAACAAACAGTTCAAAGCGACAACAGACCAAAATGGGTTCTTTGAGGCAAATCTTTTCCATGGTCATTACCAAGTGATTGTCAACAACTTCACTTTAGCTAAGCACATGCAAGTGATTCCAATGGATGAATCTAAGCATGTGACTCAAGTTTTACAGCTTTCTGTTTAATTATTTCTCTCTTTTATATATTTTTGGAGTATATCTAGGGACCCCTCACAAGTGGTCTTTATTATGACTATATACACTTGTGGCTTTGCTAGGGGAATATTGCAAAGATATGAAAAGTATGCAAAAATTAAAAGCTATTAATAGCGGCTAATGTTCCTCTTCTATGTACTAGTTAATACTCCCTCTGGTACTTTTTATAAGAAATATTTTCTCTCATAGGAATGATCTTTTTTTTTTTTTTATTACATTGGCATGGGTCGAACCCATGAGGGGAGGGGGAATGAGTGGCCTAAGGCCAACTCCATGACCGTTGCACCACTAGGTGCTGGTCAACGAATGATCTTTAATATAAAGAACAAATAATTTATCTAAAATTTTAAATTGATTTTCTATTTTCACCCTAATTAAATATATGTCACTAATTATCTCTGTGATGAATTTTCACCTATTATATCTCTTATGCACAATCTTTCTAAACAAAGAAAGGTATAAAAGTTACATATTTATTATTTTTAACTAATATTTTGAACCACATGATTTAGATAGTTATTCCTTATAAAAGAGAGTGGAGGGAGTAAATAGTTATAAGGTCATGGATAAGACTCACTCATTGCACATGAGCACAAACAAAAAAAATGACAAGACATATGAAACAAACATTGATTTTTAATATGGAAAAGCTTTGATGCAGAAGAAAAACAAGGAATTATCTTAATATATCTGTAAAAGTTATAAAAAAAATTGTGCTATTTATAATCATGAAAATGTGTTTTATCTCACGTTTCATATAAATATGCTAGTTGTATTCTAATTAATTATCGCTAATAATGGTTTATATTGATCTTAAACTCTTGTTTTATGAGGTGTATCAAAATCATAGTGAGGATTTCAGTTGATGTTCACATGCACAAATTCAAACACTTGCGCTCATGAGTATATATTTAAGCGACAAATTATATATATATATATATATATATATATTCTTGTTGTCCTTTAATTTTGTACCCTTTTTTTGGGAAAAAATCCTTAAAAATAACTTTAAAAATATCAAAAGATAAAAATATATTCTAAATATTCATAATATTAAAGAGATGTGTTAGAGTATGGTTCATCCTTTTCAAAATTAAAAGGAAATGATAGAATTGTTCCTCTAAGTTTAGAATTAAGAATAGAGAAGAAGACGTGATTTTACAAGTTCTGATAAAGGGTTTTACAATTTCTCATAAGAATTTTACAAATTGCAAATTAAAATTCACAATATCTGATAAGGGTTTTACAAGTTCATATAAGGTTTTCAAAAATTCTCAAAAGAATTTTACAACTTCCTTAAATAATTTCACGAGTTGTAAATTAAAATTCACAAGATTTGATAAGGGTTTCACAAGTTCTGATGAATGTTTCATAAGTTTGGATAATATTTTCACAATTAATTCTATCAAAGTGAAAATTAAACTCTGAGGGACAATTCTGTCATTTCCTTTTAATTTTGAAAAGGAAGAATCAGACCCTAACACTTCTTTGATATTATAAATATTCAGAATATATTTTTGTCTTTTGACATTTGTAAAGTTCTTTTTAAGGGATTTTCTCTACTTTTTATCTGAATTTTATACTAAATTTTAGTTAGGCTAGTTATTTAAGGGAAAATAAAAGCAAAAGAAGTTTGAAATTGCAAAATTCCAAATAAGATATTTTTCATAAAGTAAGTTGTAAATTGCTTATTAAGTATTTTGAAGCTCTTTTTCTGTCATTTTCCCTTTATCAAATTTTTAATATTTTCATTATATATTTTCGCTTCTTGAATACTTTTAATTTATTCAACAAAAATTGTACAAAATAAATTAATTAAATTATAAATAAATTTAACAACCTTATCATGGCAATACAAAAATAAAAATATTGTTTTCCTCAATGTTTCAACTCCCAAATTTTTAAGTTAATTAAAAATAAAATTTGGAAACTGAAAAACTCTTTTTTTTCATTATTATCAAATTTGAAAGTTGACTTTTCAAGTTTACTGTTTTTACTTTTTTTACCTTACAAAATTGTGTTGAGTTACTCTTAATTTGTTATAGTTGAAAACTCGGTCAAATTCATGAGTTCACACACCGAGTTTATTGTTTTTACGTTTATAGCTTACAAAATTGTGTTATTTTTTTGTCAATTACAAAATCATGTTAATTCACTCTTAAATTCGTGTTAACTTTTTCAATTTTTTCATACTTAGTAGTTTTATATATGAATTTTATAAAAAAATTCTTTGCTAAGTATGATAGATTATGAATGTTGATAGATTTAATTTTAATTATTTGGATTTAAAACATGTTTAAATCTAATTATTGTCATTTTTTATACTTTAATTATTTAATTATACATTATTAACACATATTTATTGATAAAAATAAACTTTTATGAATTTATGATTAGAGTCTACTGTATGATTTCACATTATTGTTACGAGTTTGTTTATACTTGTGGGTTTAACCATCTTAGTTTTTTCAAGCCAAAAAAAGCAATATGCTTTTTACTGTTTGTTTAGTTGAATAACAGAGTGGTTCAAAAAATTATTATAATTAAGTGAAATAAAGGAAGGTAAATGAAATTGCAAGATTTGCCTATTATTGAGTTCACTGTATATGTGGCAACAGTACCCATTTTGGAAGCATCTCATATCAAAGTCATTGAATGTGTGACTCACCAATCTCTGACTAACCATAAAACAATTTTTTTTTAATTTTCCCATAAAGCAATTTTAATACGAAATTCTCATACCATTCATGGGTTTAAGGATCGGATCGGACGGTCCGACCGGTTGGACCGTCAGCCGGTCAAGAGGGTGGGCCGGGTTACTACGTTGAGTTGTTTTCGTTATGGGACCGTTTTTGGGCCGAGAACCGTTATTGGGCCGGAACCCGGAACGGGTTTTTAAGAACCGGCCGGCCCAATAACACACTTTACAAAAAAAAAAACCCAGAATTTTTTTTTTTAGTTTTGATGTTGGAAACTAGAAAGTTTGCAAAGAAAAAAAAAGAAGCTTAATATAGAAAAACACAGGTTTATATTGTTTAATCTCATATCTGTATTATGTGCATCTTTTTATTCTTAAATGATAAATATGTTCTCATTCTTCTCAAATAGCTCATGGCTCATAAATCTACATCATCTTGTTTGTTATTTTAAAAAGGTTAATATATTTCATATATATATATATATATATATATTTGCTGGGCAGTAGGATATGTGCTCCAAATCTATCTTAGAGTTAGATGTACAGGTTTAGAATTGTTTAAAAAAAGAAGAACATATTAACTGAGTTATTTTATTTTAATAATTTTATACCAGAAGAACATATTAACATAATCAGATTTGTATAACCCTTGAGTGGTGGATATTTTAAGTATTTATCCTGATAGGTGATAATTGATAAGGTTTTTAAATGGTGTTTTGTGACTTTACTAACTTCATATGAAGTTAGAATAATGACTAATTATTGTATATGAAGTTAGATTAATGACTAATTATTGTATAATATATATATATATATATATAATATTTTTAAATTTAATTATTACGTCATCGGTCCGGCTCAACCGGTCCAACCGATTGAACCTTGACCCGCTGACCTTTCCGGCTCGACGTCCAAACCGGCTTTTAAAACATTGATACCATTAATGAATAAAATTAAAACTTAACATAAATATAATTGAGTTATAAATGCTAATAAATATTTTAAAAATTATGTTTTATTTAATTACAAAATCACAACATAAATGGGAATTATGTTCTACCATTTACTATGTCATTCAAAAAGTACTACGACCTTTGGTATTAAATAAGGTACTCCCTCCCTTCGGTCCTAATTATAAGATAAAATTGACTTTTTTAGAGAAATTAAGGAAGCTAATTAAATTACTTTAGAGTGTTTATATTTTTAGTTTTTCTTCAAATTAATTAGTTTAACTAATAAACTAATATATAATATAAAGATACATAACATATGATATGATTAAGTAACTTATTTAGTTTCCTTAATTTCTCTAAAAAAAAATTAACTTTGTCTTATAATTAGGACCGAATGTAGTAGGAAATTGATAAATGTGATTTAGTTAATTGTTGAATGCGATTTGTTTCTAAATACATCTCTGGTCGATTGATCCTATATATAGCGTAGAAAGAGAAGAAAAGTTGTTGTGCTATTCATATTCATAGGGCGGGGAGAAAATATTTATATGAATGTATAATATTATCTTTCATTTAGTAACGAATTTATTTTGTTCTTATAGGGGTATAATGTATATTAAATAGAAGTAAAGTTAAAAAGTTGTTGAATTTTATAGAAGAGTTAATTAATTTTAAATTTTTATTGGTTTGTGTTAAATATGTTGGAAATGCCTTATATATAGGACCAGAGGAGAGTATATAATCAATGATCTATTTTGTCTCCCTTATTTAATATTTTCCCGTCAAATTAATATTACTTTTTTTTCTCACGCCCCTTTTTTATCTCCCACCTTTATTAAAAGAGAGATTTTTAGAAAAAAGTGACACACAATTTTTACATAATAATAAAAAAATTAGATTAACAAATAACCAAAGTTCTTGAATCTGGACCGGACCGGCTGATCCGGCTTGGAAATCGGCGAACCGGTAGGTAAACCGGTTCGGTCTGGGTTCATATTTTAATTTTTTTTTAAAATTTTTCCTTTAGAATTTCATACTATATAAGTTTAAAATTTTCAATTTCTCACTGGTTTGGCCTCGGTCTGACCCACTGACCCTTAACCCAGTACCCCAACCGGTTCAATGCCCGGTCCAAATTTTAATACCTTGCAAATAACCAATATAAAGCAATTTTCTTAAATTAAGTAGGTCTCATGTTTAAAATCGTGAAGAATAAATGAGAACAATGAATACACAGTCACCAATTAAATTCTTTACATTTATATGTAGTTACTACGAATAATTAATTGGTATTCATTCATGAGCATTAAAATTAAACTTGTAAAATACCATAAAAGCTGCCACACTATTCATATATAGTCTGCCCTCAGAAACAAGAAACCATATCTCTTGAAGCTTGAAGCTACAAGTATGATGAGCATCCTTCTCGTGCTGTTTATCGTCCTGTTCTCAGGTTTGGTTAATAAATTTTCGGTTTTTTAGGTTATATAATATAAATCTGGCTATTATCAAAATTTAATTTTTAAAGAAAACCATATATAATTCATTAAAAGTAATTTACTCTTCACGTTTGAAAAAATTCATAAGCAGATTTTCTTTTCTTTTAATTTTTTCATCAATACACGATAAACAAATCATTTCATCTATGAGCATATTAATCAAACGCTTCCTCTTAGCTTCCTTTGTTTAATAAGTTCTCTGATCTCTTGTTCCTTCCCAATTTTTAAACATAAAAAAAAAAAAAACTTTTGCTTTTAATCATTTCTCATCATTTTTAGGGTTAATATGCCAATTTGTCTTGCAAGTTTTCACTCAACAGCATTGGTATTTGGAAGGTTTTTAAGGTTCAATGCCGTTCATAAGTTTCTAAATTGTAACAATGTTGCATTAGATGACCGAATATGTTGAGATGGTAAGTCTATATGTCAACCACTTCATTTTTTGTCCATTACCATCATGCTTGCAAGATCCATGTTTGGTTAACTAACGGTTAACCCTAACCTGAATAACAGTTGGAGTGACATTGCTATAATTTGAAAACTTTCGATACGGCATTGAATCTGAAAAAAAACTTCCGAATACTCAGGGCTCCTAAATAGAAACTTTAGAGATAAATTTGCTCCTTAACTCTCTCTTTTTAAATCATTTTATCCTTGATCGATTGCTCATTTTTCTTTTTTAAATTATCTTGAATGTAATATTGCTGAAATAAAACGTGATTTATATAATAAACTAGCAAACATGCATTCATCAACAAATGAAATATCTAATGACAATTCAGTTCACTAAATTCTCATTGACTTTCTGTAAAATTACATCATGGTATGCAAATGATTATCACACTCATCGAGTCTTCGAAGTTCTTATCAAGTCTTTGGCATCAATTTACATAATGCCTCCACAGGATTTGAAGCCCAGGCTTTGCCATATGATTACACAGCCAGCATCGAGGTAAGCTCTTTCAAACAACATTAATATTAGGGCTAATATAATTTTTGGTCCCTCAAATTTACCCTCATTTTAGTTTTAGTCCCTTAAATTTCATTTCATTTAAAATATTGATCCTTATAACTCAATAAAAACCTGAACCATTTTACTCTTAGATCGATGATAACCATTAGTTTGAAACTTGAGAGATCAAAACTAAGAAAAACTTATAAATCTATTGAGGATTTGCTCCAAGTCTACGTTTAAATGTTCTAATGTTCTCATACTTTAGTGCCTAGAAAACCCTCAAAAGCCATTGTACAATGGTGGAATCATAAAAAACCCAGAATTGAATGATGGGCTGGAAGGCTGGACTGCAATTGGAGATGCTAAAATACAACAAAGAGAATCAGGAGGCAACAAATTTATTGTGTCCCATAACAGAAATCAACCAAACGATAGTGTCTCCCAGAAGATTTTCATGAGAAAGAATAATCTCTATTCATTATCTGGTAAGCTTTCTCCTCTCCACACATTAATGGATATGTTATTCTGTTTCTTCTTGCTTGGTAATGAACTGAATATCATGCAGCTTGGATACAAGTGAGTCAGGGAAAAGCTACAGTATCAGCAGTTGTGAAAACAAGGGAAGGACTCAAATATGGTGGAGCCATTGTTGCAGAGTCTAATTGCTGGTCCATGCTCAAGGGTGGTCTCACAGTTCATACTTCAGGACCTGCTGAGATTTTCTTTGAGGTACTTTTATATTAGGGCTTAAAATGTTACTCCTTAATTATGGGAAAAAGGACTAATGGTGTGCTAAATTAGTGTTGTTCAATTTTCCTTGAGACTCAAGAAAATTCTAAACTTTGCAGAGCAATGACACTTCTGTGGAGATATGGGTTGATAGCATTTCCTTACAGCCTTTCACACAGAAACAATGGAGACTTCATCAAGAACAAAGCATTGAGAAGGTGATCCTCTTTTGTTGCAGTTTCATTTTTATCTGTATTACTTAAGTGGGGAAGCATTATAAACCCATTAACTCAGAAAACAGCAACAGATTATAATTTTTGTTTTGAATGTTTATGATGTTAAGGAAGATTAAACTAAAAGCAGGTTCAAATTTTGGTTTGGCAGAAACACAAGAAAAGGGTATTAATCCAAGCAATTGATGGAAGAGGAAATCCGTTGTCAAATGCAAGCATAATCTTTGAACAGAAGAGGTCAAATTTTCCATTTGGGTGTGCCATGAACAAGTACATTCTTGATAATACTGCATACCAAAACTGGTTCACTTCAAGGTTCACAGTGACTACATTTGTAAACGAAATGAAGTGGTACAGTACTGAAAGGGTACAAGGCAAAGAAGACTATTCCATTGCTGATGCAATGTTGAACTTTGCCAATAAGCACAAAATTTCTGTTCGTGGTCACAATGTATTTTGGGATAACCCTAAATACCAACCTAGTTGGGTCCCCTCCCTCCCACCGGACCAGCTTAAATCAGCAGTTCAGAAAAGGCTCAACTCGGTTGTGTCGCGGTACAAGGGTCAACTTGTTGCTTGGGATGTTGTTAATGAGAATCTTCACTTTTCATTTCTGGAAAGCAAACTTGGGAAAGATGCTTCAGCCAAGATTTACCATGTTGCTCACCGTATTGATGGACAGACCACTTTGTTTCTGAATGATTTTAACACCATCGAGGATAATAGAGATAGGGTATCAATCCCTGCAAGGTACTTAGATAAGCTCAGAGAGATTAAAGGATATGCTGGTTACTCAGGATGGCCAATTGGAATTGGGCTACAATCCCATTTCAGTATTCCTCCTAATCTTCCTTATATGAGGTCATCTATTGATACTCTTGCTGCTAGTGGTTCACCACTTTGGCTCACAGAAGTGGATGTCAAAAACATGCCAAATCAGGTAAGGCTTAATGAGATCTAACCAAAGTCATTTTCAAATTTTGCCATTGCTGAGATCTATATATATTGTCCATGTTTGGGATAGCGTAAGGAAGGCTCAAAAGTTACTTGGGACAAAAAAAAGCCAGCTGGACAGAAAAAAAAAGAGGTTTGGGATAGTGGTAGGACAAATGAGCTTTTTTTAGAAGCCACATTAGAATTGAAGTAACATTTTTTGACTTTTGACTTTTTTTCATATTTAAACATTTTAAAACTGACTTTCAATATATCATTCAAATAAGTTTATATTAAATTGAGTTTTTTTTTTTAATTTAGATAAAAGCTTATCTAAACACAAATCACATTACACTATTTTACTTTCCTCCAACCTCCAACTTCAGTTTATAAAAGTTAATTGAGATCAAAGTCACTTTTGGAAAAAATAGTCCAAATAAGCCTAATATAGTTTGATTTTTTTTCCCGCTAATTAATGACGATTTGTGCAGGCAGAGTATTTGGAACAAGTTCTGAGAGAGGCACACTCACACCCACATATTCAGGGCATTGTTATGTGGACACCATGGAAAGATTGTGAAGCTATGTGTTTGGTTGATGAGAGTTTCAAG
Source organism: Inga leiocalycina (assembly GCA_963242795.1). Lineage (NCBI taxonomy): Eukaryota > Viridiplantae > Streptophyta > Magnoliopsida > Fabales > Fabaceae > Inga > Inga leiocalycina. Next base: position 62,945,070 of record OY725330.1, on the reverse strand, counting down.
AACTTGCCCTGTGGAGACGTTGTGGACAAGCTTCTTCATGAGTGGGGAATTACACAGTCACTGGAAGCCAAAACTGACTCCAATGGATTTCTTGAGGCCACACTGTTTCATGGTCATTACCAAGTCAACATCACTCACCCTCTCACCAACAACCTCTCTTCACTTCACATCTTGCAGGTCATGCCAATGGATGAAACAATCAAAACTTCACAAATTATACAACTTTCTGTTTGAGCTTTTTCAACGGCGATTGTTAATTGCTCATAAGTGTGCACTATTCATTTAATCAGATTTCATTTTATCAATATAATTAATAATAATAATAATAATATATTTTGCAAATATTACGTGAGACACCGAATAGACTTTATATATTTTTCTTTTTGGATCTTGAACCAATTGCTAATAACTTAATATAGATTATGCAGCAAAGGCCGGAGGCGCAAGCATCATATTTATTGGCCATATTGGCATTTATAAGACTTTAATGAACACAGACAAATTTAGATGACAGTGCCATTTAGGTGGAAACAATTTTCGCAGCAGACATGGGGATTATATATTACTATTAGAAAGGCCAACTATTTGTGGTCCTTTGACCATCTCAAATTCAAATTGAGTACTTCCAATACGATTAGGTATCATTTCATAGTTTCTTCTTTTAAAATCTTCGAGTCAACTGGGCTATATAAACTTCAAATAATTGTTGTATACACACACACAAACACACACACATTATGATTATCTCCCTACTAACGGTAATAAACTAACCGACATTGATTCTAATGAAAGGGGCTTTGATAATTTAAACACTAAATCACGAATTTGAGTACATGTCACTAAAAAAATGTCTTTGATAGAGTTTCCTTCAATTAGGTTTGACAATGCTTGAATCTAACTTAGTCAAATAGTTATATAAAAAATGAATTGTATCAAAATTTAAAAATAAATTTTGAGAATCAAAACATACAAGTCTTCTCCATGTTCGATTCCCTATCCTACCCCTAAACATAATAGCCAAAGGATTAAACAAATCAATTTAAAATCCAATATCCAGTCATCAAGTACACATCATTTGATTGGCAGGATTCTCTCCTACGTGGGGCAGAATCAACCTTGTTATGCCGCATACAAGAGAAAAAAATAAAATTAGGTTTGAATTCTGAATCTTCTATTGTTCTCATTTGCTAACTTCTCCAGTTTTGACCATATTTTTTCATGGGCATATTCTCGAGACACAGCGCAAGGATAGGTCAACCCCGCTATGTCTCTGACAAATGTCATGGCCTGAAAGGCCCCATTTATTTGTCTCTGTCTTCACCGATTGGCCCCTTCTGAACTTTGTCCTGCACATCCTTGCTCCTAGGAATATAATGATTAAATACGTGACATGAACACTATGACATGGTTTCTACTTATGCACCTATAAATACATGAAACATTTTCCACAGACCCAAATGCAAAACCATCTTTCAGACCTAGTTTTGATCAAAACAACCAGCCTGCAAAATGATAGAATCAGATCCACCCCTCCAGCAACATTATGGTAGCCTTTTACAGGAACCAAGTAAAGGCCATCACCAGAATGGAAGTTTCTTCTATGATCATACTCATCATTATCCTGTAATAAAGGAATGTGAGCTGCCATTGATAGACCTTGAAGGTCTTAAGAGCTGTGATGACAGAGAGGGGCTCGCTTGCTCTGCAGCAATGTGCAAGGCAGCATCAGAATGGGGATTCTTCCAAGTTATCAACCATGGAATAGACCCTGAGCTGTTGAGAAAAATGAGGAGAGAGCAAGTTAAGTTGTTTGATATGACTTTTGAGAAGAAGACAACATGTGTGCTTCTGAATAACTCATACAGGTGGGGGACACCAACAGCTATTCGTCCAAACCAGTTCTCTTGGTCAGAAGCTTTTCACATTTCTCTCACCAAGATTTCAGAACCAGCTTGCTGGGGTGAATTCAGCTCTTTAAGGTATCAAGACCCTACGCCTTTGATCTACTTTAGTTGTAATCCATCTCTCCCTCTAAAAGAAGCATCATAATTTAACATTATACTCATCAGTTTCAACGTTACACTCCAAACAGCAATTTGAAGTCTGTACAGCTTAGCTTGTCTCACTGTTTCACGTCCTATATCCATAGCAATCTCAATGCTTTATGTTTTCCTTCAAGATCTATCTTCTTTTTCATATCAAGGGAGATCAAAAAACACATAAAAGAAGCCTAAACAGAGATAAATCAGATGCTTTTTTTAACTGAGTTGACAATTAGATGCTCTTGTAAACAAATAAGAGCTTTTTGGTTGTCTTGTTAATAATGCCAACCCCACGGCCAATATCTTTTATTTTTCTTCTGTGGCTGAGATGTATTTGGAGCTTTGTCATGAAAGCCATATGGCTTTGTTTTCTTACTGCCCTTAAATGTTTATTAATCTTTTGGTCCAACTCCTTTTTAAATCAAAAAAATTTCATATGAAGGAAGAAAACTAATGCATGAATAAATTACAAACAAGAATAAACTAAAGGCACTTACAAACAAATCAGAGCTTTTTCGGCTGTTATTGATGCCGACCCCACAACGTAATCTTTTATTCTTCTATGACTGAGAAGTATTTGGAGCTTCGTTATGAAAGTCAGGACTATGAGCTCAGAGCCTTGATGGTTAATTTTCCTACTACTATTAAAAAGTCTTTTTCAAAAGAATATTCTTGGTCGAACTTTCTTTTATTCTTGAGAAATTTTCTATAATGGAAGGAGATCAATAGATGAATAAAATATTACAAACAACAATGAATTAAGTGCTAATGCATACAAACAAGAGCTTCTTCTGGTTCTTCTTGATGTTGACGTTCTAACAAATTCATTTATTTTTCTGTGAATGAGAAGTATTTGGAGTTTTGAATACAATCAAATTTAACTGGGTTTCCAACTGCGGCTACTACAGGGAAGTGATAAATGAATTTGCAGCAGCAACGTTAAGACTATCAAGGTTATTAGCAGGTATTCTGGCAGAGAATTTAGGGAATCCTAAGGACGCAGTTGAGCAAGTTTGTGATGAAAGCACATGCTTTCTGAGACTAAATCACTACCCTGCATGCCCACAATCCGAAGAAACTTTTGGACTAGTGCCTCACACTGACAGTGATTTCCTAACTATCCTCTATCAAGATCATGTGGGAGGACTCCAACTCATGAAAGATTCCAAATGGGTGGCCGTCAAACCAATCCCAGATGCTCTCATTGTTAACATTGGAGACCTTTTTCAGGTAAAACTTGACATGTTCCTAAGTAAAATTGCTATAGAACACTAGCATGCTAGCACACAATTAGACCAGTTGAAAGATTCATAAAAATGCGTCATCCAGCTCCCCAAATCAAGAACAAAACATAAGTGCAGTTCAATTTTTAGACGTTTGCTGTCAAGTTTTTCAGTAATAGTAAAACTGAGGAAATAATTTTAGCAGTTCAACATCATCTGAATGATTTTCGCACAAATCTATAGAGAAGATTTATAGCTTGATACTGTATGATTAGTTTTTGAGCTGTTCTGCGTGTTACGGTTTTATTGAGGAACCAGATAGTTAACACAAGGGGTCTGTTTGGTACGAGGGGAGGGGAGGGAAATGGGCGGATTTTGATCCCCTTCCTTTGTTTGGATAGCTAAAATTTTCCCTCCCCTCCCCTCTAAAGGGAAATATTAATGTTTAATCAAATTCATGCTATTTTAAAATATTCCCACAATACCCTTCTCATTATTTACACAAAACTAGGTCACATATTCATATGCCTCGATCGTTGATGCAACTCCCCTCCTATACTAAACATGGTAATATTAAAATCCCTCCCCTCCCCTCTCTTTTCGTCAATCCAAACAAGGTAAAAGAAAATCCCTCTCAAACCCTCCCTTCCCCTCCCCTCCATTAAAATCCCTCCCTTCCACTCCCCTTCATTGAGCCAAACATAGCCTAGGTTACACAAGTATAGTCAACTGAACATGATTAATTTAAAGCCTGAGGCACCGATATTGTCAAATGGTACCACTGAAACAGAAGTCAATAATAAGCAACGGGAATCAGATAAACAATAATACATCAATTACTAATAGATTAATTTACTAACAAGTTCTTTTCTTGGCAAAACCCAAATACAGGCATGGAGCAACGATGAGTATAAAAGTGTGGAGCACAAGGTCATGGCAAATAGCAAAATGGAGAGATACTCCATAGCATACTTTCTATGCCCATCTTACGATACTTTGATAGGGAGCTGCACAGAGCCTTCAATATATAGGAAGTTCACCTTTGGAGAATACAGAAACCAAATTCAGGATGATGTCAAAAAATTGGGACACAAACTTGGATTATCAAGATTTCTTCAAGAAACTGATCCATTGAAATGAATAAAGATTGAACAGTGTCATACTAATTTAGCAGGATAAATACTGTAATCCCTTGGTAGATATGAACAAACAGGTGGTTCCAATACCTTTTCTTTTACTTTTTATTAAATTTCGTACATATTTATATATCTTCAGAGGAATCCAAAGATATAACATATAGGAGTGAAAAGAGTCTTGTAGTCAAGTAATGCATATATAAAGTACACCAAAATAAAAAGCCATTTCTTTGTTCATTATATGTTTTCCCTCCGTTCCTTTCAGCTTTTACCGTCTTCACGCACAACTGTACAAGTAGTTTAGATGTGAACTACTTCAGCAAAAACCCAAATATTCAATATACAGAAGCAAACGCAAAAAGAAGCTTCTATGCTGCTCAAATGCATATATGACACACAACACATTACACTTGGAAGACAATGAGCAAACTCAGTTTCATTTCATTAACAAAATATAAAACTGAAGATACAAAAGTGCGATGTTTAGATATCCTAATAACCCCAATTCGCTCTAAATCTTAACTTATTTAACTAATCCTAACCCAATTAAGTAGTAGGAAAGTTTAACCACCGATCACTAATTGCTAATTGCCAATCACGGTAAGATATAGAGATAAGAGGGGAAGAAAACCCTTGAGCCAAATGCAGTTAGTATCCACATGACGCTCTGTATTTATAGCAGATAATACAAGTGAATAAAGACTGGTATTTACAGAATAATATCCCATTCTTCACCTAATACCGCTTATAGGATAAAAAATATGTTACATATGTTCAATTACACAGCCTATTTACATTCCAAAAAGCACCATTCCTAAATTGCAAAGAGATTTAAAATTATTCCTTTTAATTTTAAATACACGGTCAATAGGAAAATATATAAAAAAAAAATCTCAAATGCAGAAGTTCATATCCTTGGTTACATGCTGGCTCGCCTTATTCCAGCATTGTATAATCAGCACCAAAGGCCAGCTCTTTCGTTGCAACATACCCATATTTTACTCACCATTCCTGTTAGATGCCAAACGCAGATGCATTCTTTGTTGGATTGAAATCCTTCTTATGGAATTTCAATTTCACTGTATAAGAATTTCATCCATAGATTTTATACTGACACGCTTTGACGAGGATGAGACAGCAATTAAAGAATGATATACATGCGCACTTACCCCAAGTCACACAAAAACTTGATTTTCTGCTTTGCCACGAGATATGTAATGCTTATGCTTTCAATGGATCCACATACCTTAGTCAAGAAACAATCCTACTTTGTCTTTCAAACTACATTTTCTCTTCGTCAAGGGAACTTTATCTTCTCCAGAAAATTGCACTTGGCTTTTCCCAGGGGGCTCCTGGGTGAACTCCACACTATCTATAATAGACTTGTTCTTCTTCCCAAGGGGTTTTGGCAAGGGACCCAACAAAAGCTCCAGCATCTCTTGAGCAGGATCACCAGCTCGAGAAGTTCTAGTGGGAACCAATTCACCGGTTTCATTTGAAGTGGAACTGTATAGACCATCCATTTCAGGAGTAGACGATCTTTTCCTCTCACAATGTGAATCAAGAGAATTTCCATATTCACCTGTCTTTGGAAATTGCTTTACTGATTCACACTGGCTATTTGATGCTTCTCTTTGTTTCTTCTTCTCATAATCTTTGACATACTGCAGGTAGAAATAAGAAACTCATACCCGCAAACATGAAAATGACTTAATTCTACTGTAGATGTGAAACTAGGAATTAATATTGAACCTCAACTACTTTTAGATTTGCATCATGGCACTATATATATTCTTTATGCAGTCAAGCATATACTTAGAAATAATAAACATATTTACATTCACATTGCTCAAACGAAACCATGTGTCATAATCTTCCTTTGAAACATTTATAAGAATTTAAATTACCTCCTCCGCAATGGTCATCAGATCCTCAATAGTTAGCTCTATGTCACCATCATTAAAACCTTGAACTGAATTTGCATCAATATCCCCACAGTTAGGGTCTTGGACAATTTGGCCCTTCTTTGAAGAACTCTTCAGAGATCTGACCGTAGAACTACCTTTTTTCTTCTTGTTCTTTTGGGTAGCATTACCGTCACTGCTTGCATCCTGTTCATTTAACTTTCGCCTCCTCTTAACTTTGCAATCTGCATTAGCGTATGACTTCCTCCTTGAAGTTTCCCTCTTAAGACCTGCTCCTGCTTTCTTCAGTGCAATTTCAGCATTTTCCGTCAAGTGAGGAGCTTCAGCTATAGCTTCTTTCTCTGAAGTGCAATTTTTTTCAGCACCGACAGCATTGCGCACAGCGGTGGTAGCGGCTGCAACCTTCGGCAGCATCCATGGTGGTAAATTCCGTTTACTTGCACTCTCAGAGGTAACTCTGACAATTTCTTTCTCCGAATTATGATTATCACACATCCCCATCGATAAGGATCAGAAGCATTTTCAAGTTACCCTTTGCGAGAAAAATTCGTAAAGCTAAAAAGACTCGAAATTGGTTGATCCAATCAATTGAATGATCAATCAGGAATTCTATGACACAGAACTCACGGACCAAATGCTCACCGTTTTCAGTTCGAAGAACAACCCCAACGTAGTATCGAGAAGGACCCTTCTCATAGCGATTCGAAGCTGCACAGAAGCACGAGGGCAACGGTTTATGATGATCACCGGCCGCAGCGCGAAAGCCGGGTGGTAACTATTTGTTCTGTTTAACCGCGCAATATACCAAGATATGATTAAATTTTTAAGTGTTTAAAAATATTATAATAAAAATATTTAAAATACAACTTTAAAGGAAAAGTAGATTTTTCTTCCAAATTATTGATGATCACCCCATTCTCATTCATGAGTCTAAATTTTCTTTAAAATGCACGATAAGGAGTCAGTGCTAACTAATATAACAAGAATAAGTCGTGTTACCATTAAGGTAAACAAGCCAGCAATGAGATCTTGCAAGAACATCACGTGTTTACAATATTCTTATTGGAAAACATTCAGACTACAGAGACAGTCTATGCACTTCATCTGAAAATACATGATACAGAATCAGAGCTACAAATACATTTCAAGAACAAGTCATATTGCCATTAAGGTAACAGTAAACATGCCAGCAATGACGTTTTGCAAGATCCGACCAAAGATTCCGAATGATGATGATAAAGTCTCCAAGATCTTCAAAACATGCACTAGTTTACCCATCTGCAGTGCTCAAAACGTGAATGACTAATCATTTAGGATCTAAGTAATTATATCTCACTTCAATGTTGCATAATCGGGTTGTTCTTTAAGCACTCGTATTCTTGACTTGACCTACTAAATAACATAATGCAGATTCAAGACAAGAATGTATTGCTGGTGTCGTTAAACCATATTTCATCCCAAGTGTATACCCAACTTTCATCCCACTACTTGCTTCCACATCCATATACAAATTCTCTCCATAGATCCTTTTAAATCAGTCTCCAAACGTAAGTTAAATTACCTGAGGCAAGCGTGCAAGTGGATTCCACCAATTCGTTCCATGTGGTACCGTCACCACTAGATCCTCCCATGTTGATCAATAATCTTGAACTCCACAATCAACTTTATTACTCCCATATTTTTCCCATAAAAAAAGTCGGTTGTAGACCTTTAACCTGTTGTCTTGCTCAGTTTCGTTTGCTTTCCACTTCTTGGTGGGATTTCATTTCACCACTCATCATCACGTTTAGCGCCAAGATCTTGTTACCAATAATCTCCGCAAGTACATCTCCCTCCGATGATTTGATGAAAGCGATTTTTGTCCCTTAAAGACACTTCTCTTCCATAAATCTTTGAGATCAATTTAGCGAAATTGTGGCAATCAACACAAATTCGGAGGTTTTTTATAATGCGGATTGGCACTCCTTCTGGGGTGGCAATTAAGCCAAAAGTCAAAGCCAATTTCTCACTGTGGCCTTGAAGTATCTTCTCCTTCTGCTCATCATCCACGTCATACAGGACACAACTCAAATCAGGAACATAACCAACTTCTTTGAACTTGATTGATAACTCCTTCACCTTTGCAAATATCTCCTCTCTTCTTGGATGGCAACGATCACTCGCATGGAACGTGTGGAGTATCTGATCAAGTTCAATCCAGCTTCTCCCGGGCTCCTTTATTACAGCCTTCTTCAACATCAGATCTCTCAGTGATCTTACATCCTCCCATCTTCCTACTGAAGCATATAGATTAGAAAGAATAACATAATTCCCAGCATTTCCAGGTTCAACTTCTAGAAGTCGACGGCCCACAAATTCACCTATATCAACATTCGAATGAACCCTGCAGGCACCTAAAAGGGAACCCCATATAGCAGCTGTTGGCTCAAAAGGCATTTCATTGATGAATTTAAAAGCCTCTTCCACTCGACCAGCACGACCAAGCAAGTCAACAACACAACCATAATGCTCAATCTCTGGTTCAACTCCAAGTTTACCACTAGCCATATCATTGAAGATATCCAGCCCCCTGTCTTCCAGGCCTCTGTGACTGCAACCAGATAACACAGCCAAAATTGTGACACTGTCAGGCTTGATTTTATTTTCTTCTCTCATTAAAGTGAAAAGATCCAGCACCTCTCTGCCCATTCCATGTTTGCTATACCCCACAAGCATTGCATTCCAAGATATAACCGTCCTCACTGGCATGGTGTCGAAGATCCTCCTCGAGTAAGTGAGGTTTCCACATTTTGAGTACATGTCAATCAAAGAGTTCTGAAGGACAACAAATGAGGGGATTTCAGAGCGAAGAACATGATTATGAACTTGTTTACCATGATCTAGAGCAGCAAGCCCAGAAAGTGCAGTTAAAACACTAGCATAAGTAACATAATTTGATTGCATTCCTTCCTTTTGAAGCTGCCGAAATAGTCCCAATGCCTCTTCATCAAAACCCAGTTGAGCATAGCCAGAGATTATAGCTGTACAAGAAACTACATCCCTTTCTGGCATGCATTCGAATACATCATGAGCTTCATGAATTTTTCCGGCTTTGGCATACATGTCGAGAAGTGAGCTTCCAACAAAGACATGAGATTCATAATCAGATTTAATGATTAGTGAGTGGATTTGTCCTCCTAAGACAAAACCAGGAGAACCTGTGCATGAAGTAAGTACAGTCGCAAAAGTGAACTCATTGGGTTTGGTTCCTGCCAAAGGGAATGCATAGTTACCATCGGTATAGGGAAAACATTGAGATAGCAAGGCTTTTTTTCAGATTAGTTTCCCCCCTTGTTATTATAAGCTTATGATATCTAACCACCCAAAAAAACGGCTTTAGATATCTCGTTTTCATTTCTTTGTCCATATATTTGGATATGGATCTTCTTCTTTTTTTCCTTAAAGAAAAAAAATTATCTTATGATTTGGTACCTTTTTAGGTGCCAGGGTAAGATAACAAGTGGAAACCAAGCATACCTGATCTTAACATGTGCAGAAAGAGAGTACGAGCCTCGGAAGCATAACCCTTCTGAGAATAAGCAGAAATCATAGCGGTCCAAGACACCACATTTCGTTCAGGCATTTCATCGAGCACTCGCCGTGCATCACCCAATGACTCACACTTCGTATAGAAGACGATCAACCTTGTTCTGAGGTATACAGAAGGCAAATAATCGGTTTTGATCATGTGGGCATGCACTCTCTGTCCTTCTCTAATGGCCCTTTGGTTCACACACTCATTCAAGATGGCGTTGTAACCTTCGAACTTGGTTTGAGGGCCCAGAAGGGCCATTTGCAGCAAAGCTTCTTGAAGATTAACATTACAGGTGGAAGTTGTAACAGTCCGAGAATTTGAAGGGAATGTCACAAATCCTAGTTGAGTGATCAACATTTCCTTAATGTAAGATGTTACATTTCTTGTTCGAAACATTGGAACTTGTTCGTTGAAGCATAAGTTTGTTTGGCGTGATAAAGCCTTAACCGTTTGCTACATCATATGGATTTCCCCCCTCCTTCGTCCCGCCGCTAAATCATGGATTCTCGTTGGTCTGGGAAACGAACTATAATGAAAAACGTGGAATAAAAAGACACTCGTACTAACTCTGGCGGATAACTATTGAGGATATTACGAAAAATAGTTCAATTAATTATTGGTAACAAAAACGTTGGTTTCTCAAAAACATCATTTTTAAACATGTGCATTAGAACTATCTCATCATAAAAGTCTCTTAATATATGCAATCAATAGAAATACATTTTAAAAAAAATGATAAACTAGATATACAAAATGGATTAAGAACTTATATGTAAGACAAAAATAAAACATATATTTACAAATGAAAGTAGTCCTATATTTTTCAAAAACATATAGTTACTACATTAAACTTTTGACATACTTGATCAATAGTCAAAATTGCTTATATTGTTCGTTTTCTCTCTAACACACACAAATTTATACATACATATGATGCATATTTGCACCATATTGCATATATCAAATGCCTAATAAAGACCTTAATCCTTTGGATCAGGTAAAAACTGTTTTGTTGAGGTCAAAAAAGGTATGAATTAGTTCAAAACTGTTTTGTTGAGGTCAAAAAAGATATGAATTAGTTCAAGTAAAAACGCTACTAATTAAAGCCTTATAGACTTTATTTTCATGTACAATAAATTATAAAATATTCAAAATTCATGGATACCATTTTAGGTAAAATGAATTATTCACTAAACTAACATCTTTATCGATTCAGTTTACCATATATACATATATATATTAATTCAATTATAAGCATGTTTTATATGCCTTTTTTTTTAAATATTATCTTTCATTATTTGATTTGAGGATCGTGATTGCTCCACCCAACACAAATATTTCCTCTGAGACTCAAACTTGAGACTCAGAAGGATATGATGGGTCTTTACACCGCTAGATCAACTGTATTGGTATGATTTATATGCTAAATACGTTGAACAATTTGTTGGGCTAATAAGACGGTGTCGAATCATACAACATGGCTCACCATAAAAGAATATGTAATACAGGTTACAAGTTTTCTTCCAAGTTAATGTATCATGACATAAACAAACCAAAGTAATATTGATCATCCAATACCCTTGAGTTGCTGATCGATAATATGAATAAGCCTAAAGCAGCATGTGATTTACAAGTTTTCAACAACCATATATAAAAGAAACGACCCAACCTAAATCAGTTTCACTAAAGGTGACCGAGGCCAGGTGATCTGCTTTTCTTGATATATATTAAATCAAATCCAATGATTCAAGACAAGGACGCAACTAAATAAATTGAAACCCAATGAAAACTAGATTCCCCACTAGTGATTCTCCATGAATTGAACAGCAAACTGCCAAACATGCTTTAACACGTTACCTACCATTTCCATTTTCAAGCGGATTCAGCCAGCAAAATAAATAGCTCTTCATCAGTTATTGCTCCCATCTCCATTGCTCTTTCAAGTGCAGTGAATCCATCACCATCTTTAATGGAAGGTCTTGCACCCCTGATTTATAAACACATTATTTCATGTTTTCTCAAAAAGCGTGTGCCCCAAGTATAACATAAATTATGAAAAGCTATGCAATGGTCTCTTATACTCCCTCCAATCCATAACATAGGGCACTTCTACAAGAAATGCATAGTCCAGAATACAAGTCACCTCCTGTTTAATTATACTCTTTTCCCTGTTTTGCACTTGTAATTAATACTCACTTTCCAACTTTGCCCCACGAATTATATCCCCCCCTCTAAAAGAACACTTCCAATGCAATTAAACACATTTCTCAACAAGGGTAATGGTGGAAAAAAGTTGTATTTTGAGACATATTAAATGACATAACTATCATTTCTTGTTTCCATGATATAGTTAAAGTACCTTATATTGTGGACCGGATGGAGTATTTATGAAATACTACCTCTTATCCTTGATATAAGATCTAATTTATAAATCAAGCCAAAACAATGAAGACCAGACAAGATGCTGAACTTGATAGTATTACCTTCGAAGTAGAAGCTTTGCCAAAGGATTTTTCCCTCTAGAAATGCAATGGTGCAAGGGAGTCTTTCCATGGGAGTCACGCGCATTTATATCCGCACCAAATTGAAGCAACAACTCAACCATTAGTTCACTGCCAGAATGACATGCCAGATGCAACAGCGAACAACCTTGGACACAGCTCACAGGATTATCAGGATCTTGCTGGCTTTCAGCTGTGCTACATCCTAAATCCAAATTTTCTGCCTCAGCATGGTGAGCCGCATCATCATATTTGGTGTTTACCAGAGTTGCATCTGAAGTGACAATGAGGCGATACACTTCCCGTACGTTCAAAGCCTGAACTGCTTGCCATATTCTTGAGGCAAAAGAAGGATTCCCGGGTACAGTCTCTTTATTGATTAGTGACTTCTCTATGTACTGTTTATAGTAAGAACATAAAATAATATGATATTTAGAAACCAGAAACAACTGTGGAGACAACTAGACTTCAAAATCAGACGTCAGTTGCACAGAACATAGGTGGCAGCATGAAAACTTGATGTGCTACTAGAAAAAATTGTCATTTGAGACTAAAAAAAAAATAAAAGGTTTACCCAGGTTAGAAATCTGATGAAATTACTCAGAAAAATTTCATGTCCGATTTTTCCATAAAAATAAACACCAAGTATTCCATTTCAAATTCTCTTAGAGATTAAAAATGATCATAATATTTCATATTATATGCTTATAATCAAATTCTTTGCAAATAAATTCTATAAGGCTTGTCTGGGAGGATGGAGTGACTAGGAGTGAGGAGAAGAAAAAAAAGGTAAACTAATTTTTCTATGGTTGAAATGAAAGATTCTGATGGAAAATAAAGATTCTGATGGAAAATAGGACAAGATATAATTAAGATTATTTCAGACATTTAGGATTATTTTATTAGGATTGTTTAAATACGGATATTTGGAATATCAACAATAAGCTTTCTATGATTGGAAGTCATTGAATCATTGAATGAATGAACTACGATTCATAAGAACAGAAATGAAAATAAATCAACAATATGCTTTCTCACTATTGAAAGAAGCAGCCACATGTCTAACATGCAAAGCTATCTCTTTCATAGCAAATCAGAGATCCATACACACAAACCGTGAAATTAAAGTACCAGTACTAACCTTCGCATGGATGTACTTTTCCTTCTCTTGAAAGGCATCTGTAGGGCATGGTTTAATTGGAAAGGCATTTGGCTCATTTTTCCTACAGATAGTTGTTCGGACGAAAAAGGATCATTTGTAAGTCAATGATACTAAACTGGAAAGGGACAAAAGGGAAAAACAATAACAATTCTCAAATCTCAGTCAATTCAGTAACTACGGGGTAATGAATATTATTGCCCAGTAAATGCACATGTTAGGAGTAGTATAGGAAGGGGGTAAGGAAGTAATAGAGCACAGTTACGACTGTAACTAATAGAAAGTGTCACCCTCCACTTCGTACCCAACCCATAATGCTTTAGGATCAGAGCCCGAAACTTCTTAATACAGATGATGAAATCCCACACTGCGCAGCTGATGACCGTAGCACAGTCACCATAAGTTGCACTGACCACTTAATGATGTGATCAGACACAAAACGTGATTGGCCTCTTTAAAAAGCCTTAACAGCTTCTTTCCCTTCTCAGTTGACTGAGGATATTTTTTTTATACCCTTTAAATCGTCCTTACTTTCTGTCCTCTTATTACAGTGTGACGGTACCTTTGACTAAACTAAAAACTCTGTCTGGAATCAGAAAAGGATTAAGGGGGATCACATGTATCCTTTTGTCCTATTTATATCGGTGCCTATTGACAGAATAATAAATAGAAAACAATTTCCAATATTTTCTCAATTTATCTCCTCCTATTCACCTTCAATATGTCCAGCTATAAGATTGTTAAAGGGCCCACCTTCCTGTTGTACCAGGCGGGCACATATATTTCTTGGATGATGCAATCAATATTCAGACTAAACCAGGCCTCTAAGTGTCAGTACACGCCTTATGTAGCACATTTACCCGTTCTGTATCAACATTGATCCATCCCCTCGTCAACATGCTACCAATCTTCGTCATTGTATTTACACATCTCTCAACATCCATAAAGTTGTCGAGCTAACTGAATCTGCTGCTAGGATTCAGCTTCACATCCTTCAAGGCAGCATTCAACAACTTGCTTGACACTTTTTCTGCCATCTTCATTGGTGTAGCCACCTTGAGGTAAAGTGAAAAAGCAAAGCAGAAGGGGATTGATGCTGTAGACTGCAACATTTTTTGTGCTACTATTGCGTCCATGAATTTGGGAGCATCTTTGGATCCAGTGATGACACCGGCATTAGTAAGAAACGCCAATGATCCCAGTTCAAGCCTAACATTACCTGAGGTAATGAATATTTCGCAGCTATAGAGCTTTGTGATCATTCCCTTACCTTCTCCGGCCCACTAACCTATCCCTGATTCCAATATTTAGTTATAATCACCACATGAATACAGAAAATGGCACTTCTCACTGGTTTCAATGTCAAAGCACTATCCACATTATCATTCAAGGATGAATAATTCTAACAAAGTAAAGCATTTACCAAGTCACAACTATAGTTAAGTGTCTCAACTAATACCAGCAATTTCTGTATGTTATCCCCAAGGAAAGCAAAATATTTACCTTTCATTGTCATGTAGCAATCCCTCCCATATAGAATTACAATATGCATTACCCAAGTTCCGGAACAAGTCCAGAACAGTAGGTTCCCAAACCTTGACGTCTAATGTTATAGATCTCACCTGCGGTTGGCAGAAAAAGATACAAAACATCTTAATGATACTAGATTGCAGATATCAAAACAGAGATCATATTATTGAGAAAAGTTTGCCCAGTACAAGTAACAAAACTATATGGAAAATAACTATTCCTAAAATGAGGTTGGAAAAAAAATAAAAATAAAATAAAAAAAACACTAAGGAATAAATGATATGCAAGTCTTTCTGAAAGAATAAACCTTTGATATGTGAACTCCAAGATTTCGATGAACGCCAGAGCATTCAATACACAGCAATATCCCAAGGTTAAGAGATGCCCAGTCCGGTTCAGTTGCACTACACTCAGCACACCTATTATTTCCAGGAATTACCCATAAAATCTTAGAGACACTCTCCACTTCATTGGAATATACGTCTTCAGTCAAAGATCCATGGCTATGCTGCGCTTGACTATAGCATGAAGCACCAATGGCTGATTTATCATTTTCTTGATGCAATCCAACCCGATTAGGCTGCAGAAATCACATTGGAAGGCTTTCACATTGACATCTAATATATTCATTCACGCACATAGTCATGCTATCTAACATTTTGGAAGAGAACCTGTTGAAGAAACTGAGAGGTGAAAAGCGATGTAATAGCTCCAGTAATTTTATTTACCCAGTCCATCCTATCAGCTTCATTTTCAGCCTGTCAAAATGAAGTTAGCGGATCCACTAACAATAAGACAAACTAGAATTAAAATAGATCAGAAAACCAAATTTTCTACAACATCAGTCAAGGCATTCAATCTAAATGCAGCAACATCGCAAGTTCAAGAAAAGACTAAGTTATGCCTCTGTTCACTATAACCAAAAAAAAAAAACAATTTAGGTAAGAAATAAGACCCAATTGCTTGGGATACATAATGAGCGATTTACTACAACTTCAGAACAGCTAATACAGTGACCAATATGTAATACAGTTAGAATAGAGACTAATATATTGTACATAATCTAAACAATATACCACTCTAACATGCTCCCGTCAAACTGGAGCATACATGTCATATGCACCAAGCTGGTTGCTCCGTGTAAACCTCTCCTTGAAGATATCCATGGACGAAAGCAATTTTAATTCTAGCTTATGTAAAGGCCAATTGGAGCTTTTCACTCCTTACATATTCCAAATCATAAAAACAGGATAATTTTGAAGGTAGTGAGGCAGAGCCAAAGCTCTCTAAAAATTGAGTCGTTCCAAAGCTTCAACTCCACCACATAGTGTAGAATCAATGGTTATTTTTAAATAAAACAGGCGAGTTATCCCAAAATAAAATAAAGCATAATAGAAACTTATTTAATGAAGCATTCAAATATATTAAATCAGAAGTCAACTAGGATCAAATAAATTACCTGCAGTGTGTATGTTTTGGATGGGGAAATTATGCGAAAGCAAAGTCGTAGATCTGAATCATCTGCATCCATCTTTATGGTTGATGTGCACAGATCAACCGCACGGCAACTCAGAATTTCCTCATTAAGTGATGCTGCTCTGTTGTGCCTAGAGCGGAATCTACCAAACATGCCACTGTTTTGTTCAGCTGATCTAATAAAATTATATGATTGAGAGCCCTGGAGTCAAATTTGGAGGAGAAAAATTAGAATAAGTTCAAATATAAAAACTATGAATTTTACTTGATAAATATATCATCTTGAAGTAGTTGATTGATTGTGTTTGGATTAGAATTGCACAAACTCGTTTTGGATCAATGCAGATGCAGTTTTTTCCCATCAAAATTTGCTTAGATCAAATGATGATTCTTTTAAGTATTTTCCAGCGTCCATTTGATGTTTGGGTGTGGTACGTTTATTCTGAGTGGATTTTAGGACTGCAATGTGCATTGGGTACTTTGATTATGTTATAGATCTGGAAAATAAGACATTTGTGTCTGAAGATACTGTAAACACATCCAAAACTATGCATAAAAGAAGTTAGATGAAGACGAAACTAACTTCCCAGAGAGGAAAAATATGGTGTGGATAAGTTTTGGCTGAATGGAAAAAGATAAACCTCAGACAAAAGCTAGCCCTCCAAGTGAAAGGAAATAAAAATATGGGTAAAGAAGCATCAGCAAATTCCGGAACTTCTGGTTAATTCTATCAAGAAATTCATGCTTACAAATTGTACCACGGATATTCGGGAATCTGTAGATTTTTTTATATGATGGTTGTAAAACAAATTCAACTCAATCAATGCCTGATCAATTCAACAGTCAACAGAATAACTAGTGGGGAGGGGAGGTAATCACCATTGCCTTGGTTCCCTTCCCTCTATAGTAATATAAACTCCCTTGGTTGTCAAGCACAAAGAACCTCCGCTTCCAATCTCCTCGCAATCTTGACGATCGTTTTAGCAGATAGCCTTGCTTAATTGTTTGACACTACTAACAAAAAAGTAAAACAGTTACAAGCCATGATAATAAGAGCAAAACCAAAATAGTCAAGACAAGCAGGAGAGCTAACTGATGACAGCTACCCAATTGGCTAATAAATTATTAAACCCTACAAAAGCAGATTTACTTACCTCTCCTTGGGGCACAGACTGAATCCCTACTTCAAAGCTCTTATATGAGTTCAAACCAACAACGTGGCTGCCGTCAACACCAGATAAAGTATCAGCATTACTAGAAGCTCGTGAGTTGTCCAGCTCAGCTTGTGTTCTATATTCCTGAATTCGTTGTGCAAGCTTATCTTGTTCAGCATTGGCCAGCTCTTTAGATTGTTGTGCATATGTCAATACCTTAACTCGTAACAAGAAGAAAATTAATAGATCATCTCCATGGAGCTATCAAACTTCAAATCATAACGGATGCCATTACCAAATGTGGAAAAATAAATTACTTCAACATTGATCATAATAAAATTGTTAGAAGTGTGATGGCTAGTTTATTTAATGTGTCAACAAGTGGCCTATACTTACTCTAGTTCTATTATAGAGTACTTGACCTAATTTTATACTCCCCCCGTTCCTAATAATCATAAGACAACATTTTGGGGTGGGAGGTTTTCCTGTATACAAGACAATTTAAAAAATTTTAGGAGTAATTAATATTTTTTCCTAAACTGCCCCTAATCAATTAATAAAAAGACTTCACCCACTCTGGAGTAAAGATATATGCGGCCTTTCCCAAGTAGTGAAAATGCTGAGTATTAATTGAGAGCAGAAAGTGGAAAGATGGAATAAATTTTAAGACATAAATTAGTTAAAACTGTTTGTTCGGTATGTGTAAGGTAGGTAATTTTGTGGTATGAAAAGGAATAGATGGAGTAATTACCAATCGATGAACAGGGAACCTAACTTCGCAAGATAAGAATCCCATTCACACTGCTCTTTCTACTCCTTAGCACTGGCTAAGTTAAGCAAAAGTAAAATTTAGTCGAGGATTACCTATTTATCAAAGGGTGTGAAAAAACCCACTAAAATGAAAAACATAATGCTTCCGGCCCTCTACTTATACCATATGTTAAACAATATTAACATAAATAACATCTATTCTATTAACACTATACTAGCTCTACACAGATTGTACAATCATCTTAACGCAATTCTTCTACAACATCTCTATAAATAAAATGTCATCAGAGGCTAGAATTCATGAACTTAATAATATCTATCTGTGTTTAGTTCTAATGATAAAGTACAATGGCAGTACAACAAGCAAGAGCTTAGTCATCAACCCAATTTTCAAACTGTTGAACAGAAGTAAACCTAAACCATATATATACCTGGTGAATATAAGGTTCCATTTGGCTCAGTAAGTCATAACCCTGTAGCATTTTAAACCCAACTGGTTAAGTACAGCACCACAAAATGGAAATCTCCAAATTGAGAAATTAGCAATTAATAAACACACCAGCTTGAAGTATCTGAGATGAGCATCCATTATTGCACTAAAGGACTCCAAGAATTCATACTTCTTTTTCACTTCAATGTTCATGAGTGAGTTTACCTGCAGTCCTTAAAATACCACAGGAAGGTTCATAAGATAAGGAAAAATTTGATCTAAAGACATAAAAGAACAACAAAAGTAGAAGGCATACTAGATTAAAGCGACTTTTCTCGAATGCTGACTTTGAATTTTGAAGACCCTGTCATAGATATGAAGTAGAGAACATATTAATCTACATAATGTGAGTCACCAAGATATTAACGAGAGAAAATGAAGCAACTAAAAGAAGAAATAATGAACTAGATCACAATCTGATTAATTAGCGATAGCTAGCCAGGAATCAACATCAACAATGATATTGTTAAGAATATTTGATAAATCATGTTAAAAGTCCCTAAAATTATGAGACAGAGTTTGCAACACGACAGCAGACCATCTTATCATAAAGGCTTTATAAAATGAGGAGCCAGTCACTGGAAATCAGGATAGACACATTATATAATCATATACTTTCCGGTATCAATGTTACAGATTGTATGTCCTTTCAGATTAGAGATTAGTCACACTTTTTAGGCTTGAAATTAATATAGATATTAGGGTTCTGTGATACTGAAATATCTATTTATAGACTCCAAATCTCAAAACTGACTCATTTTGAGATAAGTTCTGATTTAGTATTTATTGTATATGATTAGGACAGACTAGACTTTGAGTAGGTATATAAGATTTGCATTTATTTGTGTTCATTAGCATTAACTACTTGTCTTGTACAAATGAATATCCATAAGACAGCCTAGTAGATCAATATACACTGACTAATTTTCCCAAATCTCTCTTTTTCTCTTAATTTACAGTTGTGATATGTGCTATTCAAAATTTGCATTTATGATTGTAATGTAGGTTAAGTACAAAAGACAATTCATATAGCATAAAAGAAATAATATTGATTTAAAAGAAAGAAAGAAAAAGAAATAATGAAAAATTAAATGATCTGAAACTAAAGAAAGAGATAAGAAAAAGAAAAACTACTAATCTTCAAAAATCAATTCAACAAACCTCTTCTAATCCAGTAACAATGTCTTCACGTGTATTCTTCTTCAAAGAAACAAATTTTTCTCGTGCCTGGACAAAATAGATGAGTGTGAACACTGTTAGAAACCATAATAAGTTGCCATTCTGAATTGCGCATCGAACTAGAAATAACCATAAGTGCATGATGTATAACAGAGGACTTAGCAAACCAAGGCTTTCAAGAAGAGCCATTTAAGCGGGAAAATGACCTGCTTCTATAGACACAACTTTCCATGCTAGTTTAAATGAGAAGTTAGATGCATAAGCAACAGTAAAATTAAGCAAGCTTAACTTGATGCTTAAGTGAACACTTGTATTGATTATTTGGCAGTACATTTTCAAAAAGAAAAAAAAAAACTGCCCTTTTAAAAAAATCAAGGATCGCCATTAGTTGTAACTGGAGTTAATTAGGGCCTGTCAAGGATCACTATCAGTTATCACTGGAGCTAATTAGGGCTCTCATCACAGCGGGACTCACTACGAAATTAATGACAATAGATTAAGAGGTGAAAAAGTGAGTGACCCTAACAAAACATGCCTGATCATTTAGAATTACCATCAAAATGTCTAGGAACTGAAATAAACAAGACAATTGACTCGGAAATGGTCATGAAAAAATCCTTGTGAACCCTTTCAGAGGGATTCTGCATGGAGGAATGTTGAGATTGAAGGATCAATAAAAGAGAGTACAAGAAGGCAATAATAGACTAACTCTAGCCCTAAAATCTATCATAATCCAATCTAATCAAATCATAATATTTTAAAGATATATTCCTAAAAAATAATATTCATATCTAATCCTAATAAATACTAAACGATATCCCTAATAATAATAATAATTAATTAATATTTCTAAACTTAACATTCGCAACAAGGAAAATAACAAAGCACCTTAAAAGTAAACTTAAAAGTATGAATTTACATCTCATTATGAATATGTAAGCAGGAAAAAGAGGAAATAATCGATATCTAGCCAGTACACCACGCAAGAGCACAACTTTGAGAATATCTGAACATCGAAGGGACAAATAAGATCGTATGAATTATGAATTTGCATGACCAAGTTTTGCGGATTATACTTTCCAATATAAACACCAATAAAATTAATTATATTATAGCATTTTACAAAAGAATCTTTTTGATACCTGATCATATGAATGTGCAGCTTTGTCAAAACGAGTGCGAGAATCCTAAAACAAGCAAGAAAAGAAGGATGAAAATGAGTGAGCACAATGAAAACAGTCATGATTTTTAGCAAATAAATAAATGTCAAAAGAAACGAACTCAAGAAAAGCAGAAGTATCATCACCTTTTGAGTATTCAATTTCAACCACCCATTTTATACATTTAAAACTTGAAAATAAACAAGATTTATCCAAAACCATTGCTGTGGTGTATAAATGACTTGCAGTTACAAAAGGCAACCAAAAACAAGAACAGAACAAAAGTATAGCAAAAGTATGACTCGCACTTTAACAAAAACAAGCTCACATGGTAAGTGAACTACAGAGAAAAGAAAACACACCTTTGCATCTTGTAAATCAACATTCATAAACTGCACCAACCGATCGATCAACACATGCTCCACCTGAAGTAAAATTCTGTCAACTGATAATAGACACAAGACATCCATATCAAAAACAAGAAAAACATTTTGGCCTTTGTACACTTAGCCAGCCATAAATAGGAATAAAATTCAATAACTGGATTTAGCATGACCTCTTTTTTCTCAATCAAATTAAAATCTAGTGGGAGAAGTGCTCTGTCATTGCTAAGGAAGGATCCAAGTTGGAATGGGGAGGTTCTTGGGGATACCATGAGTAAAAAGAGTAATGTTATTGCTTGAGATGAGAGTGGTTTATTGGAAGATCAAGCACAAAGGTTAGCCTTAAGAAATAAGTTACATGAGGTTCTCATTAAGGAGGGGTTAGCCTGTAATAGAAAAGTAGGATCAAATGGGGGGGGGGGGGGGTGAGAATTCTAAGTATTTCTCCAATATAGCAAATGGAGAACATAGAAATATGATAAAGGAGCTTGGAGTTAGATGGAAAAGATGGATTCAAGGCTGGCTTTCTACTAATAATTTTCTGTCTTTGCAGTAGAGAACCTAACTCTTGTTTTGAAGAGCAACTTGGAGCAAGGCAAGAAGATCCTCTCAGCTCATTTTTGTTCACCATTGTTATTGACGTGCTGAATCATGTATTGGCTATAGGTTCTGAGAGAGGGATCTACGAAAGGTGTAAAAGTTGCAATGGAGGGGTTAAAATTCTCTCATTTAATTTCTTGAGCCAGGAAGAACTTCCAACATACACTTTCTATGATACAAGTTTTTCAAACGTCACTTGTCTGTCCTTATCTGTGTAGAGATTAGACAAAGGTTGCCTTGTTATTTTAATTATCCTATCATCTTGGGATTTGAGTGGCTGGTTTGTGGCCAGCCTATCCCACTAATTCCCTGAATGTCTCTGCAGTCTGCACCTTCTGAGTGAATAAAAACACAAACATTTTCTCTGGTTTTCGTTCATCTTTTCTCTTTGATTTCATACATGGTGTTTCACAACACTAAGATGATCACATGCACCTCAATGAGAGCCATTCAGAGGGACTCTGGACCCTAGCTCAGAAGCATCCAGCACCTCAAAACACCAGTCATTCTAACTGATTCTGGTTCCACGGGCACCAGCACTACTCCATTGAAGACAATCATAGGTCCAATGAAACAAGTCATCTTTAATGGTCCCAGGGAGTTGGTACGTTCATCATAGAAAAGGCAAGGTGGAAAACATCACTGGTGAAACCATTGAACAAAAACTTTCATGCCCCAAAACTAGAGTATGGAGAGCAAAGACCAATATGATCAAAGGTAAATTTAATGTATCCTAAAATTGGAGATAATTTTTCCCCCTGTCAGACTGAAAAGAATGCATGTAATGCTTTGAAGAGATCATACTCAACAGTGAACACTACAGTAACCTTGTTCCGAATTAAGGGACGCATCCATAACTTGAAATGAGTGAAATAGAAAAGCACTCAATACTACAATATTCTAGAGAAGTACTGGCAGAAGCTAGACTTGGGATACCTGAATAAAGAGAGAATATAATATTGCATTCAAGAGAAAAATCATTTTCTCTGCCACAGGTAAAACATGCCCAAAATAAGACTTGCCTCAATCATTGTTAACAATTTACAATCTAGAGAGAACACAGCATGCGGAATCTGGGACTCACCTGTGACCGGAGAAGCTCTTTAAAAGATGCAAGCTCATGAAGTGCACTAAGAAATTTAGATATGACAGGTCCTGGAAGAAAGAACACAGTCAAAAGCATATCACAACCAACTTTCATACAGACCATTGCTGTATCCATGTATGATGGTTGTTAAGAGCTACTGCATAATAACTTGTTCACAGCAAAAAATGCATGCACATACATTCACATCTTTCTTTGTTTTCTTTAAAAAAAAAGTGCTCACCATTGAAACTTGGTATGGACAAGATATCAAACAAAGTAACTAGTGGGTCTAATAGTATAGTACAGCTATTTAATTACTTCATGAGAGAAACACCTTTTTGGTTTCTTTTTCTTTCATACAAAAGAGAAATAAAAGAATATATGATAATGCATTCCCAACAACCTCCAATTGATACACTAACAGGGTCATCCCGCCCACCACCAAATAATTCTAAAGCGTCAGCGAAGGCAACGTCTCCATTATAAGCTTCTCCTAAAGCTGCCCTGATGATAAATAGAAAAAAGAATTAACACCTTTGCGTCGCTCCAACATGTAGTTTGATTGGTGTAACAGACTAAGAAAATACAGTTCTAGCCACCACAATCATTTACCTAGAATCTTCATTACTAAAATCAGACAGAAATTCAAGTAAGATGAAAGACCAAACTCCTTTTTTCCTTTTAATGTAACCAACTAAAATAGAAAGATTTTAGTACTACTCACAAATAATAAATGTAAAAAATATGGATGCCATTAATTTGAAGAAAAAAAAATCTTAAAAGTCTACCTTCATTAGCAAATTTTCTTTAAAAAACAAAACGCTTTTATTTTGAAGCTAAAATATCTTTTGTCCTTCTTGTAAAATCAAATCCAGTTCCCAGATCCCCATTTTGTCCCTCTTGCACTTTGCTGAGATAAAAGAAGCACGAAAGATATGGAGAAAAGAAAATGGCCTCACAATACAAACACATACATAAAAATATACATAATGTATATGGGAGCATATCAAAAGAGAGTGATCTTAGATGAGAGGTGAGAGGAGTACGTAATCATCACTAAAACATAAATTAATGCTCAAGATTAAATATATAGACCATCAAAAAATTAAGACATGACAGTTCCAGGGATTGACTTAGCAAACACAACAATAGATCTATTACTTTACAAAAAAAATTTTATCAAAAGCTTACATAAATTTCTTGCACCCTTTGTATAGTTTCTGGCAGCGATCGGCTAATTCATCAGTCGTTTCTTCAAGAGAACATATCTGTCACAAGGAAAAGAAAGAAACTATTGTTGATAATAATATTTATAAATCTGATCAGAGACAATTAAATTTTCCAGTAAAGACTCCCAATTCAGGAATCAAAAATGAAAAAAGCACAAAAGCAGCCAATTGAAGGGGCAAAAACGAATATTTATCCTCAAATAGTTTAGCATTTCTCTACCAGGCACCAAAACATTACAAGCAATGCACATCATCACCTCATAAGCATAACTTTTCCAGCATCAACCAGATTCATCCAGCAGAACAACAAATATAGGCTCATCATGAGTATTATACTGTTGGTGAAATAAAGCATACAACTACTCTATAGTAATTAGTACTCTCCAATGGTTTTAGGTTTAGGCTTTTGAAGGACCAGTGGAATGGTTCTTCATTTTTTCCTGAGATTTCCCCCAACTTTATTGTCTATCAGCTTTAAGTCAAGCACCATCTTTGAAATTTCTAATTTAACAAGGGTCCATTATAATTGGAATTTACGCACCTGATAACCTTAACAGTGTTTTTCATGATATTGTACTGTTATTCATATCCTTGGTGAATCCCCTCTTCCAGATCTGCTAGATGAAAATATGTGATTTTTGCAATATCTCATTTTATGTTCCTACAAATCCTTCCTCAATTTTCTTATTTATAAGGGTGCTTTATGAAAGTTCAAAGCTAACTATAAGGTCAAAAGTTTTGTTCGGATAGCATAGATCTATAGAATAGAATCAACACAAATTATATGCTTCTAACTAATCATCCTAGTAAAGCTTTGTCATGCTTATGCTATGTGTTTTAGGAGATCCAAAAGGAATACAAACATTACTACTAGCATCACAAATTGGACATTACTAGTTTTCCCTCAGTGTTATCACACTAAATGTGTTATATTAGCTCCAAAATGAACATAAACATGTTTTGCGCAGTGACATAACATGGCAAATGTCAGATTAATTTTTTTGGGATTTTTTTTATGTGCAGTGGTTTTCCCTAGCTTCTCTAGTTCATATTTTCAGCAATTCAGTTTGAATTTTGAAGGTGTGGCCATTAATAGAGATCCTTTGGCAAGCTGGTGCTTTTGGCAGGAAAGAATTGCAAGAATCCTTAACCAAAGATTTTTTGCCACATACTGTCTTTAGAAGAGAGCTACTTTTTCAATTCGCCTAGGATCCAACTCCAGGCTGGTTTAGGGGATTAAAATTTTGTTCATCCTTACGATTACTTAAGGAGGATTTCTTTCAATGATCCTTCAATGTTAACATAGTCATCAATAGTATATGAGAAGAAAAGGAAAAAAGACTTTGAGACCAACCTTTTTGGCTTATGAACGGAAATTCTAAAGGACAAAACATTCCCACTTAGATGAACAAATTACGTCAGCTTAAACTTTTCAAATGAGCTTCTCAGGCTACTACAATAAATTTAAGCAACTACACTGTACTGTTATGAAATCAGTTTAAAACACTTTCTTGAAATAAACTTAAAACTTCCCCTTGACCATATGATACTCACGCTAGAAACAGGCAACACAGCTTTACTCACTGCTTTTCCACATCTTTCTCAGAGTTAGTGGAATGATTGGTTTACAGATCCACAACAATCCCAAGTGAATACAAGCCAACCACTGTGAGGGCTTTATTCTCTTTTAAGTATAAGCTCTGCAGTGGATAAGGAGGTAGTATTGAAGTTCTATTTAACAATCTCCGGCTGGAATTTGAATTTAGAATTTTGGCAAACTTCAATTATCTTCCGTATTAACATAATCAGTTCTCATTTCATCTTCCTGTAAACTGTCTTTGGTTTACAACCATCTACAACATTTCAATTTAGAGCTCTTTGAACTCCATAACAGGAACCCGTGTAACTTTGGTAACAAATAACAAATAAAAGCATGACATAAAGCTTGGCTAAGATTTTTTTTTTTTTTTGGCCATAATTTTGCCAGGATTTTAAAGTAGTTAGGGTGTGTTTGGTTTGAGGGGAGAGGGGTTAAATTACCTTTTTAGGTTAAAGGTATTTAAATTTTGGGCGAGAACCCAAAATTTAAAAGGAATGAAAAAGTAAATTTTGGACAAAAATCCAAAATTTAAAAGAATGAGAGGGTAAATTCTGGGTTTCTTCCGTCCAAAATTGTAATTTAGCCCCTTCCCCTCCCCTCTCCTCAAACCAAACACACCCTTAGGAACAGATGTCAGCATCTATGCATTTATGTTTATTTCATGCACCACATTGGTTTAAGTGCAAATATCTTTTTACAACTTGGTTGGAAAGTATGACCTACCATAGTTTAAAACATGCAACTTTGATCTTGCAAAAAGAACTCGAGTTAACGGTCTGGTCTAGGCTTTTGTTTTGCAGAAATGAATAAAAATACACCACAATGTCAAAGACTTATCGCAGATCCAGTCCTAAATCTCTTTTCCAACTCCGGAACCACCAAGTATTTAATCACAATTGCTTGCCAAGCAATTCTAGCTCAAACGAAGAACGAGGGCCTGCATCCTTATGGTTTGCCATGAAATAATATTTAACAAAAATAAAATTGAAACTTCGAGAGATCTAAGAATCATGAGGAGCAATGAGGGGTAAATATCAAGCACCCTCGCTACTATTGCAACCTCTCATGGAGCTTCAAGTATAAGTTAAAAAAAGGCCACGCTTGTGCGTCACAGAATCGCAGTGTCACAAAACGGACGAAAAAGTGATTTTTTTTTCATGGTATAAAAACTAGAACGAAAAGTGATGCTTAATGAGGATGATACAATATCCAAAGAGTGATCAAAAATTGGAATTGAGAACAGACGCAACAATGACTCTTGCACATCCAGGTTACCTGCTTCTGAAACATAGGGGAATCGTCCAGCTTGATAAAGGCCGATGCCATTGTTGCTGTCGGAGAAGCTCGTTGTCGCTGTCTTGCTCACTTGTGAGATTCGCTGGGATCTTCAGATCGGCAAGGGAGCCCCGCAAGCAGATGACATGAATGTCATGGTGACATATTTGTCCCCGCCGTGACCACATTGGCACATTCCCACCCGAGGGCAATTTTTTTAATTAATTTTTATTTGACCCAGTTCCGGGATCCGATGCAATTTTGGAAAATTCCCAAACCCTCACTTAAATCATATAGTAAAGATTTGCATGCAGTTTAACATAATTACAGCCAAAATAAATTTCATGCACGTTATTTGTCTAGATTAAAATTAAGCGCAATTGAATAATTCATGTTTAATTTTTTTTTATTCTTATATTTTTAATGTTATTTTATTTGAATAACTACAAAAATTTATTGTGAAAACAATTTTAATTTCTATGATACGGTTATTTTTCAAATACATCAAATTTTTTATGTAATATTATTACTTTATTCCGTAAATTTTTTTCATCAGTATTAATTGGATGTTCAAAATGCTTCCTTCAAAATTTCAAAATACTTGTCAAGACTCAAGACTATCATATATGAATAGGGAGAGCATCGCTTGTACTTTCAAACTATCCAATTACTACTCCTTCTAGTGTTTAATACAATATATATTTATATAATTTGATTATATACAAAGAAAGTTAGCATAACATGTTTTTTTTTTAAAACATCTTAATCATTTTCCTTAATTCTTTCCAACTTTCTCTCTCTCTCTTAATTAATTATTATTGATGGATCATCAATAGGAGTAAATTAAGGGGGGAAAAGTAAATATGAGAAATAGATCTTATATGTAAAATCAAAATCAACATCCTAATTGTTTCCTATATTAAGGACAGGAGGAGCAGCATCTATGTTCCATGTCAGTATGAACTCTTGTCGATATCTAGCTAACTAACTAATTTAGGCTGCTCAATGTGAGCTCTTTTATCTGATGTAAGAAGGATTCAAGTGTCTACAGCCCCCTATTTTAAGCTATTGACTGCAAATCCAGCAATTGGAAATATTCTACCACAAGTTGAAATCAATATGATGACGAATTATGTCTTATATTAAAGATGGGATGAGTAGCATATATGTTCTATGTTCATTATTATTAGCTTTTCTGATATGTATTTAGCTAACTACTATAGGCTGCCACTTGAACTCTTATATGCGATGCAAGAAGGACTAGGGTGTCTACTGCCCCATGTTTTGTGCTGCTGATTGCAAATCTAGCAATTGTAAATATTCTACTCCCTCCGGTCCTAAGTATAAGACATATTTACCTAATTTGGAGAAATTAAGAATAGTAGTTAAATTAGTTAATCTTATTTATTTTCCAAAAATGTCCTATTTAATAAGGGTGATTTAGGAATACTACGTAAGTCTACCATGGTCCTGTGAGTATTTTCTCTGATCCAGTGAGCTGGCATTCAGCTGTACGAACTTTAGCATAATAGAAAAGTGCGTCCCATTGATGATGAACAGTCATGTGATGCTTTTTTTTTTTTTTGCCCAAACAATCACGTGATGCTTGCTGCCTTATTTTTCTCAAAAGTCAAAATATGAATACATTACCTTTGTTTTTATATATTATACTCAAAGAAAAATAAAAGAAACAGTAGAATTGAGGTGTATGTGAAATTAATGAGTTACAAGTATTATTCACTTTAAAGAATACATAAGTGTATTATAAAATTATTATTGTATTTCATTATTATTAAGAAAGTATCAATAGGGGTATTTTGGGAAGAAATTGATAAAAATTAAAACTTTGTCCTATAATTAGGACCAAGATCAACTCTCAAATATTGTCCTATAACTAGAACCAGAGAGAGTACTAAGGTAAAGCCGATATCATGAACAAATTAATGGCAACAAATTATAAGGTCCCGTATGAGAATTCCAACTTCTAGATTTACAACCAACAACTCTACAACGGAGTAGCACAACACCCAAATCTAATAATAATGCAACTAGTACGCTTAACTACTGATCTAAAAAGTATGACTTTTTAGACCTAATATAAGTCAACTAAGGTCTTAAAGGTCAAAGTTTTTAGACCTCATCTTAAAAAGCCAGTATAAAAAGTATCAGATTTTTTAGATTGGTTGTATCTAAAATAGGTCTAAAAAGCGATTTTCATCATGTCTAAAAATCAAGGTTCATGAGTCTGAATCGGGCATTGAACCTCCCGGAGTACTAGATTAAAGGTCAGTGTGTCAAATTGGGGCTAACCCGAGGTAAACCGGTGAAAAATTGAAGATTTCAAGGTTATTAATATGAAATCCTAAAGAAAATTCATAATAATAATAAAAAAAAGTGAACCGGACCAGATGCTAATTTATCGGTCAGTTCATGGGGTTTCTGGGTTGGACTGGTAGGTCCGGTCCGATCCAGATTCATGAAGACTACTAAAAATGAAAGTTGAAAATGAAAAACATTGTCAAGCTTTTTTTTAATATCTCTAAAGTGTATTAGCAACGAGATAAAAAAAAAGTTGCACGATTTTAAAATTATTAGTTAGAATACAGCTCCCAAAAAGTAAAGGAGCCTATGAGAATAAAGAAGCTTATTAGCCCATAGAATCATCGTGTTGATGATGAATCTTGGTTGGGGTTTAGTATTAACCAAGGTATTAAAACTCGGACCTGATATTGAACTGATCGAGGTACTAGATTAAGGGTCAGTGGGCTAGACCGGGGCCAAACCGAGACTAAACCAGAGCTTATAGTATGAAATTCTAAAGGAAAAATATAAAAAAAATATTGGAACCCGGACCGATCTACCGGCTAATTCGCCGATTTCCGGGCCGGACCGGCCAATCCGGTCTGGGTTCCTAAACCTGAGTATTAACAAATTAAATTCGCAAGTTATGAGAGGAAACCCATATATGGAAGTAAAGAAACCTCGTGATGTCTTCTAGTGTAAAGTGAAAGGTATTGAAATTATAGAGAGCAGTTGATACTCTCTGTGGTCATTATTATAAGACCTAATTAACTAGTTTAAAAAATTAAAGAAGCTAAATAAATTGGTTTAATTATTACTTCATAGCGTAAGTTTTCATAACCATTTTTGGGCAGTCATTGATTTTTTTTTTTGCTAGTAAATGAGAATTCATTGCAGATTAAAACCTGATACACAGTTTAGAAGTACAACATAACATACACTATTAATAAACTAAACACACGCCAACCTAATATATTACAAGATCAAAATGGTCTCAGTCAAGTGCTCTTTCAACATCATTAGCGTCCTTATCCAGCAAGCTTCTCAATCGTTCAGGAGGTCTAGCAACCCAATCTGTCAGGCATGACCCTCCTAATGCAGTCTTAGCAAGCCAATCGGCTACTGAGTTTGCATTCCTAGGAATCCAATTACAAGAATGGTTCTGAATTAATTTCCTTGAAGATTGAATATTTTCAAGGATATTTGATATTTACACACCTCCAATCATTGGGAGGCTTATCATCTACCAAGCATTTAATCAGTTCTTGATTGTCAGACTCAAAGATAATATCTGTAAGATGATTGTCAAAGGCATATTGCACAGCTGTAAGGAAAGCTAGACTTTCAGCCATAAAAGCTGAACTAGCAGCTACATATTGGGTGTCCCCATCTAGTAGCCATCCATTGCAATCCCTTACAACAAATGCCACAGTTGCCTTTTTATCTACCTCTGAAAACGCACAATCCATATTTATTTTAATTTCATTACCTTGTGGTCTGCACCATTGAATTTTCTCCTTTGTCTCAATGCTTTGGCTTTGTTGAAGTCTAGATTCAGCACTTCCCCATCCTCGTACCTGCCATAATTCCAGAAGCAACTTTTTAGCCTGGGAGAATACAAAGATAGGGTCAATTGGAGAGTTATCATATATAAAAGAGTTTCTAAATTTCCAAATCTGCCACAGGTTCATAGCTAGCAAGGGTTTTGCCAATCAGTGAATCTACTATGCCCCGACCATCTAGCTACCCATTCTATTAAATTGATATTCTCATTCTCTTCTAGCCTAAAGGAAAAGTTGCTCCCATATCATACCTTTCTCGCCCATTCACAAAATAGAAACAGGTGTTCAATTGATTCACGTTTGGTATGACATATTAAACATATCTCAGAAGCGCAACATTTTCTCTTCCATAAATTTTGGAAAGTAGGCAATGCCTTAGATAATAGCCTCCACACAAAATTCTTAACTTTGTAAGGAACTCTAAGTTTCCAAACCTCCTTCCACATCAATTTCTGAGCATTATTCGAAGATGATGGGATGTTTTCATTTCTTCCCAGTACATTACATTTTGCACTCTCATACCCTTCTTTGATCGAGTAGGCACTCTTTCTTCCACCAATCCAGACCTACCTATCATCTCTATTCCTCTGGCTTACTATAGTGTTATGTATAGCTTCTTTTTCTTCATTAGTAATACATCCCTCAATTGACATCAAATTCCATCCTCCTTCACAAAACATTTGAGCAACTCTTAACTCTCTAAAGTCCTCATGTGGGCACAATGAGCTCAACCTTTTCCCCAGGAGGTCCCTAATCCACAGGTCCCCCCATACTCGAGTATCCCAACCATTGCCCATGCTAATACACACATGATTTTCTAGCACATTTCTTCCCTCTATAATACTAGACCACAACTATGATGCAGACCTTCCTTTTGTAGCTTCCATAAAGAAGCATTTAGGGAAGTATCTTGCCTTTAGCATTTTTACCCATAATTGATTGGGATTCTGCAAAATCCGCCAACCAACTTTTGCCAGCAGAGCTAGATTGAAAGCCTCTAAATCTTTGAATCCCAACCCCCCTTCTACCTTACTTCTCTTCATTTTCTCCATGGATTCCCAGCAAATTTTCTTTTTCCCTTTATCCCTATTCCACCAGAAGCTAGACACAATACTATCCAATTGTCTCAAAATTTTTTGAGGATACAAAAAACATAACATTGAGTATACCGGGATAGAATTTGCAACTGATTTAATTAACACTTCCCTCCTAGCTTCTGATAATAGTCTTCTCCTTTATCCTTGAGCTCTTTTCTTAACCCAATCTAGCACAAAGTTTAGGGCTTGGGATTTTGATCTACCCCAAATAATTTCCAAGAGTATCCACATTGTGAATTTGGAAGATCTGTCCGATTTCTTCTTTAAGCAAATCAGGAGTGTTCCTTGAAAAGTATAAGCATGATTTTCAAAAAATTAATTGCTTGCCTCGAGGCCTCACAATAATCAGTTAATATTTCCTTCAAATTCCTGCAATATTCTTGATTTTCTTGAAGAAAGAAAATAGAATCATCTGCATAGAAACTATGAGTAATTTCTAGACATCTCCTAGCCACCGAGACTCCCCTAAATTTTCCTCTCCTCTTGTCTCTTTCAATCAACTTAGACAAAACATTATTTACTAAAATGAACAGATAAGGAGATAGAGAGTCTCCTTGTCTCAGCCCTCTCTTAGGAGACAGACACCTTTGCTCTTCTTTTCCCAGACATCATTACAGACAAATTGACAGAATTTAAGCACCAATAAATTCTATTCACCCATTCTCTATTAAAACCCATTTTAAGGAGTGTTGCACACAAAAAATCCCATTCTACCCTATCATAGGCTTTGTTCATATCAATTTTGATTGCCACCTTACACATCCCCTTCTTTTTGAGTTTCATGTGATGAAAAGTCTCATGTACGGCTATTATATTATCTTGAATCAATCTACCTGGGACAAAAGCCCTCTTACTCTCATCTATTACCTTACTAAGCAGGGGTTTCATCCTATTGGCTAGCATTTTGGAAAAAATTTTGTATGAAAAATTACACAAGCTAATTGGCCTATAGTCACTAACCGTTTCAGGGCAATCTACTTTTGGGATCATCACCAAGTCAGTCTCATTTACATCCACAAGAGAAAATCCAGACTTAAAATAGATTTTAACCAAATTACATACTTGTTCACCAATAATGTTCCAAGCTTTTTGGTAGAATGTTCTAGTGTAGCCGTCTGGTCTTGGTGCTTTTTGTCCCCCAAGCTGGAATACTGCTTGCTTGACCTCTTCTCTTGTAACTTTAGCCATTAATGCGTTATTGTCTTCCTTCGTAATGATTTCTTCCACACTTTCCAGCACTACAGAGAAGTCTCTAGGTCCTACCGAAGAGAGGAGAAAGTTGTAAAATTGAGCAAATTGATTACCAACTTCAGCTTCTCCCTCTATCCACTCATTCTCATTTCCTTTTACTCTGGTATTTTGTTTCTACATCTCCTTTTAATTGTAGACAGGTGTAAGAACTTTGAATTGCTATCCCCACATTTCAGCTAATCAATTCTAGCTTTCTGGGCCCAGTACATCTCTTCTTGTTCCCAAAGTTCACCAAGTTGTTTCTTTAATGTTTCCATTTCCTTTTCGATTTCCACATTCCAACTTGATTCCAGGCAGATTTGCACCCTTTTCACTAGCTTATTGATTTGTTTTAAATTATTTCTGAACTCCTTTTTGCTCCAGTCAGATGGTGCTTCTTGCAGTGTGTTCAGATTCTTTACAAAGTCTATCAGCTCTCCCCTATTTCCTTCCAGTTTCCAGTTTCTTCTTATAAGTTCCATTAGATTCGGGTGATTGATCCACCTAGCATCAAATCTAAACATAGGAGGCGTTTTTGACTCAATAGGCTCGTATTCAATAAATATAGGGCAGTGATCAGACCCTATGGCTTCCAATACTTGCCCCTGGCCTCTTTGGAAATTTCCCTCCAGCTAGTATTTATAACTGCTCTATCTAGCCTTTCTCTGATGAATCCTTCCCCCTGTCTATTGTTTCTCCATGTAAACTTGCATCCTTTAAATTCTAATTCCATCAAATCACAGTTAATCATGGTCTTCCTGAATCTGTCTGAGTCATTTGGAGAACACTCCCTTCCAACTTCTTTATCTGAAGAGTAGAGCAACTCATTAAAATCACCCAGAATTATCCAAGGGGTTGTAATACCTGGGTTTAGTTTTTCTAATTGAGACCACCAACTTCTCTTTGCTGCTAAATCCTGCAACCCATATACCAGGGATATGTTTCCCATGTAATGCCCGTCTACCCACACCTCTCCTAGTTGTATCAGGTACCTACTAACAAACCCAATTTGAAACTGAACGCTTTCTTTCCACCACATTGCCAGCCCACCTGACTTTCCTACTGGATCAAAATAGCAACCTTCATCGAACTTTAACTTCCTTTTAATTCTTTCCACTTTCGCTCTTCTCATCTTTGTTTCAGACAAAAAAACCATGAGAGGTTTTAATTTATCACATTGGAACTTTAAATTTTGGACTGTCAAGGTAGTTCCCAAACCTTGACAATTCCATCCCAAACAATTCATAATTCCTGGGTTGTTTGGGATGGAACTGGCAGTCATTGATTTATTGTAATGTGTATGTAACCTTTCTATTATTAATTTATTCATATATTATAATATTAATGGGATTCATTAATCAAGTGTATCCGTGGATCAATGTCACTGATGTTTTGTTGTATTTCTATCGTCCCTACATACCGCCAAGTTTCTGATTAGACAATTAAATTCTTATTTATTTGTATTTTTAGGAATTAATTAATTGTATTATATTGTGAAAATTTTTACACCAATCACACAGTACATTCACATTTGTGTGTTTAGTCATTCTATTTTGAAGCAAACTAATTTAAACTAGGGAATTACAAATAAAATAAAATAACTGCTTTTAAAAAAATAAATAGAAAATAGATGAAAAGTCCATGCTTAAAATTTTTATTGGTTATTCTAGCTAATAAAACAATTATCTTTGATGTGTGAATGTTCATGTTTAATTACTGAAAACCGAATTAATCGAACCAAAAAAATCGAATTGAGTTCGGTTTGATTCGATTTTCGATTTCGATTTCGATTCCAGTTTTAATTTGCTCACCCCTGCATATTACCAAGTTTTTGTGTAGGCAATTAAAGTCTTTAATGCTATTATTTGTTGTAAAACTAATCCGAACTTTCTTATTTTTGCACCAATCACATGTGTTTGGTTATATTCTCTTTTGAAGTAAATTAATGTTAACTCTCACTTCAGTTCACACACGAAATTTTAAAAAATAATTATTTCTTTTAAAAAATCAATAATCATAGTATAATGACAATGTTAATTCATTCCTCTATTCCTAAACATAATATCCAATTAATTTTTTTGAGAGATAAAGGAAGCCAATTAAATTATTTTATAAATTATTTATATTTATTATTTTTTTCCCAAGCTAATTTGTTTGATTTTTAAACTAATATATAATTTAATTATATACAGCATATGATATAATTAAATAGCTTATTTAATTTCTTTAATTTTCCCAAAAAAAAAGTCAAATAAGTCATATTTAGGATAAGTCATATGTTATTTTTTGTAATATATTGCTATTGATACCCCGCATTGAACATTGGCTTATAGTTGGGAAAATGGATCGGCCCGTTCAGGCCATAATATCAAAAAAAGTACACAAAAAAGCAAGGCCTAGCCCGTTTATATAAAGCCCGCGGGCTTTTGGCCCGTTTAACATTTTTCTTTTATTTTTATTTTTTGTCATAACTTTTTTCCCATATTCTCTTAAAGACAAAAATATTTAATTTAAAACATAAATATCATTAAAACTAATTTAAAACATAAATATTATCCAAATTTAATAAAACACAAACATTAAGACTTAAATCCAAACCATAATTAATGTCCAAAACTAATCAAATAAGTCCACAGTCACAATTAAACAAGTTTAAAAGCTTCAAATATCAGTAATAATAAAATACTTGATTTGGATTTTGGCGTACACATGCAAAAAAAGAAAAAAGAAAATCAGAGAAGAGAAGCTTCAAATGAGGTATGAGTAAGTGTGAGAATGTTTCTGATATGAGAATTAGTTTAGGTTAACTCTGCCTCCTTACCACTGCTTGTTATTCTATGCCTAGTTAAAAAAAAAAAAAATAAACGGGCATAAAAGAGCCGACCTTTTTAGACCTGCATCCTTTTTTTCACCCTAAATTACAAACTCGTCCTTGATATGCTTGGGTTTAAACTAGGGATGAGCAAAAAACCCGATGGTCCAGGTAACCCGGTCTGGTCCGGTCTGACCCGACCCGGTCTGAGAAAAAAAATTTGGCCCGAAGCATCTTCTAGCAGACCAGACCAGACTGGTCTTCTCGGGCTGGACTGGACTTCGGTCCAAGGCCTCAGACCTCTTGGACCGGTCTGGTCTGGCCCGACTAGCTGTGTACCTTTTTTAATTTCTTAATCCATCACTTAAAAATCGTCCTGAAGACAGACCCGAGACACGCCAACTACGCTTCACGACTCACGCACGGGAATTCACTTCAGATTCAAATTGCAATGTGAAACCCTAGGTTAGAGTTCACATCTCGTCTCCCCCGCGCCCCTCGGTGTCTCCGATCTCGGCATCTACGGTCCTCGTCTCCCGTCTTGACCAGTCGGCTTCTCAGTCTCCGTCTTGCTTCCACGACTGCTCGAAGGCGTTACAGTCCTCTTCGGCTCTCCCACTGCCTCTCCTTTGCTCACCAGTCACTCAGTCAGTCAGCAACTCAAAGGTGAGAAACTTACTATGCCTTGCTGGAACCTTCATTCTTATTTGGCAAATTCGTATCTGGGCTAATTTGTTTGGCAAATTCGTATCTGACTTTACTGGAAGTCTCGAACCTTAATTCTTTGGAAAAGTCGTATCATATATTTGGATAACTTAGCTAAATCTCACAAAAAATAGCTGGCTATTTAAGACATACACTTGGGAGTTGGGACGAGAAATATCAGCCGGTTAAAATTTGGGCTTGAGTAGTATGCTTCCTTTGGCTTCCAACATCTTGACATGTTGCTCTTAAAATTAATTAATTAAGGTTTTTATTATTAATTATTAAATGGCTTTGCCTGGTAGAAAACAGCAGCCATTCATTGAAATTAATGTCAATTTGCAATCAATAGTATATTCACTATATTGTGTTGCTGAAATAGTGGTTATTTATTTTCCACTTGTGTGTAATATGATAGGCTTGTTGTTACTTGTTGTGTTTAATTGATTGTCATGAATTGTATTAAAACCACTTTAGAATGTTGTTTTTTATTTTTTTTTGAATGGTGTTGGCGATTATTATGGATTTATGATTGGGTTTTAATGTTTTGTGATGAGTTTTATATAATTGTATGTATTGTTATGGTCTTCATAGGTTCAAATATTGCCTCTCAAAAAAAAAAAGTAGGCAAAATTTAAAAAAAAAACAGCAAATAGGTCCTGGACTGGTCCAGGCAGTCCGCTGGACCTAGTCTGGTCCAACCCGAGCTCGGGCTAGTGCTGGACCAGACCAGACCTCGGGCTGCCTTGTTCAGCCCGAGGTATTTTCCAGACCAGACCTCGGGTTGGGGTCAAACCCGGTCTGGTCTGGTCCGTGATCAACCCTAGTTTAAACGGACCGAGCTCGTTGATTTCCTGGCTTCAGTTTCACTGCCACATGTATACATCCTATTTGTGTATGGCTCGCGAAAAATGTGTTTTAAAATACTGCCGACACTCCTCCTCTCTTTACCAACGGACGCATTTATATGATTATATCCCAAAGCAAATAAAAGGTCACCGTACACCACAAACTTCCAATTTTGCCTTCCTCCATAATTCACTTTTATATTTTTCCATTTTGTTACTTTCCACTTTACCCATACAATTGCATACCCTCCAAAATAATAGTCTACAAATCCCGACATTATATTCACACAAATTAATGTTACATGAAAAATATACGAACTTAATTATATACAGTTGATCCAACTTGGGTCCAATAATACTCCCTCCGGTTCTAATTATAAGATAAAGTTGATTTTGTTGGAGAAATTAAGGAAGCCAATTAAATTACTTCAGAGCATTTATATTTTTATTTTTTTTCTCCAAACTAATTAATTTAACTGATAAAATAATATATAATATAAGAATACTAAAAATATAAACACTCAAAAGTAATTTAATTGGCTTCCTTAATTTCTCAAAAAAAATCAACTTTATTTTATAATTAGGACCGGAAGGAGTACCTTATGATGAATGCATGTGTGCATGTGGGGAACTTATTAACTTTTTTTTTTTTTGAAAAATCATGTGAAACTTATAATTTAGATATAACTTATTGCCAAGTTTATATATTACATATGATTGAGTGAATGAGGATATATATATGATGAGGTATTCTTGTCGCCAGAATTCATAGCTGTAACATTCCTCTGTCCACATTTGATTCGTCGTGTGCTATGATGTTTGGTCATTGCATCATTTCCTTTTGTATTATATTTATTTATATATACATGACCATCCAACCACCAACCATTACATATAATCAGCCATGATTGGGTTGTAATTGTAGGAAGTTAGTCGTAAACTTTTGACACCTAAGCCAATTGCATGTGCTTGCTCTATATTTTGAATCCTTCTCCCTTAACAATTGTTCTCATTCAAGCCGCCCTTCCTTGACTTTACCTCACCCTCCTTAGTATTAGTCTTCATGTATATTAGCATCTCTTTAATTTAATACATTACCTGGAAAAAAATATAATTTGTTGAATTAAGAAAAAACCGGAAAACAAATACTCTGGCCCCTCCAATCCTTAATATATTTAGAAAGTTGATGGTGGTGTTAAATATAAGATATAGCTTTAATATTTATTAATGTTTTTCTAATTTATCCCTAATGATACTTTCCCAACAATAATTGAGAAAAATAAGAAAATGAGAAATTAAAAAAGATGATTAAGGTGTTTTAAAAAATATATATCATATTAATTAATTTAATTAATTTGATAAATATGCCTATATTAAGCGGAGCACGGAATAAGTATAAGCCAGATGCCTCTGCCTTCCACAAATTCCCCAGCTGCTCACCTATCATTGTTATTTTTGCATTGATTGTCAAACTTTTGTATTAGTTGTCCCAAATAATTTGATGCACTCCCCTCTCTTTCTCGTGAGCAATATTAGTCTTCTCTTCTCCATCTGGATATCACATCACACAACCTTCTCTTCTCACCTCTCTCTCTCTCCTCCTCCTCCTCCTTCTTCTTCATGTTTTCCAGAAAGCCATCACCAGTTTCGGTTGATCCGCCGCCATGGACCTTCAAAACAGAGAGCTTCCCCAAACTCAGAGAGCACCACCAAACCTCTCTCATTCTCACTCTTAACTCAAGGTACACTCTTCTCCTCTCTCTCTTCCTTGCTTCTTGGTTCCTCCTTCTCTTCTGGTTCACACCACCCTCCTCCGCCGCCGCCGCCGCCACCAGAAAGTTCTTAACTCCGAAAGCTCACTGTGACGGCACTGTATCAGTTTATGTCTACAACTTACCTCCTCGCTTCAACCTCGGCCTCCTCACTCACTGTCAAAACCTCAACATATACACTAACATGTGCCCACATGTTGCCAATCACGGCCTCGGCCAGCCAATTCCCAATTACATGTCTCTCTCCTCCGCCCCGGCCACCTGGTTCGCCACCCACCAGTTCATCGCCGAGATGATTTTCCACGCGCGCGTGGAGAATCACCCTTGCCGCACGCGGGACCCAGCCAAAGCTGACCTCTTCTACGTACCCTTTTACGGTGGGCTCCACGCGTCCGGCATGTTCCGCGAGGCCAACCACACACTCCGCGATCAATTAGCCGTTGATCTTGTCCGGTACCTACAGACTCAGCCCTCGTGGCAGAAGCACAATGGTAAGGACCACTTTCTTGCCCTGGGGAGAACCGCATGGGATTTCATGAGAACAGACGACGTACCTGACTTTGGCGCCAACATCTTCCTGAACTTACCCCCTGTCCAGAACATGTCGGTGTTGACCGTGGAGAGACAACCTTGGAAAGGGTCAAACCAATATGGGATTCCTTACCCTTCTTATTTTCATCCGACGACAGTCTCAGAGCTTGAAAGATGGCAGAGGACGGTGACGGAATTGGAGCGACCGTATCTATTTTCCTTTGTCGGTGGTCCCAGGAAAGGCTTGGAAAAGGCGGCGATCCGTGGGGAGATTCTCCGGCAGTGTGACGAGTCAACACGGTGCAAGCTCTTGAAATGCGGCGGGGGTGCCGGAGGAGTCAGGTGTCATGAGCCAAGTGTTGTGCTTGACTTGATGACCAAGTCTGAGTTCTGCCTGCAGGCGCCGGGCGACTCGTTCACGCGGCGGTCTACGTTCGACTCGGTGCTGGCCGGCTGCATTCCTGTGTTCTTCTCGCCGCACACAGCATACAGTCAGTACGCGTGGTACATGCCAGCGGAGGAGAAAGAGACATACTCGGTGTACATTGATGAGAAAGGTGACGGAAGCAAGATGATAGAGGAGGAACTTATGAAGATTCCGAGCGAGGAAGTGAAGAGAATTCGTGAAAATGTGATAAAGATGATCCCAAGATTGACATATGCTCATCCCAATGCAAGTAATGTTGGGTTTAAAGACGCAGTTGATATTGCACTGGCTCAACTCTCAAGGATTGTTCAAGCAAAAATTAATTAATTCACAGATATATCATCGATTCATATCGTCAAGGTTGAAGTATAAAATGCAGAAAACATAAAGGAGGAGTAGAAATGTGCGTAGTATATATATCTCCAAATAAAATTCTTTAAAGTAACTTCCGATTATGAGAGATATATTATATGATCTATCGATCTCTGGTCACCTCATCAAATTCAATTCATTCTCTGATGAGTTTCTTCTGCATAGATGATTGTAGTTATTGGTATGATATATATTTGTACTTCAACTAGGAAATATATTTATTTATTGTTCCGATCCAAATAAATATTTGGAGGCAATGCATATGC
The DNA here is from genome assembly GCA_963242795.1 of Inga leiocalycina. Classification (NCBI taxonomy): domain Eukaryota; kingdom Viridiplantae; phylum Streptophyta; class Magnoliopsida; order Fabales; family Fabaceae; genus Inga; species Inga leiocalycina. Next base: position 62,903,656 of record OY725330.1, on the reverse strand, counting down.
TTCTAATCTTCCACATGAAGATTCGTTTTCATTATTGATTGTGCATGTATTTTGTGATTTCTCAGCATATTGATAGATTCCATGTTTGTCTGTTTCCATATGCATTGACGCATATCTGGCTTTTGAAAACTTTTAATTTTTGTTTGAAAAAGGTTTCTTGTCACTTACTCTTATATTGGATTTAGTTTGAAAGATGAGTAATAACTCTGGATAATTGAAAATTCAGTTATGAAGCAAATAAAAAAGTTTGGCAGTTAACCAATCCAAAAAACTTTAAAAATACCACAAATTAATTTATTAAGGTAAGGTGTTAATAATTTCGATCACGAAAAAGGTGGAAATAATCTTACATTTATGATTTAACAAATTATATAGTGAATTAAACACATTAGCTACGAATATATGATTGTTGGACTTAGGAGTAATTGATCAACAAATCATTTTGTACAAATATTGCTTTACGAATCTTTGAAATAATTTAGTTCAATTGGTATAATTAAGTCATCTCTCTTATAAGATGGAGTATCCATAGAAGTTAAAAGAACCTCAAGAGCCAATGGATCGGATCATAGTCTTCCTCAATTAATATATTCCTCCCTTAAATACAGTCTCAAGTCTTAACTAAGTATGCCAACGTCTTCATACAGAGCTATTATATTGGTACTTATTGATTGATTTTTGTCTTACTCATTCCCTCAGTCTCTAAATATAAGATTAGCGGATGACCAAACCAAAGTTTGAATCCCTATTAAAAAATGTGCCCATATTTAATGTTCAACAATATTTCAAACATCATAATTGTCTTCAATAAGAGAATACTTGCAACTATAATTATATATAAAAGAAATGTAAGATTCATTTAAGGGTTTTGGTTTAGTCTTAAATAAAAGGTTTCATTTTCTCATCTCCCAGATCAATTTTAATCTTTAAATGATAGGGTTATTTTTGAAAAAGTGTCATAAATTCTACATATTAATTTCAATTAACCAACTTATATATATATATATATATATATATATATATTTTCAGTGCTAGAACCTTATATTTAGGACGAATTGAAAGCGAATAATTTTTTGGGAAAACTGCATTTAGGTCCCTTGGTAAGAGAAAATATGATAAAATGGTCTCTTAAAATCTTAAAATTACATTTAACTTCCGTGGGACTTTTTTACAATAAATTCCAATTGTCAAATGTTCATAGATTTGTCAATTGATGTTTATGAATTTGTCAATGGTTGCCCATTGACTTGTTAGTGGACGCTTCTGGGATTGTCAATTGACGCCCATAGACTTGTCAGTGAAATTAAAATTTATTGTAAAAAAATCTCATAGGATTTTAAGGCAATTTTGAGATTTTAAATGGCCATTTTGTTATATTTTTTTTTATCCGCGACCTAAATGCAATTTTCCCTAATTTTTTCCCAGGAGCAGTAGGTACAATTCAGATTAGATGGAATCTCGGTTGCTTGTAACAAGCAAGAATTGTAAATTCTAACTTGTCTTTACGTTTTCTTTTTGTTTTTTGTTTGGTGAGATAAAGGACAAAGTAAAATGGTCCTGGTGTGTGCGCACACGCGCGCGCGCGAAGTTTGCTAGAGGGAAACAATCAGGAGAGTATACCCCATATGAAAGGCTCCTTTTTATAATAAAACAACTATGAATAATAAATCTCATTCATTGATTGGCTTCACAATTTAGACCTACCTCACATTTAGTTGTCCCATATACAATTTATGAAAACTGTAACTTGTTACATATTTATTTTGTATTTCATGTTATATTACTAGTTGTTGAAAGTAATTAAAAAGTCCCTTAATAAAATAACACTTCATTCTTCTATTCCGGTGGTCCTCTTCATTGATCATCTCTTGTCCCATTCTTTTTGTGTTATTTCCACACTGTTTTGTTCTCGAATTACTCATCACTGATCATGGGGCTAAGTCCTTTTCTTTCTTTCTTTTTTTGTTATTACAAGAGGCAAGATGGGGTTAAGCCTATATACTGTCAATATAGCCGGCTATTGATACTGATAATGTTTAGTTTCATCATCTTAAAAACTACTCTTCCAGTGTTTAATATAAGACATATTTACATAATTTGATTATACTGAGGAAGTTGGTTAAGTTAGTAAATATGACATATTTTTCAAAACACTCTAGTCACCTTCATTAATTCCCTCATTCTCTTTTCTTCTTAATTATTGTTGAGGGAGCATTAGTGAGGGTAAATGAGAAAAAGATTAATAAATATGAAAACTTTGTGTTAGGCACTGAACAGGAGACGTAAATTGCAGTAATGAAATAGAATTAAATGACTCTACAATAGAGGGATAGCAAGTATCTCACTAATCTCTCTAATATAGCCCAGGAGGATCTCCAAACTTTAGTAACTCTCTGAAAATATTCAATGCTTTATTGAGTAGGCAATAAGCCAAATTTATAGAAGTACAGAGAGATAAAAATATAATTCAAAATTCAAACTAGGAAATCCAAATAATATCAAAAATACTAAAATAATATCTAAATATAAAATACTAAAAAATATCTAAAATCCTACTGTGGATATTCCACTTATCCTGAAATATCTAGAATAATATCTAAAATAATATTACTGAAATTATTAAAAATACTAAATATTACTAATTAATTCCTAATTAGTCCTAAGACGCTTATTTTGTCTAGAATAAATTAGCTCATAGCGATTGGGATTGCTATCATATCTTCCTCCTTGGAAAGTCGACTTGTCCTTAAGGCGAAATTGAGGGAATTGTTCCACAACGAGATCGTACTCCTCACAAGTAGCTTTCTCTAAAGGGTGATTCTGCCATGCCACAAGTATGTCCAATCTACGATCCGGTGTCCATCGATGTTGCAACACCTTGGAAGGGTGTAGAATAAGCTCCATATCCACTGAGAGTGGAAGAGGGGGAGGAGGAGTAGGTGCTTGCTGGCCATACGCCGGACAGAGTAGAGAAACATGAAATACAGGGTGGATTTTGGCAGTTGAAGGGAGGTCTAGTTCATAGGCTACCTTGCCAATTTGTCAGACCACCGTGAAAGGTCCGAAGAAACGGGGAGACAGTTTCTGAAACCTTGATTGAGCCAAAGATCATTGTCGATATGGTTGGATTCGTAATCACACAGCGTCCCCTGGGTTAAATTCAAGGTCCATGCGATGTGATCGGCATCTAACTTCATCCGGTGTCGAGCTTTAAGGAGATTCCCTTTTAAGACTCGTAACATGGCATCACGTGTTTCGAGTTATTCTTGTAATTTAGCAACCCGTGTCTTACCTTTAATATAAGGAAAGAGAGGTGGTGGGTCATGACCATAGACCAGTTTAAAAGGTGAAGTATTAGCAGCTACATGGAACCCAGTGTTGAAAGAGAATTCTGCCCAGTAAAGAAACTTACTCCATTATTTAGGTTTGTCATGTGCAAAGCAACGTAAGTAAGTCTCGAGGCATCGATTGACTACCTCTGTTTGCCCATCAGACTAGGGGTGGTATGATGTGCTCATGTTTAAGCAAGTTTGACTTAAACGAAATAACTCATGCCAGAAGTGACTGAGGAAAAGAGGGTCTCTATCCGAGACGATAGACCTTGGTATGCCGTGTAAGTGAACAATTTATTGGCAAAAGGCGGTAGCGACGGTTTTGGCGGTGTAAGGTTGAGTAAGGGCAATGAAGTGGCTATACTTACTGAGACGATCAACCAATATGAAGATCACATCAAAACCTCGGGATTTAGGGAGCCCCGTAATAAAATCAAGAGAAATATCCTCCCAAATACGCTTTGGGATAGGAAGTGGCTACAAAAGTCCTGTAGGGGCTAAGGTTTGATATTTATTCTGCTGGCAAGTGTAACAGCTTTGGATATAGTTCTTGACATCGTTCTTCATCCCCCGCCAATATACTTGGTCAGTTAACCGTCGCAGGGTCTTAAGATACCCACTATGCCCTCCAGTTGGTGTTGCATAGGCTTCGGCCAACAATTTTTCTCTGAGTGGGAGATTATTAGGTATAACTAAACATGTCTTGTAGAATAACCGACAATTGACAAAGTGGAAATGAGAGTGACGATCAGGTTGTGTCTGCAACTCCTTTATCTTTGCCCTTGTTTCAGGGTCCTCCAACAGTGCTTGCAGAAGTTGATCTAGGTCATGGGCCATGGGAATTATCAATTGGAAAAGTTCTGCCTGCTAAGGCCTCCTAGACAAAGAGTCAGCTGCGGCATTCTCTCTCCCGGGTTTATAACGAATGGTAAAATCAAAGGGAAGTAGTTTGACCAGGAGTCGTTGTTGGGAAGTGGTCACAATCTTCTGGTCTAACAAGTGCTTCAGGCTGTGATGGTCAGTTTGTACGTAAAAATGGTTACCCAATAAGTAGTGACGCCATTTTTGTAATGAGAGGACTAAGGCAAGTAACTCTCGGTCATAAGCTGATTTGTAACGATTGGAGAAGGAGAATCCCTTACTAAAGTATGCTATAGGATGACCATTTTGCATGAGTACCACCCCAATACCATTTCCAGAAGCGTCATATTCAACAGTAAAAGGTTGTTGAAAGTCCGGCAGGTGAAGAACTGGAGTGGTAGTGAGAGCTATTTTGAGTTCTTCAAAAGCTGTTTGAGCAGTGTCCGACCATTGAAAGGCACCTTTTTTTGTTAAGTCGGTGAGAGGTCTAGCAATGAGGCCATAATTTTTCACAAACCTCCGATAATAGCCGGTGAGTCCTAGAAAACCGCATAAATCCTTTACTGATTGTGGAACAGGTCAATGGGCGACGGCCTTAATTTTTTCAGGGACAACTTCTACGCCATTACTGATAACAATGTGCCCCAAGTAGTTAACCCTCGTCTGTCCTAGAAAAAATTTTTTAGCATTGGCAAAGAAAAAGTGTTGTTGTAGGATTTGAAAAATAATCTGGAGATGCCTGAAATGATCTTACACCGAGGTATTGTAGATTAAAATGTCATCAAAGAAGACGAGCATAAATTTCCTCAAGTATGGACGGAACATGTTGTTTATGATAGCTTGGAAAGTTGCTGGGGCATTAGTGAGGCCAAATGGCATGACCACAAATTCATAATGACCAGAATGGGTTCTAAATGCCGTTTTATGAATATCGGAGGGTAATATCCGAATTTGATGATACCCAGATCGTAAATCAATCTTCAAAAAATATCTAGCACCATGCAGTTCATCTAATAATTCATTAATGTTTGGTATGGGGTGCTTATCTGGAACTGTAATTTTGTTGAGACGACGTTAATCAACACACAACAGCCAAGTGCCGTCTTTCTTGCTAACCAATAAGGCTGGACTGGCAAATGGACTAGAGCTAGGACGGATGAAACCTCGATCTAATAAGGTGTGAACCTGAGACTCAATCTCATCCTTTTAGGAATGAGGATAACGATAGGGTCTCAAATTTGGTGGAGATGCCCCTGGCAGCAACGAGATCATGTGATAGTGGCCACGGGAGGGTGGCAGTGAAGTCGGCTCTTCAAAAACCGTCGAGAAGTTTTGAAAGATCTCTAATACATCTAAGGCCGTATGTTTTGAGGTTTCTGTTTGGTGAAACTCTAGGCTCTTGAGACAAACCTAAGGGGCAGTCTTTAGAGGTTCTCCTCGCAATTTGTATTTTTTTCCTCCAACGCAGAAAATCATGAACATGTTGTTCCAGTTTGCCTGTACTGTGTTGAGTGATGCTAACCATTTAATTCCCAACACTAAATTTGATCCGGCTAAGGAGAAGGGGTAGAAGTCTTGTTTAATCACTAATCCTGATAACTGGACCTCCAGATCCTTGCAGACTTGATTACAACGAACAATCTGGCCATCCCCAATTTGAATGCTAAACGAAGATACTGTACTTGTGGAAATACCAAGCTCTCGTATCAAAGTGGTTGAAATGAAATTATGGGTGGACCCACTATCCACCAATAGCAGTACCTGTTTAGAGTGAAGGAAACCTTTTATCTTCATAGTGGAGGCCGAAGGTGTGCCTAAGATGACATTAAATGCGACCTCGGTTTCCTTTGTTTCCTCATATTCAACACTTGGTTCAAGAGACTCAGGAAGAGGGTTGCCGTTGTCGTCCACCTCCATTAATGAGAAGGAGGTGCTGCATCTATGACCTGGTCGGAATGGCTTGGCACACTTGAAACACAAGCCTTTGTCATGTCACCGTTGACGTTCAGGATCCACTGCCGACACGTGTCCTAAGGAAGGGAATGATGAAGAGGAAGAATTCAGTGCGGAATATTTCCCTGTGGTTGCTGATGACGCAGTAAGGCTTTGATTTGAAGAGCCAAATTTATTCCTGTGAGCAATTGTTAATTGTTTCTCAAATTCTAAGGCGAGACTAGCAGCTCTGTAAACACTCTATGGTTTTTGAATTCGTACGTGTGATCGTAGTTCCTCCTTGAGTCCATTCATGAAGACGCCAAGAAGACAGTGTTCTGGCCAATTGTCAATCAGTGCCACCCTCTTTGCCCATTCCTTTCGATATTCCTGAACAGAACCAGTCTGCTTAATGCTACACAAATTCTCATCAGGATTAAGATATTCCGATGGCCCAAAGTGTTCTTGGAATGCCGTCACCAAATCATCCTAATACAATATTGCCCGCTGCGAATTAAGCCATGAAAACAAATCCAGAGCATCACCTTCCAAGTATATGGCTGCGACATCAACTTTATCATCCTCTGGTGTGTCATAATAATGAAAAAATTTCTCAGCCTTCAGAACCCAGCCGCGTGGGTCGCGTCCATCGAACTTAGGAAACTCGATTTTGGTATATGGGGTTTGGAGGTTGCGCCTAGAAGCCTCAGAATCATTGTCACTGTCCTCGGTCGAGACATGCGACCCCCCTCTGTTTCTGTTTGGCCGCGATCTTCCTCTGTTTCTGTTTGATCGAGACGCTGAAATTTCCAATGCGTTGATTTTTTCCTTCAACTCATCGAGAGCTTCAAGTCTCTCAGCGATGGTGGCGAGATGAACAGTGGAAGTCGTGAGTGGGTCAGTTTCAGTCGACTGTGTTGGTTGCAAAGGTGGGTTGGCTTCGAGAGATTGTGCCGCGTGAGACAAACGTGTTTTGGCCATGGATCACGATTGGCTCTGATGCCAATTTGTTAGGCACTGAACATGAGACGTAAATTGAAGTAATGAAATAGAATTAAATGACTTTATAATAGTGGGATAGTAAGTATCTCACTAATCTCTCTAATATAGCCCAAGAGGATCTCCAAACTTTAATAACTCTCTGAAAATATTCAATGCTTTATTGAGTAGGCAATAAGTCAAATTTATAGAAGTATAGAGAGATAAAAATATAATTCAAAATTCAAACTAGGAAATCCAAATAATATCAAAAATACTAAAATAATATCTAAATATAAAATACTAAAGAATATCTAAAATCCTACTTGCGGATATTCCACTTATTCTGAAATATCTAGAATAATATCTAAAATAATATTACTGAAATTATTAAAAATACTAAATATTACTAATTAATTCCTAATTAGTCCTAAGACGCTTATTTTGTCTAGAATAAATCAGCCCATAGCGATTTGGATTGCTATCACTTTGTTTTATATTTATAATTACGATCAACTCTTTAAATATGTCTTATATTAAGTACCAGAGGAGAATTAATAATCTTCTTTCCTACCTGTAATGAAACTAAGATCAGAATTACCGGTGTTAAAAACTATTAATCTATTTTAACATGAAACCGAACATGCACGCATATGGGGTAGAACTGAGCCAAATTGTTCAATATTATAATACTCCATCTGTTTCTTGATATAAGATTCACTTTAATGAAGAAATCGAACTATTACATTGAAAAATCGGAGGTAGTATTATTATAATTGAACGAGATGCAGGCAACATAACACGACACGGCTTCGGTCCGGACATTTAAATATTGAAATTTGATCCTTACCATTAACGTTAAAGTCCATGACATCTACATTGTCTAATAAAAAGGCTCTGAGTCAAGGGATATAAAAAAGCCTTTGAATCACCGAAAAAAAACACAAAAAAGATGATATCCTTCATAAAGCTGGTAGCAAGCAAGCATCTTGCATTTAAGCATCCCCTAAGGATTAGAGATAGAGCCGCTAAGTCAGAAAAAGAAGAAGAAGAAAGAATAGAGCCGTTTAGGTTCAAAAGCAATGCGAGGATCACAAGATTACAAGTCATTCATGTCACTAAGACGTGATTGAAATCTGATCAAAGCACCAAAGAGCATAACTAAGATGAGATCAATGTAGTGTAGCAAGGTGATGAGATTGAACGAATCAACAGCAATATATAGAGAAACAATTTCCACATTCTAGCTAAAAGTAATATAAATGAACTTGTAAAGCATGGTATAATTAACAAGGATATTATCGGTGATTTTTTATGGCCTTATCCATTGTTTTAGGCCGAGCACGCTTTCTGATAGGTAATCAAATAATGCAATTGAGATGAAGAGGAAGATATCGTACAATAACACCGCTACAGTACGTGTATGTACCAATATTTAATAATGCTCGAAAATAGGTTCATATTGCATGCAAAAATTCTGATTTGCTGGTCACTTTGATTTGATGAGAGAACAAGAATATACTACTAAGAAGTCAACATACAAAAAAAAAAAAAAAATCGAGTAGATCCGCTACTACACCCAAACTCATGGGGACTTGCTAAATACCACTGATTTACAAAATGGGGAGAAAAATCACAGGACCAGTAAAGACAAGCTAATAGATATTAAACTAGTCACGTAATTATATATACAGTATTATTCATTCTTCTCCATCATCTTTGTCTAAATGCTTGCTTTCTACAATAACACCATATTCCCAAATCTCAATGTACCTTCTTCCTTGAGCATTAATGCATAGAAACTGCCCGTGTCGCCATCCATCTTTGAAATTGCCAAAGAAGGCATCCCCATTCTTTGTGTAGAATCGGCCTTCACCATTTGCCTTTCCCTTCCAAAAGTTTGCAAACCACCTATCCCCTGTGTGAAAATAAAACCAACCTTTGCCATGCATAACATCGTCCCTCCACAATCCTTGGAACACATCGCCATTGATGAAATACAGTGTGCCAGGACCTGATCTCTTACCGTAGCGCCATGTGCCATCATATATACTTCCATCTTCGAGAACAAGTCGCCCCTTCCCTTCAGGGAGACCCCCTTGGCATCGTCCCTTGTATTGGCCTCCTCTATATTGCATTTCCACAATTGGGATCCATTTTTTTGATGAATGACGTTCTGCTTCCAGCATGGATGCTGCTCGAACCGAAAGAACCCCTTGCTTGTTTGATTTGTCTGCGTACTTTCCATTTAAAAGCGTAGAGGTAAAATCCACCACTGCTTCCCGACCTGCATCAGTCAATCCACTCCAAGACATGCTTTTATTCGGTGCTTTGACATCATTTTCAGTTGCGGGCTCTTGCGCCATGGAGACTTCTGAACAGTCTTTTAACTGTTCTGAAGATCTTACACCAACAGGAAGGTTGAAGATGCTAACATTATCAGCTATTGTAGGAGTAGCATCAGCTGCCCTTTGTTTGGCCCACTCCTGTGCAACCTCATATCCAGGACCAAGATTCCATTTACTGAGTTTCTCCCTTCGGCAAGCAGAGTCGCCTGATATAATTTAAGTTTAATAAAAGGGAAGGAAAACAAGCACTCGTTCCCAGTGCTCAGATGAAAAGCAATAAAATATTTCAGTGTCTCACAGTTACCTCTAGTAGTTTCATCATAAAGGCTGGAAAACTCAGAACTTTTGTCAAATTGTTCTTCTTTGTCTTGTTCAGAACACCTAACATTAGCCAAAATGGGAGAGGAAAACAAAAGATCCATTCATTCACAGGCACCATTATCAGGCGACAAAAACAAAACGAACAAGCAAACTAGAGAGAGAAGAAACCTTGATTCATTTGACTTCATAGTTTTATTACTCACAAGTGGCTCCAAAGATTCAAAATTCTTATAGAACTTGTCCTCTATCATGTCCGAAGCACTTCTATCCCCATCATGTAATTCGTATGATTCAGTCACTTGAGAATGAGATATACTTTCAGTTGAATTCTCTTTCCCAGTGTCAGCTGGTTGATGTTGACGTTTCCCCCAGAAGCTGAAAAGAAGAGGAAAATGCCGGGCCAGTCTAGAAAGCATGCCACCACTCTGGGAAAACTGTTGCATATTTATGCTGCTAATCAAATGGAACAAATCAGATCACCTTTGCCTAGTCAGAAACTTGGCAGCACAGACAGAAATACTGCAAGACAGCAACAGTTATGCTATTGATACACTTGAGAAATGATTCCCATCAACTTTATCCTTAAATTACCAGCGGTGTCATACTTGTTACAGCGATCAATGACCTTGCAGAAATGGTCACAAAACCCAAGTGCATTAAAAAAATAATTAACATACAGATTGAAAAACATTAAAATATTAGAAAGATTTAGGTCAGGTTTGAGCCGGAAGTGACTCACTAAAACAGGTTTGATGGGTGAAGCCAATTTATAAAAGGCTAGTGTATCTAGGGTTCATATCTGAATCACCACAAAGATATGTTATATAGAATACAAATGTCAGGATTATATCCATTTTTAACTCAGTGAGCAAATATGTCTGTACGATGCAAGATAAAAACATGAATATGCTGAATTGGGAGGTTCACACACTTTCACATGCACTCAGTATAATTTGTATGAAGAAAAATATTTACTGTGAGATAATGATAGAGTTGGAAATTCGCAAAAGATTTATAAATAATTTCCTAGGACCTATAGCAGAACATTAAGGAAGGAAAATGATGTGAAAAAAGGAAATACCAGCAGTCATGAGGATTATGCTGAGTCCTGGCAGTAAGGATAAAGAAGGGGGTGAATAAGTAGGTTTTAGCTAGAGTGTAGGCAGTGTGTGTTGTAACTGTTTTGTTTTAAATCCTCCATGTTGGACAGAGTTCAGTCTTTTGGTTAGTGAAGCAAGTTTGGGAGAGTACTGGCTTCTCCAAAGTCCAGTGGCTTTTGTTCTGTGCTGTGTGGACTGAAAATGAAGTTCAGCAATAAACGTTCAAACCACTAAGTAATATACTTACCCCAGTGCTAGAACAGTGGTGATCAGCAGGCTTGGCTCAAGATTAGGCTCATGATCTGTAGATATTATTATTTCCTTTGTGTATCCTGTTGTTTGACGGAAAGTATGCAGAAAGGCGGCAATATCATTCTCATTGATAGGAACTGAACTTGTGAGATTGCATATAACCATGCTATTTGAGTCCTAAACAAATAATATGGATGATAATAATCAACAAATTTAGTAGTAGTAGACAAAGCAAGCAGGCAAACATAAAATTAATATTGAGCATAGTTGCTGATAATGTGTAGTGCATAATTGATTAATGGAAGCTCCTAGTACCGTAAGGCATGATGGCGCATTGTAACATTGAAGTGAGGTGCACATATTATTTAATTAAATAGCAACAAATTAACAGTAAAACAAAACACACACACACACACACACACAACAGAATCATACTTAAAATATGACTTCAACAATAAAATTATAATATCGTATGATACACCACTAAAACGATACACTGAACAAATGGTAGAAGGCAGAATGTTTAAGAAAATCGATGTACTAGTCATGAAATGATTTTATTTGTACCAAGAATATTATTAGAAAGACAACATTGGAAGAAACAACACTTTTGAGAATCATCATGACACATCAATAAAGAAAATTTACCAACTAATTCACGTTATGAAGCTGGGTTATACCTTCAAACTAACCCCAAGAAAAGGACAATCAAATAAAGACTGTAGAATAGAAGTTTTCATGTTGTAAGCTGCTCCAAATCCAATTCTAGCTTCCTTATAGCGTTTAAATATCTGCAAACAGAAACAGAAACAACAGAAAATATTACTTAGTTCTAGAAAGGGGAAAACAAGTAAAATTTGAAGTTTGGTTCTGTTTCTGTTGTGTAACAATGCTACAATAAAGATGCTAACGTGTATGGGAGTAAAGGTCTAAAACAAAGGTAAATGATCTTAGAATCTTACTTTATTAATTTCCAAATTACTGACTTCTTTCATGCCACCACCGTGCAAGCCATCTATAAGTTTCCTGTGCATCTCCTAGAAATGTCCAAGATGGAACCATAAGAAATTTTCTAAAAACTATGACAGCCAACAAAAAATAAGATCAATGAAACTTACTGATTTGAGAACAGATATGGCATTAATGGCCAACAAAACTGCATCATTTGCAGTTTTTATAGCTTCATCTAGAGTCACCAAGTCTTTTTTAAGTAGCGAATCAATATCAATTTCTGTGTACCACAAATCAAATAGTGATGAGTAAGTGGTCAGAAATTTTACAGGCATTTTGGCAATCTGAGAATGCAATTATATTTCTCTCTCTCTATTTACCTCAAAAATTATTTTTCATCAACTTGCCATAAACAAGGGTCATTTAAATCTTCATAAATTTTAATTTACATTACATAAAATCACCCAAGCCTTAGCCCGCCTACTAGAATAAGGCATGTTGTTTTCGTCCATAAAACCAACCATGTTATGATTCTTTCCCACTCTACAATTTCTGCTGAACTCCTTAAAAGCTTTTCCTTCTTCTTGTCCTCAAGACTTTGTGATGCTCTTCTAGCTCACTTTACTCGCCCTCTATCAATACATTACAACCCATTCAGACCTATTATTACCATCCTCGACCAGAAGCTTCTGTGGGCACTATTGAAGCATCTAGACTCACATTCTACGTAGACATCTTTATACCTACAACAGACCTGCCAAGCTCTGGCAATCGGAAAAGTACCCACTCTCATAACCCCTGCCTATTAACAAACTTTTGAGCGACTATTACTGTATTTGTTTTCCTATTGTAAGCAGAGAAGGTAAAAAGGTGAGGAGTTAAGAGAATAAAGTGAACGGGGTCACTGACAAAACAGACAGGTTCATTATATGTCAATTTATAATATTGGTATATAGTGAACTAAAAAAGCGCTGACATGATCATGCTCAACTAAACAAACATACGATACATAACTCACCAATAAGTAAATCTGTGTTCTCCTTTAGTCTCTCTACCAAATTTTTGACCTGTAAATCAAGTTATGACAAATAAAAATATAAACATGCATTGATACAGCAAAGAACAAAGCAGAAGGATGAAAAAAGACAGAAGAAGCAAACACATTAGTAGAAATGCAAGTTAGAATATTAGTTGATTGTCGTTGTTGTCAGTTAAAATCAGCGACGAGATATTGTAACACAATTAGATTAAAATCTATAAATAGCCAAATGCTGTATTGGACATCCATTCAATGATCAATAAGGTATGCAGTTGCTCGCTCTTCGCTGAGTGTGTTTAAATACGGCCATGTAAGATCATGGTCACCAATTAAATATTTTGGCAATTTCATTATCATGCGACCATGGCAGAGGCAACATGGTTAGCGAGGTTCCCAAAAACTATGGTTCCAAGTAATGCTAATGTGAATATGGCTCAAGGTGAAAAGTACTCAGCACCATTTCAGAGAGTCCATGATGTCAATGAGTTTGTTATATTAGGCATAGATAATACCTCATCTCGTCGCCTCAACCCTTCAAAGACAAAAGGCTTCAAGATAATAGCAACAGTTAATCCATTCGATGACTTTATTGTTTTGAAAACATCAACTGCAACGGAGTGGTCTGATCCATATCCTGCACTGGCTACCTAGAAAATAAAAACAAGGAAAACTTCATAACAGGAAACAGAATGTTGTTGGTAAATAATTTCCAGTGAGGAAAAAAGGTCATATAAACCGCTTTGACAAATTAAAGAAAGAACACTATAATACACTTGTAGGTATTCTACTTAATAACAAATAATAATAAATGATATTTTGACAATAAATTTTATGCACAAAAGTAAAAATATATATATATCCTAATAAGGAAAAAATATCACAAAGAAAAGGAGGAATTTGACAAATAGCGATCCTGAAACTTAAAAAAGGAAGAGCTCATATATCATTCATATAAAATAAGTATCCATCCATTATTTTCAATAAAAATTAGAAACTCTAGGGCAAGGGAAAGAGAAATATGTTGTAGGCTTGACGCACACAGCTGCTCATGGCCTACAACTCTACATCTATAGATGTTAGGGAGGATAATATCGCTTGAATTAACAGATAATAGTCCTTGTGATGGCAGCTTAATAGATTAAATTTAAATTATCACAACTCGGACTCATGCTACAAGAGTTTAAGGTAAGGAATGTACAAACAAGAATAATAGTCGTTGAGCATGACTTCACAAATAATGGAACTTTGACAATTGTTGGAAGAGCATCTGCAGAAGTACAGCAAGATTTCAGTCCAATACCTTAACCATAGGGAACAAAATGCCAAATCTAAAGAGTTGGAGAGAACTGAAATTCCATCAAATAAAGCCATTCAAGATGTCCTATTCTGTAATTTCTCTCTTGAAAAGTTAGTATGAGCATAAGTTATCTTCTAGTATAAGCTTCATTTGCATAGCATAGGATGAAACAAAATTACAAATTTATAAGTACTTAGATAGCATGGAAATGAAAATACATATATCAATATCTTTAGAAGATTAGACAGCTTAAATATAAGGGACAAAAAAGAATAGCAGCAATACTGATATAAAGCAAAACCTTCTCCATAAGACCTTAGTTGTAATTGAACCTCTTGAGATTCCTTTACAAGAATATTCCTGCAAAAGATTGACATGCATTGAATTAAAAAATTCATTTTTTATAAGTATGAAGCGAAAATGAAGTACAAAACAGGATACAAAATACTCCAGTAACTAACATACAAGGAAAAGAAAAAAAAGAAAAACTCAGCTAAAGAAAACAGCTCACCAATCCCTTAGGAAATCCATAGATTCACCTGAAGAAGAATAAACAACAGCCACAAAGATGCAAAAATAGCACACTTCCAAATGAAGTTTACTCTTATTTATTGCAAATAATGCCTCTAAACCAGATTGTTAAGAAATGGTCTAAAGAGGCTGGACAATCCAAAGCTCATCATCACACCTAAAAGTAAATTCAAGGCACAGATAGATCACATCTTTTTATCAGAACTAGCAAAAACATTTGACACGCTAAAATTAGATACAGTTTCTTTGGCCAACTGGATGGTTTATTAATTGATAAATGGCAGAATAAAAGAACTAAAAACGCTAGTCACTTGACTCACTTCTTGCATTTTAGAATTTAGACTATATATAGCAGTGACCTAATGCTTTTCTACATTTCTATATAGCCATCCACATAAATACGGTAGCTACATTACATGTTAAGATCATAGAATATCATGTACTACCATCAAGGATATTTGAACCATGAGGTAGAGGAAGGACCTTCTCCAAAAATGAAAGGCGAAGCTTCATAGTTCATACACTCAAATGACATCAAACGTTTCGATCATTTATTGGGTAGGTAAACTGTGGCATCCCAAAAAAAAGACTTTTCCATTCGACGCTCAAGGAAAGTTTATGCAGAGGATAGGGACTGTATCAAGTTAGAAGTTAGCAACATGACTGAGGTGAAACTTTCAAACAAGATTATCGTCATTACAACTGCTCTGAACTTCTTCACAAAGTGGGCATCAAAGAAGAAGCTCATCACAAATTGCAAATAGATTTTGCACGCACCAACTTCTTCTCCTTTTTTTTTTCTTTTTTTGCCGAACACCACACCAACTTCACAACTCCAAAAGAAAGAAAAAACAGAAGATGATTAAAAAAAAGTAAAGAAAAATAGAGGGTTACCAAAATCGCAGCGAGGATAACTGAAAAGGCGACTTGAAGCAGAAATCTAGAACTGCATCCTTCCTGCTGCCAATGCCAATCACGTCGATAACTTCAGATTTAGTTCCAAGGCTCTGTCTTAGCGCATAATCATTTGATAACGAATCTTCATCTGAACTCATGGCGATTCCAGCAAAAGATTTTGAATTTCTACACCATAGGAACCCAATGTTCCGGCAACGAACAGCAGTGTTTCCATACAAAACTTGTTTGGAAGAAAATGGGGAAAATGAAACCTTAGTAATAGCCTCGAAGCTGGTAAATGCAGGAAGCTCCATTCAACGAAGGCAGGCTGGGGCAGATAAGGCTTCGCCTCTCTAGCTATCTCTGTATTTCTTTCCTCTGCTTCAGCCAAATCAGATCGAGGTTGGATTGTGCTGGCCCAAAAAAAGATCAATGTTGGATTGCGCTAGTTTTACTTTATTCAATGAAAAATCTCACACACCTCCCGAAAACATATAAAAAAAAGTCCTGTATAGATTACTCTGTAAAAAAATGTCCTTACGATCTCAATTGACCTCTGAATGGTCATTCTATAATTTGTCAAGATAGTCATATACACTTATTAACAAGAGTTGGCATAGTTAACATAGATGTGTTTGTTAATGACTACTCTATAACTTGTCAATATAGTGACATACACTTGTCAAGGGAAATTGTTTTAGTTAACATAAATAGGCTTATCAATGGCTACTTTATGACTTATCAATATAATCACATATATAGGAGCTGTTTTAATTAACATAGGTGGGTTTTGTGTAATGAATGGGCCAAAACTAAGGAAATAGCCCAAGGATGGGATGACCCAAATACTAAAAAGGAAACCAGTGGAGAAGCACTTGCGGAGCCACATAGGAGTAACCGAATGTGTAGGATCACATGGAAAATGCAAGCAAATGAAGCTTAAAAAGGGGATTGAGTACAACAGAAAGGCAAAGAAGATTTTAGAAGATTTCCTCTCTGATTTTCTCTACTCTTCCCTAATATTTCTTTTCTGGTTACTTTTGTTTTTCTTCTGCATTCTGTTATACTAGTATTTGATAGAATTTGTTCATTTTCGCAATTGTTCTTATCTTTGCAATTGAAAATTCTCTATAATAGTGAACTTATCCTTTGAAATTAATGCAGAGATAGATTGCATTCTAATATATTTGGCTTAATTTCATAAGGGATTATATCATTTGTTGCTTTCATTATGTTCCATGACGAATAATCCTCGTCTTCACACTTTGAATGCGGAGATCCAACATTTGAGCGAAGCCTTGGCTGAATTGGAATGCACGAACTCTACTCGATTCTCTACTGCCAAATCATCGTTGACAACGGCCACTTCACAACTCCAGAGTGTCAAACATTCCATGGCCACTTTATCTCGTTCGGTCGATGCTTTGACCAGAGGGTTGGAGAATTGGACCCAAGCTTATGGTGCAAATTCACCAAATTCTTCCTCTGGTTCTTCGGGAGGCTCTAATCCTTTTCCTTCTTTTGGCTGTCAGATTAAGCTGGAGTTGCTGCGTTTTGATGGTATTGATACGTTGAGCTGGTTGTTCCGGGCATAACAATATTTCTCATTTTATTAAATTTTGGATGATCAACGCCTTCTAGTTGCTTCTGTGCATTTTAAGGCGTCCGTGGTGCCTTAGTTTCAATTATTGCAGAAAACAAATCAGATCCCCACTTGGCGTGCCCTTGCTTTGGCCATTGAAAAACAATTCGGCCCTTCCCATTTTGAGAACCCTCGGATTCAGTTGTTCAAACTAACACAATTAGGTTCAGCGGTTGATTTTCATATGATGTTCATGGCTATAGCCAACAGAGTGGATAGGTTATAGGAAGAAGCTTTGCGTGACTATTTTCTTAGCGGCTTGAAACCATCTTTCCGTCATGAGGTGATGGCACATGAACCATTTACTCTTCATAGGGCTACGTCTTTGGCCCGACTATTTAATGAGAATGCCAGTTCGATTGGGTCAGGGTTTCAAAGGTCCAGTTGGTAGCACCATGTGGTCTACTTCTTTTGTTTTGAAAGCCAGTACTCTAACACCTTCAAGCTCAAGTTCCACCATGACTTTGAAGCCTTCTTCCAGCTTACTTCCTACACCATTGTCCAAACTGACACCATCGATCAAGCGATTAACGGCGGCTAAGATGTAGCTTCGCCATGATAAGGGTCTCTGTTACAACTGTGATGAAAAATTTAGTTGGAATCACAAGTGTCTGAATTGCCAATATTTGTTACTTCAAGTGGATAATGATGAGCTGCTTCATTCCACAGTCACGCCTAATGAAAGCCTACCACCGGTTCCACTGAATACTGATCTGGTTGATACAGGGGTACTACATGTATCTTTTCATGCTTTTTATGGGTCTTCGAGGCACACTATGATTCATTTTTCTAGCTCCATTAATGGCACTATTGTGCAGATTTTACTTGATGGTGGCAGTTCTAATAATTTCATTCATTCTCGGATCGTTTCTCATTTGAAGCTTTTGTTGCATTCTTCTAGTGATACAGTCATGGTTGGGAACGGTCAAATTATGCGAGGATAAGGTATGGTTCATCATTTTGTTGTTAATATTCAGGATTGCAATATTCCTCTATTTGCATATGTTTTGCCTATTGCTGGTTCCAATTTGGTAATGGGTTCCTCTTGGTTAGCTACGTTGGGTTCTCATATTGCTGACTAAAGTACTAGCACTGTTAAATTTTATTTGAACAAAAAATTTGTTACACTTACTGGGACTCAATTAGCTTCCTCTGAACCTCTTCAATATCATCGTTTTCGTCGTATTCAAGCTACTGATGCCTTGTAGGAATTATTTTCAATTGAATATATTTCCTCTGATTGCCCTGTTTCTCCTAGTTTTCCTGAGGATTTACCACCGAATCTTCTTCAGCTCTTAACCAAATTTGCTGTGGTTTTTTCTGAACCAAATGGTTTACCTCCACACCTTTCGCATGATCATTCTATTCCCCTTCAGGAGAGTGCACAAGTGGTGAAAGTTAGACCTTATCATTATCCCTTTAGCCAAAAAGCTATGATTGAGCAAATGGTGATTGATATGCTTAATTAGGGCATTATTCATCCTAGTACTAGTTCATTTTTGGCTCCTGTCTTACTAGTCCATAAAAAGGATGGCACATGGCATTTTTGTACTGATTATTGTGCTTTTAATGTTGTCAATGTTAAGGATTCTTATCCTATGCCTATTGTTGATGAGTTATTAGATGAATTAAAGGGTGTTGTATTTTTTTTCTAAGCTTGATCTTCGGTTGGGGTATCATCAGATTTTGGTTAAGGAGTCAGATTGGTATAAGACTGCATTTGGTACTCATCATGGCCTTTATAAATGGTTAGTTATGCCCTTCGGGTTAACTAATGCCCCAGCCACGTTTCAAGCACTTATGAATGACATATTTCAACCTTTTTTGCATCGCTTTGTCTTGGTCTTTTTTATGATATTTTAGTTTACAGTGTTGATTGGGATTTACATCTTCAACATTTGCAAGTAGTTCTTGAATGTTTGTAAGAGGATCAACTTTTTGCTAAATTATCCAAATGTTCATTTGTGTGAGATAGAGTAGAATATTTGGGACATATTGTCTCTTCTAATGGGGTTGAAATGGATCTTTCTAAGTTGTCTGCAATTCAAGATTGGCCTGTTCCTAGAACAATATCTCAGCTTCGAGGATTTCTAGGCTTGACTAGTTATTATAGGCATTTTATTCGTCATTATGCTCATATGGCCGTGCCATTAACTAATTTACTTCAAAAGGATGCTTTACTTGGTCTCCTGAGGCATAAGCCGCATTTCAAGCCTTAAAGCAAGCTCTCATTTCTGCTTTAGTTTTAACACTACTTGATTTTACTAAACCTTTTGTCATTGAGGTTGATGCATCAGGGTCTGGCATTGGTGCTGCCCTTAGCCAGAATAGTCACCCTATTGCATATTTTTCTAAGAAATTGTCGCCGTGAATTCAAGCTTGCTCGGCTTATGTTCGTGAACTCTATGCTTTAATAGAGGCAATGTCCAAGTTTCGGCATTATTTAGTTGGTCATTATTTCAATATACGTACTGACCAACAGAGCTTACGCCATTTAGCCGATCAAGTTATTCAAACACCAGAGCAAGAGGCTCGTCTTCTGCGATTATTGGGTTATGATTATAAAATTGAATATAAATCTGGCAAGACTAATATTGCCGCTGATGCTTTATCTAGATCTTATATGGCTATTTCATTTATTACTAATGATCTGTTTACCTAGATTTATGCAGCTATCAATGCTTCTTTTGCTTTACAGGATCTTAGACAGCAAGTACAACAAAATCCTACTGCTTATCCTGATTATAGTACTCACGGTGATCATTTATTTTATAAACATGGTCTGATTCTACCTTTTGAAAATAATGAACTTATTCAGCTTATTTTATCTGAATTTCATTCCTCCAAAATTGGAGGTCATGCTGGTACAGTGCATACTGACGCTTGCATTGCTGCTGAATTTTGGCGGAAGGGTTTGCACAGGGATGTTAAATGGTTCATTCAGTAGTGTTCAGTTTGTCAGCAGGCTAAGGTTCTGCCCACTTCTCCATATGGCCTCCTTTACCCTCTTCCTATTCTAACATAGATTTGGGGAGATATTGCCATGGACTTCATCGCTGGCTTACCTTCTTCTAAAGGTTATACTATTATTTTTGTGGTGGTCAATCGGCTTTCTAAATTTGCTCACTTTTTGCCTTTAAAAACTCATTACACTACTGAATCTGTTGCTGAGCTTTTTGTTACACATATTGTTAGCTTACATGGCATACCTTGTTCTATAGTTTCTGATCATGATATGGTTTTTACAAGCTCTTTTTAGAAACAATTATCTAAAATGCAAGGCACTTCTCTTTGTATGAGTTATTCATATCACCCTCAAAGTGATGGGCAATCTGAGGCTTTAAATCAATGTTTGGAAATGTATCTACACTACTTTGTGCATCAACAGCCTTGATTATGGGTTCTTTACTTACTATGGGCTCAATATTGTTATAATTCCTCATTTCATACCTCTATTGGGCTGACTCCTTTCCGGGTTGTCTTTGGACGTGATCCTCTCATGCTCATTCGTTTAGATCAATCTATTGATGTTCCGGTTTCAGTTAGAGAACAATTGGATTTGCTCGATGACATTATGTTATAGCTCAAGGCGAACTTACAAAAAGCTCAATCACGCATGAAATTTTTATGCTGATAAAAAGAGTACTGATAAGGAATTTCAAGTAGGTGATTATGTGTTTGTCAAGTTACAACCATATCGTCAATATTCTTTGCGTGGCCATCATAATCTGAAGTTATCTTTACGATATTTTAGACCATTCTTGGTTGTGGAATGCATTGGTACTGTGGCTTATCGCCTTCAATTGCCTTCACACACCCGTATTCACCCGGTTTTTCATATTTCTTTCTTGAAGAAATGTTATGGTGATCCACAACAACAATATCAGCCCTTGCTATTATTGACAGATAGTTTTGGTCCTTTGCTGTCTCCCAGGGCTATTCTAGATACACGTCGAGTAAAGGTTCGTGACATATGGGTAACTCAATTGTTGGTGCAATGGGGAAATATTGACCACCCTTCTTGGGAAGATTTATTGTCATTCTAGTAGCACTATCCCAACTTTAACCTTGAGGACAAGGTCTCTTTTGATGGGGGGAGCCATGTAATGAATGAGCCTAAGACTAAGGAAATAGCCTAAGGATGGGATGACCTAAATACTCAAAAGGAAAGTAGTGGAGAAGCACCTGTAGAGCCACGTAGGAGTAACCGAATGCGTAGGACCACATGGAAAATGCAAGCAAACGAAGCTTAAAAAGGGTATTGAATACGATAGAAAGGCGAAGAAGATTTTAGAAAATTTCCTCTTTGATTTTCTCTACTCTTCCCTGATATTTCTTTTCTGGTTTCTTTTGTTTTTCTTCTACATTCTGTTTTACTGGTATTTGATAGAATTTGTTCATTTTCGCAATTGTTCTTATCTTTGCAATTGAGAATTCTCTGTAACAGTGAACGTATCCTTTGAAATTAATATAGAGATAGATTGCATTCTAGTATATTTGGCTTAATTTCATAAGGGATTATATCTGTTTGTCAATGGCTACTTTATGACTTGTCAATATAGTCATATATACTTTTCAACGAAAGCTACTTTAGTTAACATATATGAGCTTGTTAATGGCCACTATATGACTTGTCAATATAGTCACATATACTTGTCAACGAGAGCTGTTTTAATTAACATATATGAGATTGTCAATGTCCATTCTATAACATGTTACATACACTTATCAATAAGGTAAGTTCACATTTGGAATTATATAACTGAGGTCCTTATGAACTTTTTTGATAGATGAGTTTACACTGAGACTTTTTTTATATTTTTTCTAGTTTTTGGAATATGAGTGAGAGTCATTTATTTTGACAAATATTCTATTGCTTTAATTTGAGTGAGTGTTTGAGAAATCACAAAACTGTGGTTTCAAAAGTCTTTTTTCGCAAACCGAGACAAAACTCCCCTCATATATTTACCTTATAAATCATAGAAGTTATTCTTCTAAAACTAATCACTGAGGAATGACATCTTGATCTCGGGACTTCAATTCAGTTAAAATTTCGTGCCAAAAGTTGGAAAAAAATTTCTCGCCAAGAAATTAAAGCTTCAATTATTTTCTAGGTGCAACCCGCCACCTATCTAGTGAAGCTGGGGGAATGTAGATTCTATGTACTCATTTTTAAATTTATCTCATTCTCAATAATAACCATTTTCGAAGTTGGCGCAACCACATTTGAGTTCATGTAGGAACGATGGCCCTACTTTCTTCCATATTCTAAATTGAATTTCTTGAGTCTTAAAAAAAGCTCCAAAAATGTGGTAGTTAGAGAGATTCACTTCTGCACACAAAGTTGTGCACCGATACTGGGTGGGCTACTAAGGGAATCGAAAATTGCTATCGAGATAGGGAGAAATAATTCAGGAAGGATAATTTTTCATTTCTCCTGCCAAACGTGTTAAGGGTATGTTAGCTTAGCCTTAGAGTAAGATTGCTTTATTTTTAATATATTAGAGGTAAAATCATATTGTTAAATACTTTAAGGTACTGGGTGTATTTCAAAAAATAGTTCAGGATCATAATTCAGCCTTAGGAAAGCAATCCCTCTTATCATGCTCAAACCTTTTACCTTTTGGGTGCCCATTAATTTTAATTTAATATCTTAAATTTACAAAGAGTTTTTTTTGTTCAATCCCCTAATATTAACCCCTTAATCTAGTTAATAAAAAGTTGTTAACTCATATTATAAAATTTGACATAAAACATTGAATTAAAAAAGACAAAAAAATTGAATATATATAGATATGAGAAATCTTACACTAAATTATAAAGATTTAACATTAGTATAAGGAAATTTTGCAATCAATATTTAAACTTTTAATATGAAAGATTAAAAAACTTGTTTTATATATATATATATATATATATATATATATATATATATATATATATATATATATAATTGTAAGGATTTAACACGTTTTATCAAAAAAGGATTTGCACTATTCCTATTTATGACAAAGGGAGTAATACCTCAATCCACTTTGTCCCCCATGCTACATTAATAATTTCTTTTTTCAAACTATTCCTATTAATAGCACATGTTAAAAGCGTTTCAATCAAAGGGTAGTTTCAATGCACAAATGATTCCAAAATGCATCTTAGGGAAACAAACACCGATTTTTAACAAATAACTAATTTAATTAATTTATCTAAATTAGTTAAATAGGTCTTATATTAAAGATCAGAGGCAGTTAGTGTTAGACAAAGTCAAAGCGGTAGTAGCAACGAGGTGGGTTTAGCAGAAGGGGTTATTCTCACACAGTGTGGTGAATCAAAAGGATTGAATTCTACTGATCAAGGTGTTGACATGGCCTTACAGAATCTGGAATTAGATTGCTTCCAACAAGAAGATACCCATAGTATTATAAAAAAAATTTCAAAGTAGTAGTAAAAACATAAATTCATAACATTTTACTCCATTAGCACTACCTACGGTCCTAAATATAAGACTTAGTTGACTTTTTAAATAAGTTAATTAATCATATCATATGTTGTGTATAATTAAATTATATATTAGTTTATAAGTCAGATAAATTAGTTTGGAGACAAAATGATAAATATAAATACTTTAAAATAATTTAATTAGTTTCCTTAATTTTCCTAAAAAAATCAACTGGGTCTGTTATTTAAAGATCGAGTATTAAAACATACAATCATATACATAAAACAAAAGTTTTGGTACTATAGTCTTGTTCGTGCTGGTACAATTTCAACTCTTGATGTTTTTAAATTGAATCAATGTCAGCCAATCTAACAACCACAAACCTTGTGATATGAGCCCCCCCCAACTCTCTCTCTCTCAAACTTTATGATATGAGCTACTTTTTCCCCTCCTCCCGCAGAAATTCTATGGACTACCTTAAAGACATGCACGCATATCATCATCTTGGTTTAAAAAATGGGCAAGACCTTTGTTCGCCCTTTTCTCTTCCATTTAGCTCCGGAAAAAGCTGCTCTTGGTGCTGGCGTTGGTGAAGTTGGTGGTCGTGTTGGGGCTATTAAAAGATCTTTCAATTTCAATTCAACCTATTTGTCTACGCATTATCAATATTATATAGTAGATGATTTCCATGCTCGCTTGGAGAGTTTTGTAAGCTAGCTCCATCTTTTGACACTGGAGGGTCCACGTGGTTTTGGGCTATTAGCCCCAACACAACCACCAACTTCACCAACGCCAGCACCAATAGCAGCTTTTCCGGGAGCTAAATGGAAGAGAAAAGAGCGAACAAAGGTCTTGCCCATTTTTTAAACCAAGATGATGATATACGTGCATGTCTTTAAGGTAGTCCATAGAGTTTCTGCGGGAGGAGGGGAAAAAGTAGATCATATCATAAAGTTTTGAGAGAGAGAGAGAGAGAGAGAGAGAGTTGGGGGGGGGGGGACAGCTCATATCACAAGGTTTGTGGTTGTTAGATTGGCTGACGTTGATTCAATTTAAAAACATCAAGAGTTGAAATTGCATCAGCACGAACAAGACTATAGTACCAAAACTTTTGTTTTATGTATATGATTGTATGTTTTAATACTTGGTCTTTAAATAACACACCCAATTGATTTTTTTTGGTAAAATTAAGGAAGCTAATTAAATTATTTTAAAATATTTATATTTATCGTTTTGTTTCCAAACTAATTTTTCTGACTTATAAACTAATATATAATTTAATCGTATACAACATATGATATGATTAATTAACTTATTTAAAAAGTCAACTAGGTCTTATATTTAGGACCGTAGGTAGTGCTAATGGAGTAAAATGTTATGAATTTATGTTTTTACTACCACTTTGAAATTTTTTTATAATACTATGGGTATCTTCTTGTTAGAAGCAATCTAATTCCAGATTCTGTAAGGCCATGTCAACACCTTGATCAGTAGAATTCAATCCTTTTGATTCACCACACTGTGTGAGAATAACCCCTTCTGCTAAACCCACCCTGTTGCTACTACCGCTTTGACTTTGTCTAACACTAACTGCCTCTAATCCTTAATATAAGACTTATTTAACTAATTTAGATAAATTAATTAAATTAGTTATTTGTTAAAAATCGGTGTTTGTTTCCCTAAGATTCATTTTTGAATCATTTGCTCATTGAAACTACCATTTGATTGAAACGCTTTTAACATGTGCTATTAATAGGAATAGTTTGAAAAAAGAAATTATTAATGTAGCATGGGGGACAAAGTGGATTGAGGTCTTACTTCCTTTGTCAATTGAAAAAATATTCTTCACCTTTAATCCTATCAAATAAAGTTTTGAAGGAAAGAGAAAAATATAGGGAAAATCCTATTAAAAGCCTTTTAAAATACTCAAATTCTAAGTTAGGCTCCTAAACATAACAAATTCTAAAAATGGTCAACCATATTAATTTAGGATTTTAGAATTGGGTGATATTACCTTTATATCCTTTTGCTTCCTCCTTCTCCATCCTCTAATTCTCCTTCATCCCTCTCCTCCTCCAAGTTTTATTTGATCTCTCTGGTCTCCCACTCAAATTCATAGAGGAGGAGATCAAATTCTTCACCAATAATTATTTTTTTTTTAAAAAAACATAGCAAGCCCATGAGGATTGCTAACAATGTAGAAATTAATAACTCAAATAACACTGTAATTTGTGTTTATTATTGAACGAACAAAACATGAACAAATCTGAGAAGTTAATTTCAAGAGTTAACACGTCCTGACTTCTCTGTCAACAAAGCTTTTTGGGTTTACAATATTTCCCCTCTTCACCATGGAATCTAAGGGGAAAAAAAGCAAGAGGATCCAGAGCATATATATCTTCACAAGCTCTCTGGTTTGAATCCCAAACATGCTTGAGTACAATTTTTGATCTGAGTTAAGTAGTCATTGATGATCCTCCCTTTGTTAATGGACACATGGATCTCAGGTCCCTTCATATATATATTTTTCAGTGTTCATACTTGAAACTCAAAAGCAACAGTTTTTTTAAGGGCTTGCTATGTTTTTTTTTTAAAGTAGCAATTATTAGGGAAGTCTTCGATCCTCTCTGTGAATTTGAATCAGAGAACTGGAGAGATACCAACGGAACTTGAAGGGGGAGAGAAGAGGAGAGGGATAAGGGAGAATGAGACAGAGAGGGAGGGAGCAAAAGGGTATGTAACCAAAGATAAGGAAAGTTTTATTCTAAATTCCTTGAATCAAAACAGTTACAAGTGAGCCTATTTATATATACAAGCGTGTATCTTCCTAATTAATGCTATGATACATTTCCTACTGTTATGATACGATTGCTTAATAATGTTGATATACAATCCTTGATTTTATGGGATATGATTCTAACACTCATCCTCAAGTTGGAGCATATATATTAATCATGCCCAACTTGTTACAAAGATACTCAACCTGTGTCCCATTAAGGCTTTCGTAAGAAGATTGCTAGTTGGTCGTTCGATCACACGTGCCTTGTAGATACAACATTCTCTTTGATCTTATCATGAATAAATGACATTTGGTTTCAATATGTTTCGTACGCTCATGGAACATAGAGTTCGATGCTTTGTGTAATGCCGCCTTATTGTCACACCATAGCTTCACAGGCAATGTCGTGGCAATGCCAATCTCCTTTATGAGCTGAAAGACCTACACAATTTCTTGTACTGAGTGGGACATGGCTTTGTATTCTGCTTCTGCACTAGATTTCGACACAACACCTTGCTTCTTACTTCTCCAAGATATCAAGTTTCCACCAGTAAACACATAGTAACCTGTAGTGGACTGCCTTATGGCCTTTGAGCCTGCATGATCCGCATCACCAAAGCACTCAACTTTAGTGTCCCTGTAATCTGTATAGAGAATACCATGACTTGGGGAACCTGTCAAATAATGCAAAATATGCTCTAAGGTCGCCCACTGTGCCACTGTTGGGGATGCTATGAATTGACTAAGTACACTGATAATAAAAGTTATATCAGGATGAGTTAATGTTAGATAATTTAGCTTCCTGATAAGTCTCATATATCTTTCAGGAAATGCAAATGGCTTAAGTTTTTTTGGATCAATCTTCTTCTTCAAGTCATCATAAAGCTCAACAAACATGCTATCATTAAGATCCGAGAACGAATTCAGAATCATGGGAATGCTACTTGGTGCAGCTCCAAGCTTCCCAGTCTCCTTCAAGAGATTGAGAACATAGTATCTCTGAGTCAGGAGGATGCCTTTCTTGCTTCTCATAACCTCAATACCTAGAAAGTACTTCAATGGTCAGAAGTATTTTGTTTGGAAGTGGGAGTTAAGAAAGACTTTAAGTTATGAGATTCTAGAGGTGTTACTCCCAGTAATCACAATATTATTGACGTATACTACCAGAAGAATTATGGCTGCATCGGATTACTGGTAGAGCACAGAGTGATCACACTTGCTTTGGCTCAATCCAAACTTCTTGACCATACCTCAAAATCTATCAAATAGGCACGGGGGCTTTGCTTTATACAGTACAATGACTTTCGGAGGTAGCACACCTTCTCATGCTCCCCCAGAGCAATGAACCCAGGTGGTTGCTCTATGTAGACTTTCTCAAGAAGGCTACTATTCAGAAAGGCATTCTTGACATCCAGCTAATGCAAATTCCAACAGCTAGAGAGACAAGTAAGTGAACCAAAGTTAAATTATCCACTGGGGATAAAGTCTCTGAATAATCAATATCATAAGTCTGAGCATAACCTTTGACAACCAGTGAGCATTCAACCGTTCCAAGGAACCATTAGCTTTAATCTTAACAACAAGTACCCATTTACATCCAATAACCTTCTTCCTAGAAGGTAGATCAACAAGAGTCCAGGTACCATCCTTTTCGAGGGCCATCATTTCTTCTTCCATTGCTACACACTGACCAGCATGAGCTACGACTTGGTGAAGGGTGGTAGGGGTGGAGATGGAATCAAGGGCAGTAACAAAAAAAGAGGAAGCTGGGGATAAGTTTTGGTAGGACACAAAGGAGGAGATAGGATAGGCACATCCATCATATATTTTTAGAAGGAAATGGGTGCAAGTACCTTTTCTGAGAGCGATGGGTCAGTCTTCGAATGGGTCAATAAGAGGATCAGGCACTATGGAATTAGAAGTAGGTGAATCAGGGACAGGAATGTTAGGATTTGGGGAATCAGGAGCAGGTGAGTCATAAACAGAATCAATTGTCGAGGCAAGCACTGGGAAGGCAAACCATTGGCCATATGATTACCATTGATTATATCAGGGTCCAGAATAACTGCTTGTACTAGTGAGATAGGGACTCAATAGACCAAGACATCATCAGGCTCATCAACTGGGGAGGGAGACTCAGACAAAACTGAAGACTAGAAGAAATAAGAGGACTCATGAAAGGACATATTAGTAGACACAAGATAATGACGGAGATTAGGAGAGTAACACAGATAACCTTGCTGGACTTGAGAATAACCAAGAAAGACACATTTCAAGAACTTTGGATCGAGTTTACTGACACTGGGACGAACATCCCGAATAAAGCACACACAGCCAAATATTTTCGGATCAACCACTACTACAAAAAGCGGGATTAGTGGTGTATATTTTGTGGCACTTGTTTAAAGAAGTGCCACAACTTCTACTTGTTCATTAGGTGGTGCTTGGTTGACCAAGCGCCACCCAATGCCATGTGGCATTATTTTGTGTGGCGCTTGCCCCCAAAATCGGATAAGATAAAGGACAATCCGTGTGCCCAATCAGGAGACATGCATTCCCTCCTCCTTTATATCCTATATCCGTAACACCCTCCCATCGCCTGCATTATTTGAAAAAGAAAAGTCCTGTGTCTTCCATTTTGCCTTGTTGCCTCTTCTTCCTGCAAGTCGTCCCTTTCCATCGGCCCCTCTTGTTCCCTTTGCCCCATAAGTTTTATTTTTCGTTCATCCATTTGTTCCCTTTCTTCGTAGTCTCCTACTCTTTTAGTCTCCACTCCATATCCAGCTCATAGTTCTTCTTCCTTTCCTCTTCTATTGGTCCCCACTCCAGTGTCCAAGTCACATTCAGTCCCCACTACAAATCTGTAAGTAATACATACCCTTTATTCTTTTTTTTTAAAAAATTTTTTTTTATATAGAACCTATACGTACTTTATATTTTTTGTGTGGACACTCTTGAGTTAGAAAACGTATGTTGGGGCTTAACCATTCATCATGAAAAAGATGTTAGCGTTTCTATATATTTTGGAACTCCTGAAAAAGTTAGAAGTCCAATTTTTTTATGAATAAAAAATATACTATGAAACTTATTTTTAAATATACTAACAGTGTATTAATATTACTGGGCCTTGCATGGGCCTAAAAACTAAAAAGTTTCCTTTTTTAAGAATAAAAAATTATCTTTCATCAAACTGGATAATAATCAAATTTTAGATAAAAATATTAGTAACCATATAATTATAAAAGAAACCATGCACATGAATCATGAAGGATGCAATTATTCCTATTATTTTCTGGATCCTTTCCCTTTCGTTTTCAATAATTAATGAAAAGGAACGAGAACTCAATATGAAAGAGAACATGAATGAAGGTGGTTCATTACCATATATTTTTGTCCATATACATTTTCATAATTTTTTTTTAAAATTTTTATACGCC
Organism: Inga leiocalycina; assembly: GCA_963242795.1. Lineage (NCBI taxonomy): Eukaryota > Viridiplantae > Streptophyta > Magnoliopsida > Fabales > Fabaceae > Inga > Inga leiocalycina. Next base: position 62,873,523 of record OY725330.1, on the reverse strand, counting down.
TTTCTTGTGCTATCTGTACACACACACACGCATGCACATGCCCTTTATATTGATTGTCAAAAAGCCAAGCTCTTGTTTTCAGTGCACATGTTACTAAATAGTAAATACAAATATATGAATTGATTGTTAATGAGACGCTTCTAGAGATCCTATCAAAACGTGGTCTAATGGATGCAAAAACAATATAGAAATGTTTCATCTTGTCATAAATATAATAGCTAGTTATAGAGTTTACTTTTGTTTTAAATTATTGCTTCAATCTGCCTAAGCGATATCCCAAATCTATAATTTTTTCTGTTCAAACTATCTTTATTGATTGCATATATCAAGTGGTGATATTTACATATTATTAGCATAATCTTTTTTTTTTCAAATTATTAACTTAATTAATTTTTTTAATATCTACACATTAGTTATTTGGTGGTTATATTTAGTATAGGAATAGGATGGAGTTTTTTTAAACAAAAAAAAAAAACAACAACTTATGATGGGACAAGAGCCATTGCCTCTACACCTTAACATATGCAACAAACTTTTGCACAGACCTCACAATGCTTTCCTTTCCTTTTTATCCTGTAGTGGTCCTCCAATAATGATATTTTAAAACTTTCACGTATATATGTGAAGATATATACTAGTTATAATTAGGTGTTGTAGTAATTGTTATTGATGAGTTGCATAACTAAACTAATTATTTATTTTTTCCTCTTGTATTTTATTTAATTTGTTGGCTGGTAATGCTTTCTAGTTTACCTATGATATGTGTTAACTGGAAAATATGATTTCTTTCTTTATGGCTCCAATTTTTAAGATGTTATGCTCCCGATTTTTTTTAAAAATTAATAAATAAGAGAAGATAAAAGTAATTAGTAAATACAATATTCTAGTAACTAACCACTTTTTAAAAGTAGGTTGAAGGTATAGATGGATAGGAAATGTATGTCATCTGATCGGTGTTCAAGGGAATATATAGATGGGGTGAAAGAGTTTAATAGATTTGCAATCGAGCATACAAAAGATCCTAACAAAATCTTCTGTCATTGCTTATCTTGTTATTTTGGAAAGCGGATTAGTCCATTTGATTTGCTAGATCATTTAGTGTGTCATGTGATTGATCAAACATATACATGATGGACAAGACATGGTGAGACGAACGATCTATATAGTGATCGGGTGCATACCACAAGTGGTGCTTCAAATGAGTTTGACCGAAGCATGTGTGATGAAGATGATGGTCTTGAAGAAATGTTCAATGCGGTCAAAGAGGTGCTTCATAATTGTCTTAAAGAATTTGAGTAGTTGAAAGTTGGTGTAGAGAAACAATGATATGCCGGTAGTACTAAATACACAAGATTGCTAGTAGTGTTGAAATTGTACAACTTTAAAGCTCGCTATAGATTGAGTAATTCGGGTTTTACTGCACTGCTTGAACTTTTACAAGAGATGCTTCCAGAAGAAAATGTACTTCCTACCGAGACATACGAGGCAAAGCGAATTCTTTACTTTACAACCAGTATGGGACATGAGAAGAATGCATGCACTAACGATTGCATATTATTTCAAAATCAGTATGCAATGTTGGAGAAGTGCTCTAAAAGTAACACATCTTGATATGAGAAAAAGAAAGGAAAAAGTCCTTTGAAGGTCCTATGGTATTTTCCCATTATTCAGAGATTCAAGTGACTATACAATAATGCAGAGATTGCCAAGCAGTTGACATGGCATGCAGATGAAAGGATTAAAGACACAAAGCTTAGGCACCCTATAGATGCTCCTCAATGGAAAAGAATTGATCATGAGTACCCCGGCTTTGCAGACGAAGTAAGGAACCTATGCCTTGCATTGTCAACTGATGGAATTAACCTGCATGGTGTTTAGAGTAGAACACATAGAATGTGGCCATTTATAACCTTCCTCCATACTTGATCATGAAACGTAAGTTTATGATGCTATCCATGTTAATTTCTGGGCCTAGGCAACATAGGAATGATATAGATGTATAATTGACTCCTTTAATTGATGACTTGAAGCTGCTTTGTGAAGAAGGCATCAATGTGTATGATGGGTATAGGGAAGAAAGTTTCACTTGGAAAGCCATGTTGTTTGGCACAATTAATGATTTCCTCGCTTTTGGTAATTTGTCCAGATATAGTGTCAAAGGATATGGTGCATGCTCTATATGTGAAGATGACACTCATTCAGTATGACTAGATCATAGTAAGAAAAATGTTTACATGGGAAATTGAAGATTCTTACCGTCACAACATTATTGGTGGAAGTGCAAAAAGGCTTTCAATGGTGACTTAGAAGAAGGTGGCCCACCGAATATGTTGATTGGTGCTCAGGTTTTTGCAAAGGTAAAAGAATTGGATAACAATTTTGGCAAGCCTTTTGCAAAACAAATCAAGATAATTAAGTGGTTGGAAGACGACGTCTATTTTCTTTGAACTTCCATATTGGAAGTCTTTATATGTGAGACATTTTCTTGATGTTATGCATATAAAAAAATGTCTGTAATAGTCTAATTGGCACGTTGCTCAATATCCAAGGAAAAAGTAAGGAAAGTGTCAATTCGAGGATGGATTTGGTGAACTTAGGAATCAGAGAAGAGTTGGCACCGGTTGAGCAAGGGCATCATACTTATCTATCTCCAGCAGCTTACACTTTGTTGAGGAAAGAGAAAAAATTGTTTTGTGAGTTTTTGCAAGGAATTAAAGTTCTCAAGGGCTATTCTTCAAATATAAAGAACTTTGTATCAGTGAAAGAGTTGAAGTTTAAGAACCTTAAATCTTATGATTGTCATGTGCTCATGCAGAATTTCCTACCAGTTGGTATATGGTCCATTTTACTCAAACATGTAAGAAACACCATCACTAAACTTTGCATGTTTTTCAAGTTGATTTGTACTCTATGTGAACTTGAAATGTATTTTTCACCTTCAATTTTGACATTATGGTCTATTTAACCATACACTTGGTCAAAGAGGTTCAATTGTGCGGTCCGGTGTACTTGAGATGGATGTATCTGAATAAGTGATTCATGAAAATTTTAAAAGGTATTTGAAAAATAGATATCGACCAGAGGGTTATATTGCTGAAGGGTACATGGTTAAAGAAGCAAGTGACTTCTGTACTAATTTCTATCAAATGTTGATCCTGCAGGGATCCCGAAGTCTCATCATGATGGGCGAAGATCAAGTAAAGGAACAAGTAGGAGGGATGTAATAATGATATCAGTGACTGAATGGGAGCAAGCTTACTTGTATGTGCTATATAACATTGATGAGGTCGAACCGTATGTTAAAAAACACAAGGATGCTATTTGATTAGTACATGGTGATAGGAATGACAATTTGATAACAAAAGAACACAATAGACGTTTTTCAAGTTAGTTGAAAAAGCGTATTAATGATGAGATAGAGAGGAATCCTGATTTAATTTCTGAAAAATTGAAATGGCTGTCAAAGGGACCGAGCTTAAATGTGTTATCTTACAATGGCTATGTAATCAACGGTTACACATTCTATACACAAGACCATGATACACAGAGCATGATATAGAATAATGGGGTAATACTTGTTGCTGATTCTTGGCATAGATCCAGTACTAAAGACATTCACCCTATCTACGTATGAATGTCATACTTTGGTGTTATTGAATGCGTATGGGAGTTAGATTACTCTATGTTTGGGGTCCCTATTTTTAGTTGTAAGTGGGTTAACAACAACAGTGGATTGCGATAGATGAGTTAGGCTTTGTTCAAGTGGACCTTTCTAAAGTTTGGTATTAGATGATCCTTTTATGATAGTAGCATAAGCAGAATAAGTGTTTTTCATTCCGGATCCTGTTAAGAAGAATTGGTCTATTGTACTCCCATCAAACAAGAATCATCAAGAACAAGTTGATGTTAAAAGTAATAAATATTTGAATATTGTTGAGGATGATCCTTCATTTGAGAATTTGTGGTCAGAAGGTATAGGTATAGATGAAGATGAAGATGAAGACGGCCTTATACATGAGACATGATCATGAACAGGGAACTTGGGTCAAGAGAAACACAATTCTCAATCCAACACAAATTATGAAAAAAAAAATTTTAAATCAAACAAGAAAAGGGAAAGGATAATAAGTGCCTTAATTTTTTTACTTGTATGTTTTAGATGTATTTATATATTTCAAATTAATTTACTTTCATTCACATGATTGTCACTATGCACTGATGTTTTGTTTGGTTAATTTCACTTGAAGGAGTATGGATTCACCTCGTGATGAAAATGATGATGTTCCTATGAACATTGCACGACAAAGATTTGTGGAGAGTGTAACCCGTGGTAGGACCATTATGGTGAGGTTGATCAAACTGAGAAGCAAGGGAATTAAGTTAGAACTGGAATAGAATGAAAAGGGAAACTCAATCGGACCGAACAGTTGCTCATTCAATAATTGTATTGGGACTATAGTTTGAGACAGAGTCCCTATTACAATTCAAGATTGAAGACAGATGAAGCAATATTATGGGGATGAAATTTGGGGTTAAGTACAGGTAACACATTAATTATTTTATTGTTTGGTTTGTTTTGTTTCATATAATTACAATATAACAAATTATGTTTGTTTATTGTTACAGAGCTATTTTATTATTGAGGGTGATGATCAAAAGAACTTCATGCTAATAAAAGCCGATAAACTTATGAGAAAGTTTTGTTATGATCTTGTAAAATACTTCATGAGGGATGATAATAAGAATATCATCACTACACTACCGGAATTGTACGAAGGAAAAATCACTCAAGAAATTTAGGATGAGTTTTGAGAACACATATAAGTCAGGAATTCCAGATAATATAATATATTATACTTTACCTACTACTTGTAATATATTTGTAATTAACATTTATTGATGTAAATCATTTGGATCTAAATAGGAGTTGAGCAAGAAAAATCACTCTAATGCGATCAACATGGCATACCGGTACACACAAGGACCTGTTTCATACGGACAGTTAGAAAAACAATTGTAAAAACTAATGATTATTTCATATTTAGATGAGTTGTATGAATAACAATTAACTTCAACTAATTTTGATATGCAGATAGAAGAATCAAATTTAGATATTACACAAGTACCACGACATGATTTGTGCGTGACCGGTTACACAAACAAAAAAGGTGAAATTTGTAGTGATCAAAGAAGCAAGAAGAGTAGCAGAATATTGTGTAAATATTGGATTATGCGTACAATAAATAATTAGTTTTACTTAAATGAATCTGATTTATAATAACTAATATTATTGTAATTCTTTTTGTGATAGCGATTAATGACATAGGAGGAGCCTGAGTTGGTGAGCTATGTTGGTTAAGATGATTTGTTGAACAGAGCACTGGGAGTACCTGAGTATGATGGTCATGTTTGGGGTATTGGTTTTGCAGTCACTTAAACATCATACTTTGGACTCCTGAAGTGCTCCAATAAAAGTAATGTTTTACAGCTACGCAAGGAGATGAATAGTTTCAAGCATAAAATGCAAGAACTTCACAAACAGATGCACTTAAAGCAACAAATAGAAGAACAATTTCTGGAACAAATGTGATTGATGCAAGAACAAAATGCTTAGTTGAAGAGGCAAATTGAACACTTGGTGCAATCTAGGGTAACAAAAAATGATCCTACCTGTGACAATCCAAGTGTTAGAGATAGTTGCACTTTCACGCTTAAAATCCTTCTTCCTTTAGTAATTAATTTCTTCTCTACTCAACTTTTTGTTACATTATAATTTAGCAAACCTCAATATATTAACTCTATTTTTCATAGCACGAGTCGATGTGCAAGTTATATGTTGATCAATCTTCCAAACACGTGGTTGCAATGGGTGTTGCCTACAACATCGATAATGATACACTGCACAATTCACCATTACCTGACAACACACTCTGAGTAAGGGTTGACATCTGCATAAATGAAGATGCGCTCTTACCAATCCCTTCTCAGGATGAGGAAACAATGGTGAAAGATGTTGTAGGTGGCTATGTTGCTTGGCCAATAGGTCTTATAGAGCCATTTGAAAAGGTAGTTCATTTAAAATTCCCTTTACTTTTCCTTTGCACTTCCATATAAAACTACATGATTTAATTTCATGATTTTTTTAGGCTGGGCAGTCTAAAGGAAAACAAATTCAACTGCATGGCAAGATTTCAAAGTGTTCGACAACACAACCAAAGTCTAAAGCCTCAGCTAGCCAACAGAGCAAATGAAAAATGACCTCATATTGTGATCAATTAGTATTGATTGCACCAAATTTGAGTCACGAAGGAGATCTAGAATTACATTTTGATAGACGTACACATATATAGTACTAGTGGTTTAGCTAATTATATTAATGGTGATGTGTTGGACGTATTTAATCATGGATGTGTCAGTGCTTCGGTTATCAACATCTGGATTAGGTACTTTATCATCATTGTTTATCACTGTTATTATTATTTATCTTTCAATGTTCGGATTTTAATGACATTGTTTGTTTTGTACCAAGCACTTGTACCATGACATCTTAATGGATATAGATAGGGTCCAATTCTCATTTGACAACCCTTATCTCACTGGCCAGCATGGGGGCAGAGTAGATATGCATGTACAATCTAATGATCTGAAAGATTACTTTAGAAAGAAAGCAATACCAACTACGCTATTTCTAGTGCCATACAATATGGGGTAAGTTATTAGTATTTCAATGTATGTTGTTTTATTGTTTAACTTTTACCATAACATGATTGTTGAAGAAACTTTTTTCAAATATTTTAGGGCATATTGGATATTGATTGTTATCAATCCAACGAGACCTTCAGGCCCTTGCATTTACTATGTAAATCCTCTAATTAGAGGTCTTCCAGAAAATCCTCCTGATATGTTGTGATTGTTCAATAGGTAAGCGTACGCGTGTATGTTTAAATATTTGCATGTGTGATTGAATAACCAAAAGTAATCAGTTTCTATTTGTTTTGTTAGCTCATTGACTACATATCAGGCCTCTGCCTCCTTAAGCTATTCTAAATCTACTGACCCTGTCAATAGCTATTTTTGGAAGAAGATTCGGGTACTGATATATGAATTTACTCAAATTTTGTTATTAAACAATTTTTGTTTAAAAATTGAGTTAACTATTTCATTATATTGTTGCAGTGCCCTTTCCAGCCCAATAACAATGATGGTGGGTATTAGATCATGAAATTCATGAAGGATGTAATTACTCATGATTAGCCTTTTATTTAGTTGCAATTTATATTGTGTTTTAAATTAAATTAATTAGTGCCTGATAATTAATTTTTAGTGATTTTAATTCATTTTGTGCATGATTGTACGTAAATTTAGTATTATAAAGATCAATGTTGAGATAGTTTGACTAACCATTAAGTCAATGAATTGATCGAGGAATGTTATGAATATGTGCTTAGGCAAACCTCTAGCTATCTACTATTTAATTAGCTAGCCTAGGTGTTGTTTCTTGCCAATTGTTGTGTTATTTATTTAAGTTGAACTTACTGTATTTCATTCACAGTTGTTGTAAATATATTTAGCACTAATTTTGTTAATTAGTGAATTGTTTGTGTCATTTTAGTGTTACTTCATCATTGTTTGCTTTTCTTCATTTTGTTGTGGATATAGAAATTGTGTTTAAAGCGATCCACTACTGTAATTATAGGGTTATGAATTAAAAATATGAAAATATAATTTTTAAAAAATTACTTCCTGTAGTGTTTCGTTAAAAAAGGGCCACTTGAAGCAAACTAAAAAAAAAATCAGCCCACTTCTTGTGGTGCTTCCTTCATATAGGAAGTTTTTTTTTAAAAAAATTGATATGCTGTGGCATTTGGAAGCGCAACAGATTCTTTTAGTGGCATATGGATATGTGGCACTTCCTAAGCGCCACAGCTAATAGAAATATAAGTGCCATAGCTGCATTTTTTTGTAGTAGTAACCAAGAAACAACTTATTGTTGGAGAACATAAGGGAATATGGAGTGGCACGCACCAATACGAATAGTGGAAGGCATGTGGTTAATGAGAAAACATGCAGTAGACATGGCATCAGCCCAGAATGGTTTAGGAACACAGGAGTGAAACATGAAAGCTCGTGCAGTTTCTAAAAGATGATGGTTCTTTCTTTCAGCAATATCATTTTGAGTAGGTGTATCAACACAAGAAGATTGGTGAAGGATGCCATGGTGGTGCATATAATCTGTGAATTGAGCAGAAAAATATTCTTTCGCATTATCACTTCGAAGGATTTTCACAAGAGTACCAAACTGAGTGCTAATTTCAGTACAGAAATTACGAAAATGAGAAAACAATTCAGAACGCTATTTGATTAAGTAAAGCCAAGTTGTCCAGGAATAATCATCAACAAAAGTGACAGTATTGAAAACCAGTCTGAGACGCAATTGAACAAGAACCCCAAACATCAGAATGAACTAACTTAAAGGGGGACATCCTGTTTATTGACTCGAGGTGCCAAATGAACAAGATGGGGTAAACTGACATGACTCACAATCTAAAGTAGACACAGAAGAAAAATGAGGATACAACCTCTTTAGGGACAAAAGTGACACATGACCAAGACGACAATGAACTTCAAAAGGAGATGAATCACTAGAACAAGCAGCAAAACGTGGCACCTGATCATCAAGGATATAATGCCCACTAGACCCATAGCCTCTACCAATAATCTACTTCATCGAAAGATCCTGAATCAAACAATGGTCAGGGAATAGTAAGATACAATAGTTCAAATGACGAGTCAATTTACTAGGGGATGGAAGATTAAACATAAGAGCAGGAACATTAAGGATAGAAGATAAAGAAATAGATGGAGTTGGTTTAACAGTGCCTGATCCAAGTGCACAGACAGGGGAACTATTGACGACAAATATGGAGGATGGTTTAGCATAAAGGGCATATGATGAAAATAAATGATGGTTACCTGTCATGTGGTCGGTAGTGCCAGAATCAATGACCCATTTCGTGGAAGTAGTAGCAAGACCAGAGGACAAATTATCTGTAGCTAGTGCCCCTATAGATGATGGACCCGAATCATATTGATCAGGTGTCTATGCAATATGGGCAAAACCACGTTGCTGATCATACTGCTGCTTATTCTGCAATTTATGACAATTTCGCTTAATATGATCAGGTTCCTTACAATAATTATAGATAATGCTGCCAGAAGTCATGTTTGGAGCACTATTTCCCTGTTTGGAGCCATGATTTTTGTTTTCAAAGGGGCCACGTCCAGCCAAAGCACTAGCATTCGGATCCCTAGATAGATGAACCAAACTATCAGCATGAAGGACCCGTGAGAACACATCTTCAAGAGATGGAAGCATCTACTCTAGACCAAGCTAAACTTTTCTCATCATTACTAGAAGGGGGATCCTGAATTAAATGGGCTTCCTTCTCAATACCCAAAATATAAACCCTAAAAGTCTTGTTCCAGTCATTATAGTTTGCCCAGTTCAATTTTGAATCAGTAATCTTAGCAGACATGGCAAGCATATTAGACCTATTGGATTCAGTCATTGAGGAGTAACCAAGGAATCACAACAACAAGACAACAAGCATGTTCAAAAGAGTAACCAGCAATCAACAGAAACACCAAACAACAAACATAATCGCTAACCACACCAAAGTACCAAACGTTCACAAGTCAAAGGCAAATACTAGTTTCAGAGTAAGGAGAACAAGAAACCCACACCTAAAAGCGTGAAACTAGAGCGTGATAACCCCTAGAAGTAGGCTGGGTGAAACAGACTGTGAAAAATAGTAATACGCCAGATGAATAGTAACAACGATGGATGAACAATAAACGATGAACAGTAATAGCGCTGGATGAACAATAAATAGTGAACAGTAACAACCCCCAAATGAATAGTGAAACGATGAATGATAACAGTGCCAGATGAACAGTAACAACACTAAAAATTATTTCAGAGAGCCCTAGGCTCTGATACCATGTAACCAAAGATAAGGAAAATTGTATTCTAAATTCCTTGAATCAAAACATGTGCAAGTGAGCCTATTTATATATACAAGCGTGTATTTTCGTAATTAATGCTATGATACGTTTCCTACCATTATGATATGATTGCCTAATAATGTTGATATACAATCCCTGATTTTGTGAAATATGATTCTAATAGGGTATATAGGTTAAATCACCTAATTCTAAAATCCTGAATTAAGATGAGAGGCCTAATTTAGAATTGTTAAGTTTAGGAACTTGATTTAGGATTTGAGTATTTTAAAAGACTTTTAATGGGATTGTCCCAAAAATATATGGGTAGCCACATTCAAGTATTAATTATGTGAAAAAAACTGACAAATAAGTATTAATTACACTCTAAGTGATGTGTATCATGGAATAAGAAAATCTTCTAAAAGGTGACTTATATATTGGGAAAGAGAGCATATATGATAGATACGTAAAACCATTAATACCATCATTAATGCCATTATGAAGAAGGGCACAAATATGAAGATGCATGATTTGATTGTTGGAGGGTGCTAGACCAGAACTATTTGAGGTTCTTACCAATCGATCAGATTTGGGGTTTCTGTTGCCCCTTTTATATCCCTTAATTTTGGAAACTTTCCAAATTTTTTTTTCTTGTTTTTGTTGATCATTAGATTTAAAACGTTATCTTTTTGCACATAAAGTTGCGGGGAAAATTAAAAAGTCAACACATCGAACGCAGATCCCAATCCTAATCATGGGGGATTAGTTAGCAGCGTGAGAATTGATAAAGATGAAATGATTATAAAATCTAAACCTAAAGTTGTATTCCACGTCTTACAAATAATTCAGACACGTATATATTAATATTACTTGTCAATCACTTTCTCAGTGGGAAAATATATAACAGATGTAGGGCCCAACACGAGTCGTCTTTGCAAGGGAGCACATTTTATGCTCATCAATTTTGTGCTCATTAAATTGATGAGCCCATTTTTGCTCCTCGCTTTCTCAATGGGAAAATACAAATAAGCGAAACACGAGTCGTCTTTGCAAGTCCTTTTTTTTTAAGGATCACGTCCCTTTCTTTAATATATTCCTCTTCGTTTTTCCTCTTGCCCTGGCCCACTCTTGTTACCTAAAAGTTATTCATCATTTTATAACTTTCACCATCAATTATTGAAAACACGTGCAAGAAATGTTCCTCGTCCCGTTTGTTCATATCCCATCATAAATATAGAAAACTAGATGCTGTTAATAAGCACTTGAAAAACTAGAGTTATTTCGAGAGAACTCATATCGATCAATACCCTTCTTCTCTCTCACAGAAGTCTAATGAAGGAGCCATGGCAGACTTGTTTTCCTCCACCTCTTGTAAGATCAACACTTCACATAATTAATATTTGTCCCTATATAATGTTTGTCTTATGAGTACGTTGCAAGTCACTCCTAAAACTTTTTGCAAACATTCAAAAGATCCACAAAGATAAATGTCTTGGGGAGCCTTATAAGAAAAGTGTGATTTATAAGTTCAAGAGGTTCCTTACTTGTATTTAACAGTGTGTGATTTGTGCACGTGTCTTCTTTCTTCTCCACATTTTGTTGTAATATATAATAGAGACTCATCACAAAGATAATCTTTTTATTCGGAGTACTTGAATTTGATGTTAATATATTTGAATTATGGCAGGATATGGAAGGCACTGAAGTAGATTTCCACGAGCAGTACAAAGAAATGATGTGTTTGGATGAAGAGGAGGAAGAGTTTCTGAGAAGCATTATGCAGCAACCAGCTGGTCGTCATTATCAGTCTTCTCAAACAGAAGCTGAGAATAACGACAGTTTCAGCAAGCATGGTTCCAAGGATGAAAATGACGTCGTCGTGGTGTCTCCTAGGGCATACATTCTGTCATTTGATACCCATGATATGGAACGAATAATCTCAAAACAACAAGAGTCTAAGAAAGGTTGTTCGTCGAAAAGAATCAGAGCGAGGGATATCGCTGAACCGAGTAAGAGGAAAAGAATTAGGTTTTCGGAGAAAGCAGTGGATCATATAATGGCAGAGAGGAAACGGAGACAACAAATTGCAGAAAGGTTCATTGCACTTTCTGCAATTATTCCGAGCCTGAAGAAGGTTAGTTTGCGTTTTATTTCCAAGAAAAAGAATACGTACTCCTCATATTCTAAATACAGAACCTAGTTTGGGGTGAATTTTAGTCCTAAATGTAATATATGTTTTGGAAAGATTATGTCACATTTTATAATCAAGTAATTTATTTAACCTTTTTAATCTATTTAATCAGATAAATATATATTACATTAAAGATTAAAAAAAGGCTTATTTTTGAATTTAAGGGGCATGCACTAATGCCATGAGTTTACAAGCGGGATCGTACTTGTGTGACCTCCCACTTACAAGTGAGTTTATATGCTACTAAGATATAAAATCATTGGACGATTATACTTAATTTAATCCCTATGAAGAATTACAATTCACAATAAGAAGATTATCATGTTTTGAATATTTTAAATTTTATTTTTATTATTATATTTTGTCAATATGTTGTGTTGCCCTTTTATATATATATATATATATATAGTTCGCCATCATTGGTTAGGTTGAGTTGAGAGATTTATTAATACCTCTCAATTATGATTAATGCTCCGCTTTTCATGTTCAGACGGGGAAATGGCTCCATAAGTGGGGCTAGTTCTATTCATAAAGTCAAATTACATTTATACTTCTCTTTTTTTACAATATAATTATGGTTTTAAATAATATATCTGTTTAAAGTTCATGAATTTGCTTAATGTTATTTAGTTATTTACTATTGTATTAAAATATTATAGCAAACACTTATTATTAATTGATATCAACATAATAATATTGTAACCAACGCCATTAGGCGCAGTGGTCACCCATTTGGCCTTAGGCCACTCCCCCTTCCCACTTCATAGGTTTGATCCCGTGCCATTATGTAAGCCAAAAAAAAAACATAATAATATTGTATGATGTGGAAAGTTAGCTGGCCTTTTGATAAAAAGTGAATTACAATGGAAGAATAAAAAAAAAGTTGTCAAACAAACATACATGTTGTGTAATTTTCTTCGACTTTTGAAAAGACTTTTCCGATTTTCCTTTTGCTTTCATTTTAAGAACTTGTATTGTGATTTTTTTTTGATAAATTGCATAAACTTATTTTACGTTTTCCAAAACTCACAATAAAATCTCCTCCAAAAACAAAAATAAATTAAAAATGCTTCCCCAGCAGACCTTCTTTGTATTCTTTTGAAGGTATGCATATTTTAGAAGTTAAAAAAAAAAAATCTGTGTGATTTTAATAAAACGATCAGAAGTAGCTTGCGCAGGTTTTACAATAAAAACAGATGTGTGGAGTGTGCGTAATTAAATTTAGAAAAATTCAAGAGATGAATTTTAAACATTCCTATGCCATATAGGTGGACAAAGCCACTGTACTGGACGAGGCTATCAAATACGTGAAACAACTTCAAGAGCGTATAAGAGAACTAGAGAAGGAGACATCAATATTGTCCAAGAAGAAAACAGGGCTTTGTGGGAAGAATGGCGATTTCTTGGAAGTAATTGAGGAACTCCCTAAGATTCAAATAAGAGTTTTAGAGAATCAAGTGCTTCTGGGAATCCATTGCGAGAAACAAAAGGACATCGAGTTCAAAATACTGAATTTACTTGAGAATATTCATCTCCATGTCTCCAGTAGTAGTGTTTTGCCATTTGGGAATTCCACTCTTGGCATTAGCGTTATTGCTCAGGTATGTGTATTAATGTTATACTACTTACGGTCCTTAATATAAGATCTACTTTGTGGTGGAATTTGGATCTTATATTAAAGACATGAGGTGGTATATAATTATATTGAAGATAGTATAACTTATTATTTAATTTTGACTAGGGCAACTTGAGCTTTGGAACAAAATCTGAAATATTGAATTTTTGTGACTATATAATGCAGATGGCTGATGAATATAGAATGCCAATGAATGAAGTGAGGAAAAACTTGCGACAAATTCTATTGAAGTCATGATCATGAGGTTGATCCGTACTAGTGTATCCGTACTAGTTCAAGACAAATTTAATGTCTATATATTTCGCTAATGACCTTGTTGTATGAGAGCTCCTTTATGAGCGGAAGATCGAAGGTTCAATTCCACCGGTAACCTCGGACAGTGTTAGTGTCTACCCTTTTAATTAAAAAAATGTGTGTTTGTGTGTGTATATATCTGTATATATTTCAGTAATTCAGAAAATGATTTTCCTGCAAAGTAATCAATCTCATATGACTCCTAAGAGATTTGAGGTAATGCTAAGGAAGCTAGATCTATGCTGGTTTTAAGAAAAGAATGGAGATACATGTAGTTACAACAAAATTTGAGGCCAATCCAAGTGCCGTAGTGGCATCTTTGCTCTTCTTGTAATAGGGGGAGGATGCAGGTTTAAACTCCTAGATGAGTTTGGCCAAAAAGAAACTCGTAGATGAGTTTTTGAACATATGATAGATATCTTTATAATTTTATCAAAATTCAAACAATATATATGTATAATTTACCATGATTTCATAGAACATATGTGATGAATATAGAAATCACTTGTGCAAATAATGTACTCATTTCGGTCCTATTTATAAGTAACTTTCTCTCTCATGGGGCTGGTCCTTTTTATAAGCAACTCTCACATTTTATCTGAAAATGTAAGCTTCTTTTTCCTATTTTACCCTTATTAAATACTTATTCTCTCTCATATCTTATTATCTCTCATACTTTTTATCTATTCTCTCTACTATACACTCTTCTTATAAATAGGGGCATATATGAAAAAACATGGCATTTTTGATACACTTATTGTTTTTAACTATCAGTTCGTTTTACACAATCAAGAAAAAAGTTATTTATAAATAGGATTGGAGAGAGTAGTACGTTTGCACATAGACTAAAAATATCAAAGGTGGTGGCCCTGCTCTGTGTGATGGCTTTGCCAAATCCACAACGGGGTATGGAGGGATATTTTGGTTGACTAAAAAAATTAGTATTTCCTCACAAGTAACTGAGTTCTTTAAAATTTTTAGGATTCAACGGTCCTAAGAGGTTATAAAATCCTTTCCTTAAAACTCAGTTATCTATACATTTAATCAAATCTTCAGATAATAAACAATACTATGGTATAAAAGAGAAAACTTAAACCAGAAGGTCTGCCATAGAGGAAAAGATTACAACTCATGTTCCAAAAGTTAACCACGCTAGAAAAAGAGTTCAACCACCATTTGAAAACACTACCATGGTTCTAAAGGATATAAAGTATTGCAAATATCTATCCATGATGGAAAAAGATAAACTAGTTATTTACAATTTATCATTGATAATAAAACCTTTCTAAGTAATTATGCACTATGCCATTTCAAATCAATACATTTATAAAGTCATTCTAATTAACAATTGGGCCTTGAGCTTCACGAAGCTCAGAATATGGTATTCAACCATAAGCTAAGGGATAAACTCATTTTTGAATGATATCCTTTCACAAACATTTATAAACTATCATAAGTCAACTATCAAATAGTCAAACATTTAAAATCTTATAATAGATAATAGAATTCTTCTTATCGTTTCAAAAACTAAACCATAATTAGTTAACACACTTAAGCCTTGGACTTCTCAAAGTCCAGAAACATAATCATTCGACCATAAACCTAATATCAAACTCAATTATTAAAATATTTAAACAACAATTTTCTTAAATATCTACTCAAGTTACTTATCCATGATAGAAAACAGTATAATTTAAAACATAATATCACATCAGAGTATACAACATGAGCCCTACAGTGGCAATACACAACAATTCACTACATAAATAAAAAGGAGGGGGCTTTACAAAGATTATCACAATAATCAAGCCTCTAGAGCCTTCCCCAATTAACTAGCAGAAGAACTATTACTTGAAAAATGTTAAATTAACGGGGTGAGACAAAAGTCTAAATAACCAGCTATCAAATTCTTCACACATGCTAATATGTGCTTGTGAGTGCCAAGTGGAACAGTTTATATAACAAAGTATTAGAGATATAATTTATAAAATTCCATATCTTAAATTCCGTACCACAAATTCTATATCATAATTTCCGTATCACAAAGTTTGTATCACAATCTCTATATCACAATTTCCGTATCACAAATTATGTATCAAAATTTTCATATCACAATTCCCAAGGTGCCTCCCATCAATTCAATCGAACCACCTTATTTTCACCGACTAGACCGATGCATGGGTTAAGTTACTATTCATGTTACTGGCCACTCAAAAGCTCACTGGTCATATGATAAGGATAGGCCAAAATTCATAGAACACATGCCCAGACCATGGGTTTTTTCCTCTTATTGAACTAGTGGGGTATCGCAGCCCCTCATTGAACTAGTTAGGGGCAATCCCTTGTTGAATCTATGGGACAATAGAAAGCTACACATCGTGCACCAATGGAGGCTACACCACGTGGTGAAACAAACTACTCCATCTCTTCCCAATCCAACTATCACAATAATTATCAATAAATAGCTCAATTGGAATTTCTCAAGATTTTCACATTCATATCATGCTATTCAAATTGTTTTCATATACATGCTATAATATTTCAATTCTCAACTCTCTCTCTCTCTCACACACACACACACACTTCACAATTCAAATCATACGGTTTTACGAGGCAATTTTTATCAAAATACTCATCAATATCATCATAACTTTCTCGATCTCAACAAACATTTCAAAGTACTCATTGAAATATATAATCAATATCAATATAACATTTTCATTCTCATAATCATTTCACAAAATACTTACAAACAACACATTAGTACATATAACAAGTGGAAATTGGTTACCTCTCGCCAAAGCTATAAGAATTCAAGCGCTAGGCTCAACCACAATTCACAAAGCAATCTATAACAATAAATTGGAACCACAATTTAGTATTTCAACTAATTGAATGGTTATCAAAAAACAATTTAGAGACATAAACTCTCTCTAGAAGTCCCACTATCATCTGAGACGATTCCCAATCAATCCAATTACCAAACCTTATTTCCATTAATCATATAATCAATACCAACTCAAAATCTAACTCACAAATCAAACCCTCCTTCAAATCTTTATTATCACCTTCAAATTATTCACTTTAACACAAATCCTCAAAAATATTAATTTACTACTGTAACTCAATTCCTCTATTTCAATCATATTTCTATTAAAAAAAAAATCTAATTTCTCCTTCACTAGGAAGATGTTTAGGGATCCTTATTCAAATAAGCCTATTTCCTCTCAAGCATTTAATCAAACACCTTACATGCACTTAAGAATAACTCATGAAATCAACTTCTCAATTCATAAACTTACTAACAACTAAAATACTCCCAAGCATTAACCAAGTCTCTTAAAGTTTTTTTTTTTTAAAAAAAAATCAATTCCTCAAATCGTTATCCCATTCACAATCCTATAATTTCTCAACTCTATTTCAATCATTAAAATCCTTAATTAACTACAATAATATCTATCTCTTCAAATCCTTCAAATCCCCAAAATTTCAACATTTAAAGTTTTACCCAAAATATCATCAATATTTCATTTCATCACAAACTCAAATACCAATCCATTCAATCTTCAATATAAACCCTAATAAGCTAAAATATAACATAAAATTCGAAGTTTGAGCCCCAATATAATAAATCACAAATTTCCCAATCTAACCCTAACTCTGTTTTCCTCAAATCAACCATTCAAGCACCAATCTAAACCATATGACTCTTGTTCAATTGAATGGCTTATAAACTTGCAACTTCAATTTAAAATTTTGAATTAAGATATAATGTTGGACCACATTATGTGCGTGTTCTTTTGTTGCTGTAGGCTCAGTTTGGATTTCTCCTATTTTTATTATCCTGTATTCAATTATTTTGAATTATATATATATATATATATATATATATATATATATACATACATATATATTATAAAGAAGATTTGAGGGCTAGTTTGATTCAATTGCATACCATACAAGAGTGTAAAGGAATGGAATGCGATTCAGTCCCGATCACCATAGGTCAGTTTTGTACATCATGAGATGGTATACGTATATATAAAGATGAGGAGGTCTGAAAGAAGAAGGCTCCACGGCGTTGATGATCTGGACGGTGGCGAGAAGTTGGATTTTTTGGCCCTAGTTCATCTCCTTCGTCGCCGATCTTTTTCGCAATAGTCAACCAATATTAGGGTTTTTGGAGAGGGAGGTCTGGTAAAATTCATGAGGGCATTTCATGTCTTTTCACATGGAAAGCTGAGGATATAATTGTCATTGAATGAAAAATTTGGGATAGTAATTATTTGGAGGCCCATTATGGCTTTTGAGAGCTCCAAACTGTAGTTTGCCCCAAAAAGTCAGTTGAAAACGGGAAAAAAGATGGTTGGATAAAAGGTAGAGTAAATGAGTTTCTGGCTAACTTCAAGTCACAACGGGGTTGGGTCTAATGGAAGGAGTTAGTCCCTCACAAAGTGCCGGATAGTTTGAATCCCTGTTGGGAGAGGTATCCACATTTAGTGTCCAACAATGCCTCGAATATGATTGTCTCCGATAGGAGGATACATACGCTCAGCCAAAAGGAAAAAAAAAAACTTCAAGTGAAGAGCTCAAATTTGGAGCATCTCTCATTGCTGTGTTTGCCCCCTTTTTTTTGGGGGGGGGGGATAAGGGAAGATGCCACTTAGAAGGAATGGACAAAAGTTTATTCGTATATAAATTATTTTATACAAACTGACTTTTATACCCAATTCCAGTTTATAAAAGACCGTTGAAATTGCAAACAAGCTCTTAAAGTCTTTACAATTCCTGATGCAGCAGCCCAACTCATTAGGATGGTAACGAGTCTCTAATCATCATTACCATTTTCTCTTGCATTCAATCAAACGGATCCTGAATTCTTGACTTTCATATATGCGTGTGTGTATACGATACTTCCTCCGGTCCTTAATATAAAACTCAATTGACCTTTTTAGAGAGATTATTAAGGAAATTAAATAAATTATTTTAATATATATATTTATATTTAAACTAATTTACCCGACTTATAAACTGATATATAATCTAATTATACACAACATATGATATGATTAAGTAATTTATTTAGCTTTCTTAATCTCTCTAAAAAAATTTAATTGGGTCTTATATTAAGGACTGGAGGGAGTATATCCTCTTCTTTCCATAGGAGTTAATTATTCATAATGTGATGCCTTTAATTAAGGTGTTATATTTAGGATCAAAGATAGTAAAAGTGTTGGGAGAAAGTTATAAATTTGGGAAACCAAATGAATTGAGGTTTTATATTTAAAATCCAATTGAACCCATTATCTAACAACTCTTGTATTAAGGATTAAATGTGGTATACCCTATTCTTGTCTCATGAGTTAGTTCATAATGTAACTCCTTAGTTATATTATCGTTCTGATGAGTCTTTCATAGTGAATTTGAACCATGAAGTGATATTTATTTATAAAGTTCTTTCAATTTCCAACCTCAAGATAGGATTCGAACATGTAGTTGAGTGGGTTTTTCAGAAAATTTCAAAACTTTTCAAAAACTATCATAAAGTGGTTCGTAATTTCTTCGTAACTCATTGGTTCTTAATTCTCTTTGTTATCTTAATCAGAGTGATTCTTTGCTCATTTTTATGTGTAGAAGGTTTCTTAACTATTGGGCCCGTACCATGCGATTACCCATTTTTAATTCAATTACCGAGCTTAGGAAATTTGACTTGTCTGTCATACAGTGATATACCCGACTATGGCTTACTTCGATTATATGCGTATTCATTCGATTCTTTATCGAGTGCAAATAATTTACACGCAGTAAAATAAATACAACTCTCTTTCTTCTGTTCTTCGTCATTCTTCCTTTTGGTTCATCTTCAAACATTCTCTTTGTTCAAGTTCCCGTACCTATATGGTTGGTGGGGGGTGAGATTCGAAGGAATCTCAGTAGCAAGCAATACTAACTATACATGCAAGATGAATGCTAGTGCATGAAATGCTTGCCTTACATAGGCTCATGTTCACATAATGATATTCTGCATATTCAATGTTTTGTACAATATACATATGGCCATAGTAAAGATAGAAACAGAGCTTCATTCATTCATACATGCTTCACATAATCAAGCAAAGTAATACTATAAATCAATACACAGCAAACACATCAAATACATGTAAGTTAAGTAAGTTCATTACCTTTTGTCTTCGAGTCCCCTTTTTGTACCTTTTCTTCCAACCACTGAAGTTGTTCCATTGCCTCTTCTTTGTCATCTCATGGCCCTAGATAAATGACTATATTATTAAAGCCATGACAAATAAATGTCCAATGGGCTACTTTAGCCTCTAGGACTTATCTTTATTCTTTCGGCTCATACTTGTTCCAAATTTTAATAACCCAAGACACCTTAGTTGGTAAACCTTAAAGTTAACATATTAGGCCCAATGGGTATTTAATGAGCTCACACTAACTTTATGGGCTTTACTATTGAAGTTCAAATTAGTTACCAATTACCCTTACTTTCTTATTTTTGCACAATTTCCAAAAGTTGGCAGAATTTTCAAGAAACTTTGAAAATTCATATATATTTTTTTACAAATATCCAAATTAGGTAATTCAAAATTCTATATGTCACTTATTAAGTCTATTTTAAGGGAAAAATACTTTTAGCAGCCACCTGTTGACGAAAACATCCCAGTTTCCCTTTTTACCCTTACTGTTAGAAAATCTAACTAGTTTTAATGGTCTAACTTCAAACACTCATAACTCCTAGTGTACTTAACGAAATCCTCTATAATACCTATCAAATTAAAGGTCTTAAGTGCACTTTAATTTTGAAAAATCTCATAATCATCAGATGATGTTTGAACAGTGAAATTTTTGCCACAACAAAACTGCTAGACAAAAATGCACACTGTCAGCTTAGTGAACAAAGTTTCTAGTATCTGAGCTTTTTAACTAGTCTTCCAAAAATTATAATCAGAGCCTATTCCTACACAATTTTTTGTGTATAATCCAATGGAAAGCTCAAAAATTCCAAAATCAAACTCCCTCACCCAGTGTTGCTCCTGACCAAAATATATACAAAAAAAAAAAACAAAAAAAAATCCAACTTTGTGTTTTTAACTACCAACAAGCCTAATACTTCAATAAGCATCATATATCACCTTAAACATGATTAAAAACATCATCTTGCTTCCAAAATTCCTCTTGGGAGAAAATCATGGGTGGCACAAGAGTTAAGAAATACTCAATGAAAACATGAAGTAATCGGTTCAAAATGAAGCCGATGCTTACCTCTTTGCATTTCTACAAGTGGTTCGAAATTCTGGCAGCACTCTGGCTAGCTAATGGGCACAAAACACCTCAAATGAGAATTCTGGGACAATAGAATTGAAGCTTATAATGAGTAGAAGAAGTTTCCTGAAGGGCTTATCGGGCGATAACGGCGATTCGGGGTCAGAATTGGCTCTGGTAGTCAGGAGAAATCACTATTCACTCCTTCTTCTCTCTTCTTGTGTTCTTGAGTTAAGAAATCAGATTTCTCTTTCTCTTTCCTCACTTGGCCAAAAATTTAGGCATGGATGGTTGTGATTTAATCTTACAAAATGATCCCATCTCATCTTGCCAAGTGTCACAAGATTAAGGCTTAAGAGTGCCATGTGTCATGCAGCCATTGGTCTTCCATTTTTTCTCTCTTAGGTGGCGAATAAATGGTCAGGGGAAGGGAGAGGCCTGACAATTTTCCCAGACTCCTGAGTTCGATGTTCGAAATGTCAAGTACGATACTTTGCTGGAGACCGGTGGATTTCTCAAACTCAGTTGCTAGGTGGCGCACTCCGGAGATGCCAACACAAAAGGCATAAAGGAGGTGTAATGATGAGAGACACTTGTCACCTCCCTATTTGGCCAACACAAAAGTGGCCTATACTTTGTAATGATTATATGACACTTGTCATTTTCTTACTTGGCCAACACAAAAGGCGTATCATCATGAGTCATCATTACTTATTCTATTAAAGTTACTTTATCGATGTATACTCGAGATTCTACTTGGTACCGTGGCACTCATATTGAGTGTCGCCAAAATGATGTCAGGTCAGAGTGTTTGTGTGTGGGCCCCACATGGCGCCACATATCAGTGTCTACTCCAAAAATGTAGGGTACACATATCTGCCCTGAAAATGCCATGTGCACACCTATACCAGCCTATTTCACCCCACTAATCCGTCCCTTACCTCATAACATAGCTGGGTAGTGTCTTCTACCAACCCAATGGTACTGTATATCTGTTCTGTGCACATTTGCACCAACACTTTGATCCTATTACCTATGCGTACTGGGCCCTCTACCCAGTAAGCACTATAAAAAACATTAAATTTCTGACGGAATTTTCCACGGAAACAATTTCCGTGGCAAATTCCAACGGATTTCCATTGAAAATTCAGTTGAAAAAGTTTCTGACGGAATTTCTAATGTAATTTTTTCCATGGCAAAATTTGCCACGGAATTAGCCACTAAAAATATTCCGTGGCAAATTCCATTGGTTGCCATGGAATTTCTGATGAAATAATTCCGTGGCTAATTTTGCCACATAAGTTTTCCGACGGAAAAATTCCGTGGCTAATTCTGTCCGAAAAATTAAAAAATTATTATTATTTTAATTAAATTTAATTTTAAAAAATATATTTATAAAAATTAAAATTATGATACTATTAGTCATATAAATATTTAAAAATTTGGGTTAATACCATATTTCATCCGTCAAGTTTTTTCTCATTTTGGTTTTGGCTTCTCAAGTTTCCAACCATATGTTTTGATCCATGTAGGGGTAAAATGGTCATATAAAAATTTATTTATAAAAAATAAAATTTATTAGTTATTAATTAATATTAATAAAAAATTATTAGTTAGTAATTATTTATTAGTTATTAATTAATGTTAATAAAAAATTAATTTTAGAAATTAGACAAAAATATAGTCATAAGAATTTATTTAAGATGTAAAATTTTTTAATTTGAAGTTAATTTATATTAAAAATTATAAGAATATATAAAATCATTTTATATTTTTATTACATTTAAATAAGAAACAAATATATATTTATAAATAATTGATTGTATATAATAAGATTATATATATATATAATTGTGTAATAATAAAACGCTAAAGCAGTTGAGCCCATCCAATAAGGCATTGCGAGTATACAGATGAGGTCGTGGTTTCGAACCAAAGGAGGGCAAGTTGAGTTGTATGTTCAGGAAAAAAGAGGTTGCGACACATGGCGAAAGGAAGTTGCGACATGTGGTGGAGCGAACTGCACCACGTGATGGATCTAGGCGCTAGTGACAAGGTGGAGGCTGTCGGAGCTGACACGCGCCACCGCCGGGGATGAGGTGGCGGCCACCGAAGTTGCCACATGACTTTTTAAAATTTTAAAAATAAAAAATAATTTTACGAGGGACTTTCTGACGGAATTCACGAAATTGAATTCCGTTGGAAATTCCATCGCAAGTTTCAGACGGAATTCAATTCCGTTGCAAATTTCTGACCGAAATTCTGTTAGAAATTGGTTTGTCATGTTATTATTAGCGATGGAATCCATTCCGTCAGAATCCATTTCCATCGGAAACTCTAAATTCCATGACAAATTCCATCGGAAATTCAGTGTTGTTTTTGTATAGAGGGCTAGATCACATAGTCCCCTCAAATCTTTCTATCTCTCAACATTCGTGGGACTCTTCCCGAATTGAGCTTAATTGTCTGTCTGATACAGGTTTATCCTCAAATTTCTAGGCCCAAAATTTGGGATATTATACATAATGTGACTCCCTTTTCCAATTTATTAGCTATTTGGTAGTGGCATTTGAATTTTTTATCTATATAATATTTATAATGCATAGAGAAATAGCTAGGTTGAATTGAAAGATCTTTTAATTTCTCATAAGGATATTGAGTTGCATATTTTCTGGACGGGATAAGGTGAGTACGATATCATAAAATAAAAATACTCGTGAATTTGAGAGTGATGAGACAGAGAAAACCTTGCGAATTACATGAGGTAAATATAAGGCAAGTTTTGAAAAAATAGGATAATATACGCAATTCAATTCAAAATATAAGTCACTTTTAACTATTTTACCATAATTAATGAAGAACAATTAACTCATTAATAATTTTTTAAATTTTAAAAAAATATTCATCACCTTTAGTCCTATCAAATGAGGTTTTAAATGAAAGAGAAAAATATATGGGTAGCCACATTCAAGCACTAATCTTATGGGAAAAAAATGATAAATACGTATTAATTACACTCCAAGTGACTTATATCATGAAATGAGAAAATCTTCTAAAACAGTTACTTGTATTTTGGGAAAGAGAGTATATATAATAGATATCTAAAACCATTAATACCATTTAGAAGAAGGGTACAAATGTGAAGATGGTTTGATTGTTGGAGGGTGCTAGATGAGAACTATTTGATGTTCATATCAATAAATCGAATTTGGGGTCTGTTGCCCCATCTGTTGTCCATTAGTTTTCCCTAATTTTCCAAATATTTTTTTATTTCTTGTTATCATTAGATTTAAAATTGTATAATTTTTTACATAATTACATATTAGATATTAAAATGTCACATATTTTATATAGAATCTAACGAAAAAATAAACAAGAGAAAGCATTTGAGAAGTTATGGAGGAGAGGGGAGGCAGTAAACACAGCAGATCCCAATTGCGAAAGGATTCAGGGCCTGTTTAGATTAGTCGTGGCAGAAGTGACTTTTTTCAATTTGATTTTTGCAAATTTAAGATAGAATAAAAGTCAAATTGTAAATGTGATTTATATTTGAATTGGCGGTGGTAGAAGTGACTTTTTTTCAAACTGAAATTTATTTGAATGATTATTTGAAAAGCAAGTTTAGATGGAAAATGACTGAAAAGGACATGAATCTTATTAAATTATAGCCACATATCCTAATTAATGTCATTCGTGTTTTTCCTATTAGTTCTTAACAAGTCGCCAAATCTGAATTTTATTAATAATTTAATATTGTCAACAGAAAAACAAAAACTGTAAATACAAAAAAAAAAAGCACCTACTTAGACATATTTAATATGGTTTTGGTACATATAACTTTTTAATATTTTTATATTTTTAGAGATTAATTAAATATTAATGATGGAGATTAATTGAGCTTGAGATGCACTCTCATAGTTAAATTTTATTATTAAATTTTTTAGGGTATTTTTACTAATATCAAAATATTGGGTCTTTTACAATAGTTTTTATTTTATCTTTTTTAATATATGTAAAAGCAAGTGGCACGTGGGTATCCTTTCTCTCTTACATCAATGGGCCTCTTCTCTCTACTTTATTGCCCTGCTTTTTCTTAGAATCAACAAAAAGTTGCTTCGCTGATATCGCGGCTTCGGACCCAACAGCTAAATGGGATGTATGCTTTGTCAAACAGGTAAATAAGCCGAAAGCGGCTT
Source organism: Inga leiocalycina (assembly GCA_963242795.1). Lineage (NCBI taxonomy): Eukaryota > Viridiplantae > Streptophyta > Magnoliopsida > Fabales > Fabaceae > Inga > Inga leiocalycina. Next base: position 62,847,920 of record OY725330.1, on the reverse strand, counting down.
TTTTTTTTTTACTCCAGAGTTTTTGAGGCTGGGAAATGTGATCTCAAATATTAGGGGTGTTCATGGTCAGGGCTGGGTAGGGCGAAGCCTTTGCCCTCTGCCCTGCCCGAAGGAATTTTGGGCTGCATTTTACAGCCCAATGCTCAGTAGAAACCCAAACATTTTTGTGCTGGGTAAGGCGGGCATGACCTTGCCCAAAATTTATCAACCCAACTTGGCAGCTACTCTTCGATGGAGCATAAATAGGTTCACAACCAAAGATGCCCTGCGCACACCTTATGGGGGGAACAGCTTCAATGTAGATAAACAATATAGTCTTCAAATGTATTCCATAATTACACATTTAGAACATTCCAAAATAAGTCTACAACTTAAGTCAAATATCCATACTTGAAGATTTAAATAACATCCATAATCCATTAAAAACAAGCATCAAAAAATTGTAATTAAAGCCTTGTAGTTGTGTAAATGGTTGCATCATCAATCCCCCAAAATTGGCGAAAAGATGAAGCAGCTGGAATTACCTACAAGCAAGCAAAGAAGAAAGCGTGTAATTTTGTACAAGGACATTTTACATTTACAAGTTCTAGTTTTTTGGTCAGATTATACACTTGTTTTCAAAGTTATGAAATATATCATTTATAATCCTTCTATTTATACTGTTGAAATTAAAATACCTCCTAAAATATGATGGAACCCTACAAAAGCTTCAGATTATCACAGTGCAAGTGTATGGAACACTACAAAAGCTTCAGATTATCACAGTCACAGATCTGACTTTGAACCAAGCTCGGAAAAAAAAAAAGAAGATAATCAGAACAATTTTCTGAGAAGAAAAAAAGGAAAATTATATTAACCAAGTAGATAAAGGAAGAATCTACCGATCTAGACAAATTACTCAGAGAATACGAACCTGGAACTTGGAGCTGGAAGTGACGAGCTTGAGCTTCAGGGAATGAGAGAAACAAAATGGAGCTGGAAGTGTCGGACAAATAAGAGAAACAAACAAAATGAGAAAGGGAATGAATGAATGCTTGTATAAAAAAAAAAGAAGAAGAAAGGGAATGAATGCTTATGCCACTACTTCCTGCGTAATGGACGGGAAAAAGGAGCAAAGGAGAGGCCCGCCTAGTAAAGTTAGAGCGTATAATATAATATAATTATATAATCTATCATCTGAAATAAATATTTTCATCACATCTATATATTTATATATACCACCAAATGGGCAGGGTGGGATACCCTGTCTGATGTCCAGAGACCTGCCCGAAAAAATGCCCAGCCCAATTGTGTATAATTTTTTTCGGGTTACTTCCTTTTAAGTTGGATAGGGCAGTTTTTCTTTAGGCTCGGGCAGCACACCAGGCACTTAGGCTTCATAAACAACCCCTACTAAACACACTCTAAATTAGTTAGTCGCGAGGAAATCGATAAAGATGAAATGATTATAAAATCGAAATCTAAAGTTGTATTAAGTCTTACAAATCATTCAGAGAAGTATATGTTAATGTTATTCATCATCACTTTCTCAATGGGAAAGTACATATAGGCGAAACACGAGTCGTCTTTGCAAGTCCTCTTTCTTAAGGATCACTTCCCTTTCTTTAATATTTTCCTCTTCGTTTTTCCTCTTGCCCTGGCCCACTCTTTTTACCTAAAAGTTATTCATCATTTTATAATTTTCACCATCAATTACTGAAAACACTTGCCAGAAATGTTCCTTGTCCCGTTCATTCATATCCGATCATAAATATAGAAAACTAGATGCTGTTAATAAGCACTTGAAAAACTAGAGTTATTTCGAGAGAACTCATATCGATCAATACCCTTCTTCTCTCTCACAGAAGTCTAATGGAGGAGCCATGGCAGACTAGTTTTCCTTCACCTCTTGTAAGACCAACACTTCACATAATTAATATTTGTCCCTATATAATGTTTGTCTTATGAGTTCGTTGCAAGTCTCTCCTAAAACATTTTCCAAAAATTCAAAAAATCCACAAAGATAAATGTCTGGGGGGAGCCTTATAAGAAAAGTGTGATTTATAAGTTCAAGAGGTTTCTTACTTATATTTAACAGAGTGTGAATTGTACACGTGTCTTCTTTATTCTCAGCATTTGGTTGTAATTTATAATAGAGACTCATCACAAAGATAATCTTTTTATCCGGAGTACTTGAATTTGATGTTAATATATTTGAATTATAGCAGGATATGTAAGGCGCTGAAGTAGATTTCCACGAGCAGTACAATGAAATGATGTGTTTGGATGAAGAGGAGGAAAAGTTTCTGAGAAGCATTATGCCGCAACCAGCTGGTCTTCATTTTCAGTCTTCTAAAACAGAAACTGAGCGCAACGACAGTTTCAGCAAGCATGGTTCCAAGGATGAAAACGACGTCGTCGTGGTGTCTCCTAGGGCATACATTCTGTCATTTGATACACATGACATGGAACCAATAATCTCCAAACAACAAGAGTCTAAGAAACAATGTTCGTTGAAAAGAATCAGAGCGAGGCATAACGCTGAACCGAGTAAGAGGAAAAGAATTTTGTCTTCGGAGAAAGTAGTGGATCATATAATGGCAGAGAGGAAACGAAGACAACAAATTGCAGAAAGGTTCGTTGCACTTTCTGCAATTATTCCAGGCTTGAAGAAGGTTAGTTTGTGTTTTATTTCCATGAAAATGAATACTACTCATGTTCTATAGAAATGTAGAGTGGATTTTAGTCCAATAAGACCTTTTTTTCGTATTATCTTTCATATCTATCATTTTTTCTAAACTAAATCGATGAACTTATAAACAAATATACTACTTCTCATTCTTAATACAAGATTTTGTTCACAAACAAGATCTTATATTAAGGACTGAAGTGATAGCATAATCTAATGTTATATTTTGCCAAAAAAAAAAAATCTAATGATATATACTCACAATAGCATTTTAAAAAGATAATGTCATATATTATAATTAAGTAATTTATTTAAATTTCTTGAACTACTTAAATTAGATAAATATATTTACATTAAAGACCAAAAAGAGTACTTGTTTTTGAAATTAAGGGGCATGCACTAATTAACGATATGAGATTACAAGTAGAATCAAACTTGTGACCTCACTACCACTTACAAGTGAGTTTATATGCCTTTAGGCTATAAGGCCATTGGCCGATTATATTTAATTTCAACCCTACGAAGAATTACACTTTACAATAAGATTATAGTGATTTGAATATTTGAAGTTTTATTTTTATTATTATATTTTGTCAATATTTTGTGGTGCATTGTTAAATAATTCACCGTATCATTGGTTAGGTAATACCTCTCAATTATGATTATTGCTATGCTTTTCATGTTCAAGACGGGGAAATGGCAACGGCAAAAAAAGTTGTCTTTTCCTAATGGATGTGATGGGTCAATTATTAGCCCCATAAGTGGGGCTAGCTCTGTTCATAATAACTCATATAAGGTTACATGACCTTTATACTTCTTTCCTTTTTTGTACAATATAATTATGGTTTTAAATAATACATCTGTTTAAAGTTCATGAATTTACTTGCTATTGTATTAAATATATTATCGCAAACGCGTATTATTAATTGATATCAACATATTAATATTGTATGTTGTGGAAAGTTATCTGACTTTTTCTTTTGAGAAAAAATGAATTAGAATGGAGATTTTTATAATATAAAGAATGTAAAGAGTAAAAAAAGTTGTCAAACAAAAACATATTATATAGTTTTTTTAGACTTCCGAAAAGACTTGTTCGATTTTCTTTTTTGCTTTCATTTGAAGAACTTGGATTGTGAATTATTTGAAAAATTGCATAAACTATTTTACGTTTACCAAAACTCACAATAAAATCTCCTCCAAAAACAAAAAATAAATTCAAAATGCTTCCCCAACTGTGGCTTGCGCATGTTTTACAATAAACACAGATGTGTGGAGTGTGTGAAAATTTAGAAAAATTCAAGAGATGAATTTGATTTAAACATTCCTATGTCATATAGGTGGACAAAGCCACTGTACTGGACGGAGCTATTAAATACGTGAAACAACTTCAAGAGCGTGTAAGAGAACTAGAGAAAGAGACATCATTGTTATCCAAAAAGAAAACTGAGCTTTGTGAGAAGAATGGCCATTTCTGGGAAGTAATTGATGAACTTCCTAAGATTGAAGCAAGAGTTTCAGAGAAGCAAGTGCTTCTGGGAATCCATTGCAAGAAAGAAAAGGGCATCGAGTTCAAAATACTGAATTTACTTGAGAATATTCATCTTTGTGTCTCCAGTAGCAGCGTCTTGCCATTTGGGAATTCCACTGTTGACATTAACATTATTGCTCAGGTATGTGTATTAATGTTATTATTTAATTTCGATGACGACTTGTAGTGTTTGGGAACTAAATCTGAAATATTGAATTTTTGTGACTATATAATACAGATGGGTGATGAACATAGGATGCCAATGAATGAAGTGATGAAAAACATTAGACAAATTCTACTAAAGTCCCGTGATCACGAGGTTGATCCGTACTAGTGTATCATGATTCATGCTTATGCGCAGGACAAATTTAATGCCTATTTATTTCACTAATGACCTTGTAAGTATGAGAGCTCCCGTATGAGTGGTCGAAGGTTTGATTCCGTTTGTAACCTCAAATTGTGTTAGTACCTGCCCTTTTAATTAAAAAAATGTGTTTGTATTTCAGTAATTCAGAAAATGATTTTCCTACAAAGTAATAATCAATCTCATTATGACTCCTTAGAGATTTGGCGTAATGCTAAGGAAGCCAGATCTATGTTGGTTTTAAAAATAGAATGGAGTTCATGTAGTTCCAACAAAAGTTGAGGCCAACCCAAGTGCCATAATAATGGCATCTTTGCTCTTCTTGTAATAGCGAGAGAGGATGCAGGTTTGAACTTCAAACTCCTAGATGAGTTTGGTCGAAAATAAACTCCTAGATGAGTTCATTTTTCAAAAAAAAAAAAAAGTTTTTGAACATATGATAGATATCTGTATAATTTTATCAAAATTCAAACAATATATATGTATAATTTACCATGATTTCATAGGCCATGACTTATGAATATAGAAATCACTTGTGCAAATAATGCGGAACGTTTGAACATAGACTAAAAAATCAAAGGTGGTGGTCCCGCTCTGTGATGGCTTTGGCAAATCTCAAGGCTTTTGAATGCCCCAAACTGTAGTTTGCCCCAAAAAGTCAGTGGGAGGGTGAAAAAAAGGTGATTGGATAAAAGGTACGTAAATGAGCTTTTGGCCAAAGACAGGGGGGGAGAGAAGGGAAGATGCCACTTAAAAGCAAGGAACAAAGAAGCGCATGGTATCTGTGTGGACATGTTGATATTACAGGAACCAACCCCGGCCTGTAAACATAGGGTAGAGAGGGATTTGATTGAGAGCCATATGGCTGAGACTGTGACTCACGTCGTGTAGTATTTCAAGCTGTTTGCTTGCCAGTTAATTCAAAAAAGAAAAAAAAAAGAATGAATAAAGTTTATTTATACATAAATTATATTACATTAACTAATTTTTACCCCAATTTTATTAATAAAAGGAAGTTGAAATTCCAAATAAGCTCTTATAGTCTTTACAAGTGCTGATGCAGCAGCCCAACTAAATTAGACTCATTGGGATGGTAATGGGTTCTCTAATCGTCATTACCATTTTCTCTTGCATTCAATCAAGAATTATTGACTTATATATATATATATATATATATAAAATCATATGCTTACCACACTGATTTAATTATTTCATAATGTGACTCTCTTAATTAATTAAGATTTTATATTTAGAATCAGTTGTAGTAAAAAGTTATAATTTTAGGAGATAAGATAAATTAAGGTCTTATATTTAAGATCAAATAAATTAAAATTAATTTATTTTTATATTAAGGATTAAAAATAATATACCCTATTCTTATCACACAAATTAGTTCATAATGTGATTCCCTTTATCAATTTATGTGCAAGGTTACTTTAAATTTGCAAAATTTGACGCCTGAGGTGATGGTGCCGAGATAAAAGTGTCAATCACATAATAAGATAAAATCTGAAATCGGCAGAGAATCAAGCAGGCACGATTCCAAGTAAGAAGGACCAAACTTGTGTGAGACTGCGAGAAGGGTCTGTGTCTTCACGCGGCCCCTTATTGCCCTTGGTGAAAATGATAATCCATCAAAAGGTACATGGAAAAGGTTGGCTCAAAAAGTCAAGGGCACATGGAAAGGTCCAAATGTTTTTGTCTTTAGGCTTTACGGTAGCAGTTCACATGCGACAAATATTTATGTCTGTCTTTTCAAAACCTATTACTATTATACTATTAAAGGGTTAAGTAGCAAATTTATTCCGGAAGTATGGATCCAGGAGCAATTTTGTCCTGAAAGTTTTTTGGGATCAATTTCGCCCCAAAAGTTTCAAAACGTAGCAATATTGCCCTTTTCCATTAAAAAATTAACAGTCAACGCCAATTTTTTAATAGTCAACATTTGTTATTTAACGGAAAAAGGTAACATTGCTACATTTTGAAACTTCCAGGGTAAAATTGATCCCCAAAAAACTTTCAGGGCAAAATTGGTCCAAGACCCATACTTCTGGGGCAAATTTACTACTTAACCCTATTATTAAAAGAATTCCATATCTAATAAATTTAAAGAAAAATTGGGAAAAGTCTTAGATTAGAAATTTAATTGATAAATAATTTTTTTTTACCAATACTCTAATTTAGTTGGGAAAATCTCACTAAGGACATAAAGACCAGAAAAAATATCAAAAAAATCTCAGTATAGATTCTTCTATCAAAACAATTCCAATGTAGATTCCTCTATTAAAAAAGTCCCTAACGACCTCAGTGATATACATTTCAAATATGAACTTAGGGCCCGTTTGGTATAGGGAACATATGAGGAAGGAAAGGAAAGGAAGGGAAGTGAATGGAAAGGAAGGGAAGATTGAGAGGGAACTTAAAAAAGTGAGCTGTTTGGTAGACATGGGAATGGAACATAGGTTGAGCAAATATAAATTGTTTGGTTGCAAGAAAAGGAATTGGGTTAAGGGGGAAGCAGTGGTTAAATGACCATAATACCCCTGACATAAAGTAAAAGGATGAAAAAGGTGAGTCAATTTTTTTCTGTCATCAAAGACAAACGGAGGCTCACTCGAAGTGTCTCTCTGTGTTGGGAAAGAAGGTAAATCAAACTAGGTGTGGATGGGATCTTTGACGACGACAACCAATACAGCGGATGGAGGTGAGAAGGAAGACAGAGAAAGCATAAATTACGACTGCAGCAACACATTGTTTAGTTGCACAAGTTAGTTTGGAAAGGAGGGTGGAGGGAAAAATATGATGTTTGTGAGTGTTGCTAATGTGGGTTATGGTTTTATTTTATTTTATTTTTGTTTGGAGGCAGGAAAGAGTGTGAACGTGTGTGGACAAGTGAAGAAGTGTAACGCCCTCCGTAATTATATCCGAAATACGCGATTAAAATGAAATAGAGACTAATAATAATCAAAACTCATTTAAAATCCCATCCTTGAGATAGGGTTTTCAAAAATACCTTTTAAAATCTAATTAACTTGGTCTCATATTCACATTTCGAATACAATTACTACGCGAAGATAAATCACATTCATATAAATATCAGAGTGCATAACATAATCATCCCGGCAATTCCGGGTACATACCTTCGCTAAAGATACACAGGGCACAATTGCCCATTACAATTCTTCAAATGGGGATTACACAATCTCATCTCAAATTCATAACCATATATTCAACCGAATCATATACAATCTTCACAACTCATTGATAACCAACTACCAACTCTCTTCTCAAAGGAGTCCAAGCCGCTTCCTTCACGAGCCACTTGCCCTGTCTAAATTGTTGGTAGGGGAGGGTGAGATTCGAGAGAATCTGAGTAGGAAACAATACCATAATGCATGCATGATAGATGCTATGTGTATGACATGTTAGCTTTATATAGATGCATGCCCTATAATGACATTTCTGCATGCTCAATGTTTCATGTAACAAAACTATGGCCACAGCAAAACAGAAACAGAGCTTCATTTATACAAATATGCTCTACACAATCAAGTAAAGCAATCACATACATCACTACACAAGCAAAGATATCAAATACATGCAAGTAAGGTAAGTCCCCTACCTCCAGTCTTTTCTCCTCGATTTGCATGCCAGCAACTCAGGGCTTCACATTTGATCCTACAATGTCAAATGTACTATTTAGACACTTCCATAGTATTTCTGGGGGTTATATGAGGCTATATTAAAAATTTACTAAAATACCCCCTGGGGCCCGGCCCTGCCCCGCTGTACCCGGTCCGGCTATACTTTTCCCAAAATTCTATCCTGGGCTATCCTAACATATTTTCACCCAAGGAATCTATTTCCGGACTCGGAATTATCAAATTCAATGTCAAATTACAACATTACCCTTGGCAGCCCCACTTTAAGGGTTTCATGGGCGTTTTCGTAATTATACTTTTTCGGTCTTTTCCAAAAAAGTGACCAACTGTAACCCCACCTAATTTTCGCTCCTGAACTCAATGGAATCATCAAATCATTGAAAATCCATCTCTAACCCCTCCAAACTAGCCTTGGCCAAAATTCTCAATTCCCCGAGAAAAATTGAGGTTTTTCAGTTTCGGCTCCATAAATGCATTCCTTTCTACTCCTAACCACTTTATTGACTATTCCATTAGGTTACAAATACCACTTAGTACAAATTTTGGCAGCATAACACTACTAACACAACATTTCCAAATTTTACAAACAAAGACAATTCGGCGAAATTTCACCGATTAAATTGTCCACAGCAGCCAGAATAGTCAATATACGAAGTTTAGGAAGTTACCTCTTCTTCCTTCTGGCTTTTCCTTCTTGTGGCTGAAAACCCTAACTTAAAAACACCAAGATTTGTGCTTCAAATACCTTACATAATATAGAAGAGAAGCTCAAGAGAAGGATTATATGTGTTAGGTACGAATTCACCGAAGAAATCGACCTACCTCGCGAGTTTTCTTCCTCTTCTCTCTCTAAAACTCCCTCTCTCTCTTTCTCCATGGTTCTGCACGATTTTTGGCTGATGGAGGAAGAGGATGATGACTTTATAACATTTAGCTTATGTCATCTTTAATTATGATGATGTCATAATTCCAAAATTAACATTTTCGGATTTTCTGGCAGATTTTCTGCCCAATCATTGAAAAATCATAAATAATTGTAGAAAAATTGAAATGAGGTAATTCCAAAGCCAAATGAAAGGTATTTAAGTCTTATTTATAGGAAAAATATGGACCATTATTAGAAATCACCACACAAATACAGAATTACACAAAACTCAACACTGCTCCAAAACAGAGTCCAGTTTTGATCCCAAACTTTGGACAGACATATCTCCCAGTTCCCAAAACGAAATGGTACAAATTATCTGTCCATTTTGAATCTTGGGATGTGAACCTTAAGGCTGAAAATTTTTAGAATTTTTAGACGCCATTTGGTCATTCAAAACGTTCACACAAACTGACTGCCCAGAATAGAGTTTCACTGGACAGAATTTCAGATTTTGCATCTTTGCTTCCAATGGTTCCATTTTTATACCAAACATCATTCCCACATGAATTTTCACAAGGAATCCATTGGAAACACCAAATCAATCAAATTCACATCTCATTGACATGTTTTCACAACAATCCCAACATGTCAACACAATTCACATTTCAAAACCTAACATTGCAACTTTTCCTTTCCAAAGTTCCAAACCAATTTCAATGACATCAAAACACACTATGACACCATTTCCAATACAATACCCCATTCAATTCTTCCCTCTATTCTAAGTCAATTTGGATGTTAATCCATAATTGAACTTAAATACAGGGTTTCAGCGCTGCTCACAACACACACGAATCACATTCGAGTGCCAAGTCACATCATATTCTCCAAAAGGGTTATTTATCACTAACCACATCCACTTTTGAAGTCAATAACCCTTAATCATAATTTAGGATCTTGCTAAACCGGGGCTTAGCAATCCACTAATCTCAGGCTTATTCTCTAGCCTCGAGTCTCAAAATTCGGGGTATTACAAGAAGCGAGCACACTTGTGGAATTGTTAGTAGAGATGAGAAAAGTAGGACATAACATGACAAAATCAGCATGGTTTACAACTGATCTAATGTATTGGAGAGGAAGATAGAGGAGAGGTTGCCAGGGTGTAGGTTGAAGGGTAAGACTGATATCCGGAGGTGAATTAGGAGGAAGATTGGACGATAGTGTGTCATAGGTTATATGGGGAAAATGTGAATGATTTTAGTTAGGACAGTGTGAATTCTTGTGTGATAGCAGATGAAAATATGTGGGATGCATACATGCAAGTATAAGAGTATTGTTGTGAAGAACATTGATTAAGAAAAAATTTTAAACTTTAGTTTGATGTTTACTGTTTTTTTGCAAGTTGATAGGAGGGCTGCTAAGTTCAAGGCCAAAGATTTTCCACACTTTGAAAATCTATGCTATGCTTGGGGAGAGTAAGAAGAGAGGATGATTATGAAGAAGTTGGCAGTTTTAAGAAAGTTGGGATATGAATTGGTGACCTTAAAGAAACCTTGTTATTTTATTTTGTAGGAAGGAGAACAATGTGAAATTGACATTATTGCTGTAACATTCCTAAAAATGTCAATGTGTTGTATGTAGTTATAATTTCCTGTAAGGAATGGAAAAGGTTGTGAAAGTGTTAGCTGGAATTGAATGAAACGAGCAATTTTCCCGATGTTCATATTTGGAGTTCACTTTGAAACTCTATTGTATGGTGATATTGACAAGACATTAAAGTGAACTGTATGCGAGGTAGCATTTAGGACTAATAAAGTGCCTCTCTTGTATGAATAAGTTATGAAGGCAAGTTAATGTACATTGTTACAAGTTGAATGGATCAAAAGTCAACATAATCTCCAAAGATTAGCAGACAATAGGAAATATAAACAAAAGTAACAATAATTGTTGAATTTGTGGACATAAATAATGAAAGAGGAACAACGGAATTATATAGGCACTATGAGCAATGAGTAGAAGACAACATCACTTGTAAACATTGTGATTGATATTCCACAATTGAAAGCCATACATACATATAAACATTGTTGAAGATTTGAAAATAAGCAACAGGATACAAAACTGATTTGAACACAACATAATAATAGCAGTAACTTCAAAAGGAAAAGAAACTAAAATTCGAACTAAATATCCTAGTTCAAATGCAAATAATAAGTGCACATACATGAAAGAGCAACAAAATCCAAGCAAACAGATGTCCTTGAAGAAGCATTACAAAATAAAACACAAAATAAAAACTAATCGATCCATAATTCTTCTTCTTCCTCTTAGTTGAGGACTTCTTGGGAGCGGACCTCGTTTGGGATGGTGAACGCGAACTAGGGAGGTTGACAGGGATGAACATGGGGGATGGTTGAGGTGGAGGAGAAAGCGTGTGCCAGCTGTGAACAAATGGGCCATATTCTCAGCAGTAAGGCTAGGCTTGAAATGATTCGGTGGTATGAATAGCAATGGTTGAGGCTTAATTGTTCGACTAGAAGGCGCATGAGGAAGGTTCATACCTTCAGGGAGAGGCACTATTGAGAGTGGGTTATTGGATCACAATCATGTGTGTCAGCAGGGGTGTTTGCTTCAGGCATATGGTCTTGAGGAGGAACATTAGTAGTAGGCAATTATGGGGATGATTGTGGGGGAAAAGTGAGCAGTCTAATCTGTACGACCACCTTTTTCATTAGCTTCACATTTATTTGCAAATGGATTCTCATTTCTAGGGGATTGGTATTCATTTGCAGTATGTATAACAAGCCCTGCGTGCTCATATTGCAATGCCTTAAAGGAAGCAAATTCCTTAAACTCAGTAGAATAGAGATGAATGAAGTCTCTGAGGTTCTTGAAATCAAGTGCAAGCTCTGATATGCGTGATTCCATATGTCCACCTCAAACCTCAAACTTCTCTTTCACATAAATGTCCACTTTAAGTAGATTACTTCAAGATGACCAATCCTTGACTCCATATGTGATTGAAACTTCATCAGAGTTTGATCAACAATTTTGCCAATGATTTCTACTATTGCCGCTGGTGGTTCTACAAGAGTTGATCTCTGAATAAGGGAAGAAGTGCAGCTACATCTTAGGGAGGGTTACTGTGATCTGGTTTTTTAGGCTCATCTACTGCTTTTGAACTATGTTTTCCTCCTATAGGTATTTGCATTTGGTGCAATGCCTTTTCATCAAATTCCTCAGTCCATATAGGTGCTTCCCCATCCTCCAAATATCAAACTTTGTTCTGTTGTAAGATGAGTGACATAAGGGAGGGATATGGTGGTTCTGAGTTCTTCTTTCCTAGAGTTCCATCCTTTAACATTATATCCACAATCCTCTTGGCCATATGAAAATACTTCCCCTTGATCATGCAAGTGAGGATTTCTTTGTCCTTAGGGGTCAGTGAAGTATAGTACTTTCCTTTGTCCATGAAATTCCTACTGTAGAAGTAATGTAAGACTCGAAACCTATGAGGAAGTTGCTTTGGTCTAGACAGAGCACTATTAGTCAAGTTGTAATCCTCAAGCAGTGTCTTGTCAATTTCTTGTGTTGAGAATTTTGTGTCTATGGACTGTGGACTGTGGGCTGTTAATACCTAACCAACTCAGAATTTTGTCCTCATTTATTTCTATTGTCTGCCCTCTAACAAATGTTGTGACAACTCCCTTTCTAGACATTTTTAGATAGGACTAAAAAACCTTGACCACATATTCATAATAAGGCAAGGACAACTCTAGAATTCCCCTAAAAGGCTTCAATATTGGTCCCAACCCAAAGTTATAGTCAATGTCAGATGTATCGACTTTGATCCTACTCATTTTACAGAAGGTTCGACCAACTAACCTTATATCATATTCTTCTAGGCAGACTTATTGAAATCATCCTTTGCCTGTGGCGTAATATTAGACCTTTGTTTCAATCACAGCTTCTTGTACAACTTAGCTCTAACCTCATCAAGAACCACTGTGTCATCTTCCTTATTCTGCGTAGTTAGCGATACTTGTTCATTAGACCCTCGGCTATTTTCTTCATTCTTAGTCCCCATCGAACTCTGGCTCTCAACCATAGTTCTTTTGCCCTTCTTAACTTGCTCTACCTTTCACCTCTATGATAAGTCCTCGTCATCCTCCAACTGTCTCTTTTTCTCACCGCCACTTTATCCTTCTCTTTCATCTTCTATTCCCTTTGTTTCTTCTTCGCTTCCTTTGCTAGATTATCGTGCTTTAACTTAGCCGCCGCCTCATAATCGTCATACCAATTGCCTTCTTTGGTTTTGTACTTTGATCACCCTGACTGATTGCAATGCCGAAGCTGTGCCCTGTGCTTTTTGAAATTTTTCACATCTTCCATAGTGATCCCCATTTCCTATAATCTCCCCTCTATCATTTTGACCCTCGCCATTTTCCTTTCGTCGACAATAATGAGAAAGATGGATAAGAAGAATGAAACAGGGTTTTCCTTTTGTGTTGAAAACAGAGAATGTGAAGGGAAGTATGAATGTTTGCCCTAAAATTTGAACCACCACTCAATTGACGACATAAGGCGTGACATTTTTTAAATTTTAAATTAATTATGTTGTAACTGTTAAACAACGGCTGAGTTAGAGGTTCGAACCATGAACCAAAGTTCAAACTTGTTTATAAAGTGTTAAGGACACCACCAAAGGCAGGAAAATATTGCAATTCGAACTAAGATGGGGAATTTGAACTTCATGGCCTATAACATGATTTAATCCTAACCATTCGTCAAACAGTGAAGCAAATTATAAACCTGTGAGAATGACAAGACCCTTAGGGGAAACTGATATTACATTAATGCAAACAAGTAGATGAAGTTTAATGTTATGAAAAGAAGAAATTAACAAGTGCTCCACTTTCATATGATGAACCAAAACATTTATGGGTCCTATCACATATGTTCTTCAAAAATTACAACTTGGCCTAAATTACACCTTTCACTAGCACATATATATATATAGGTTATTCACAAATTTTAAACCAAAGTATACAAGCACATTGCATGGAACAAACTTTATCCCATGTTCATATTTGCATTGACCCTGACGGAACATGGTTAAAAGTTTATAGACTATGTCCATGCTTAATGGCACATGTCTAAAATAGGTTGACACAGGTGTTTATTCCCTAAGTTAAAACCAAAATATCATGTACTGCTATAACATCACTATTGATTTAATAAACTACAGATCCATAAGGGTTAAAGATTATAGGAATCTTGGCAAGGCATTTAGAAGTTACTCATATCCTAGTTTCTTGATATGAGTTGTATTTCTCTCAGTAAGTGTCAAACCTTCAACCTGAACAAGTTCTATGAATAGGTCAGAACCTTTTGCATCTAGTAGCTTGCCTTTCTTGACCTGACATTTGATTAAGTAGTTTTTTCAACATATGGATGATGGTTTTGTTCAATGAGGTAACAATCTCTCACAAAACCTCAGCAATCACCTCGGAGTTGTTCAGTCAGCGCTTCTTTCTGGAATAGAATGAGGCAACATTGATGTGGTTTGTGTTAAGTATAGTTTCACGTGTTGTCTGTGAGAAGTCCACATCAACAACAACATTGTAGGGTGATTTCAAAAGGTCATCATCTTCAAGATTAACTTCATCTTCCATTCCACCAGGTGATTTTCCTTCTTCCTTAACAACCTTATCCCTTACCCACATAAAGCATAAATTCTCAAAGTTGGGGAAGGACTTGGTTCGAAAATGTCCTGCCTTAGGATGAACCTGAAAGCGAAAGAAATAAGGTTTCAAGTACTTTAAACTTAACCCGATACCTATCACATATGAACTTTAATACACTAAACTCCTTAACAAGTACACAAACCTTTAGTTGATGATAAATTAACTCCCAAAATATTTTAGGAAGCTAGGAATGCCATTTACTTTGCTACCAAGATTCATTTTCTCATATCCATCCAATTTTCATAAAAATACCAAAAATATTAGTCTAGCATTTAATTAAATGGTATTAGTATATAGTTTAAAAATTCAAAAAACAAAAAATCCATTTCCCCTTGTTCATTGCATTTGCATGATGTTTAGATTACTTAAGATTCAATAAAAGGCTCCTTGAAAAGAAAGAATGATCCTAGGTTTTCTTATACGCAATCCTTGGTAAATTTTTTATTGTGGACCCCAAGGCTAATGTATGAAAAATCCTAATCAGATGACACTTGGCAATCTTGAGCTTTAATATTTAAACACTTGGCACAACAAGAGGAAATCACATGCAAAATTAAATCTCCGCTCTTCCTTCTCCTTTAAGTACATGGACAAATGGGAAAAAAAGAGAGAGAAAAGTGTGAAAAATCTAAGAGACATTAGAAGAGGAAAGAGGAAGTGTGACTAGTGAATTGCCCGAAGTTCCAGAGTCGATTCTGACCTCATAATGTCGTTTTCATCCGTCAATATCTTTTGTAAAGTTGTTCTACTCACTAAGAGCTTCCTTTCTATAGTCTCATTTTTCTGATTTGAGGTGTTTTCTGTCATCTTGATAGTCAGAGTGCCGCTGGAATACCGAACTAGTTGTAGAAACGCGAAGAGGTAAACCTAAGCTTCATTTTGAACCAATTGGCTTGAGGTTTTAATGAGTTTTCTTGGACCTTTGGGTTGCCATATGATTTGGCCAAGCTAGGTTTTTGAGATCATATGTGTTTAATCATTTGTCATGACTCTAATAGTGTAATCATATACCTAGGGTCATGAGATGACAAGGAAGAGGAAATGGATAGTTTCCTGAGCAATTTCAAAGGTTAGAAGAAAAGGTACAAGAGGAGGACACAGAGACCAAATGTAGTGGACTTACCCTACTTACATGTCCTTGATATTTATGCTTATGTATTGATATGAGTAATTGCTTTGCTTGATTATGTGATGCATATATGACTAATTGAAACTTTATTTCTATATATGCTTTGGTTATGAGTATGATGTATGATACATTAAGTATGCAGATATGTCATTGTGTTAGCATAAGTTCATGTAAGGCAAGCCTGTAATACATTAAGCATTTATCTTGTATGCTAAGTGGTATTATTTGCTACTGAGATTCCCCCGAATCTCACCCTCCCTCAACCAACCATATAGGCACATAAGCACAGAAGAGGAGTAGAGCATGATGTGCCAGGTGAAGAAGTTGCAAAGAAGAATTGAAGATTATTATGAGCTAATCGTCATGTATAAAATAATGTTAAAAGTGATTAATTGTATAATCTGCATGACGGATGAATTGTTTCATAAGAGTAAAATTGAACTAGGAATAGGTGATCGCACAGTACAAGCCCATTAGTTAAGTAATCAAAGGAATTAATAAGTAAAGAAAACTCTGATTCAATGAATAGAAGAATTGATGAGTTAAATAAAAAAGTAACCTCGTAAATAAGTTAATCTGATAAATACGGTTTTACTAAATAAATAATGCCCCAAGAATAAATGTGAAATTTTTTAGCTAGGAGATTATTTACTGATTCTCTTAAGCTGTAATAATGATAATGTCGCTTCTGATGCATAATAAAGAGGCATAAGGAATGGGGTGTTACAGGGAACAAGATAGCTATAATTTACCTTTTGTTGGTTATCTGATTTTGGAAAATTGTATAATTTGTATATGAAACCGTAGAAAGACTTATACTAGTTATAGCAGTAGAAGTAGTAACTGTACCTATGAACAGCGTACTTAAAGGTTGTAAATAAACTAGCAACGAGCAATAATACAGCGTAGGCTCATTAATTAACAAATGAACTATGGGTTTTCAATAGAGAACACTATGAGGCACACTCTTGTATTAATAAATAGAACTGTACTCTGATGAGTTAAAATGAACCCACAAACCATTTTGAGACTGTTTCAAAGTAATTCAAAAAGCTTTTGAAACATCTACTCAAGTGCAGGTTTAAATCCTATAGTTGAAGTTGGGACTGCAACTATTTACAAATGATTTCTAGTCTTTGGTTTGAAATCATTATTTGTTTCAACTTATCTAAATGCTTTGAAAATAAGCTGTTACATATGTTGAAGAACAAAATTGCATTTTGAGCAAGCAACAAATTAAAATAATCCTAGCCTCTTCATAAACTCTTCACAGACTCGTCTTGTCACTCTCACTCTCTCAGTCGGCGTCGTCGCTCTCCCTAACGGTATTCCCCTGTCTGATCTACATCACGGTCTTTTGGTCTTCCCCTCGTCAGCATCCTCACTTTCACTGCTTGACGGATGCCTCACGATGGTGCTACCCTGCTTTGGTCGGTCTTCCCCTCCCTGCTCACACGATGCTGCCCTACTTTGGTCGGTCTTCTAGATCTCATCGTCAAGCACTCAAGCTATGGAAATCAGGCCTTTTCTTTCCTTGATACTACTCTTGCCTTTTCTTTGCTGCAACCATCTAGATTGTTTTGCTTGGATCTTATTATTGTGAAGTTGTGAACGGTGATCACTGTTCTTACCTTTTCTTTGCTGCAACCATGTAAAATGATGCTGATTTTGGTCTTGCCTTTTCTTGTGAAGTTGTGATTTTGTGAACGGTGATCACTGTAATTCAAAAAATTCTCGATCCCGAGCTCAGGAATTTCTCGTCCCGCCGAGACGGGAAATTCTCAGGATTAGTAATCAATTTGGTTCCCGAAGACTTTTCAGGAATGGTATTTCCCGTTCTCGTCCCGATCCCGAACACCCCTATTTTCACCTGCATATATATAAATAATTCGAAAAAAAGGAGCTGCTGGTTAATGGCCATTTAAAAAAGGCAGTCAGAAATCAATTGTATATAGCTATATATGTATATTATTTTTGTTGTTTATTGGATATTTGTTAAAACATTTTTATAATTAAATATCAAAATTTTTTGTAAATCTTATTTAAATTATATATATATATATTAAATTATTACCGGTTTGACTATGAGTTGACCATGATTTGACCCACTAACCCATAACCAATTGCTCAGTTAGTTTAATGACCGGTCCGGTGTTTTGTACCTTGATATTCTAGGCTTCGTGAAGTTCAAGGCCAAGGGTATTGATTAGTTATGATTTAGTTTGCAAAATAATGATAAGAGTTTTACTATCCATGATAGATTTTTAATTGTCTAGTTAGTCTCTTTTCTATTATGGATAAGTTCACATAGTGGTTTAAATCCTTTTTAACCATGATAGGTGTTTTCAAATGAGTTAGTTCAATTCCTTTTTATCATGGTAAACTTTGATTTGAAAGAGAATCTTTTGATAACATTATTTGAGATTTAAAAAGTGAAGATGTGAATTTTTCTATTATGGTAAACCTTTAGGTTTAACTTTCTTTGTTCACCATAGCACTATCTTGACATTTAATTTAAATGTATGGATAATCGAGTTCTAAATAAAAGATTTTACATGTTAAAGAGCAATGGAAGCTGTTATTTGCCACCGCAAGTGCACGGGTCGTGCTAAGTAATAAAGTGATAAGTAAAATCATTCCAACGAGGATTTGAGTTTGGTGAATTCGATTAAGTTGAGCCAAAACATGTTGTTGGTGTAGACAAAGAAGTTTCAAAAGATATTTTTGTAAAAACTAAGAATTACTAAACAAAAACTTGATCCTTGAGATTTCAGCAGTTGTAATAAACCTAGGATTGTTCATCCCCTTTGTATTTCACAAACTTGATTTATTTCCTCTCCAAGAGTCTTTCCATGGGATATATATATATATATATACACATATATATATATATATATATATATATATATATATATATATATATATATATATATATATATGTTAGTCTAATGTTCACAAGCATTTGATTAAGCTCTCTCAAGTCATAACCAACTCTGTATCTTCAGTTAACATGTATAATCTCTTGCTACCGTTAAGAGAATATTCATTAGGCACCAACCTTAATGTGACAATACTAGGCTAGTAACTATATCTCTATGTTACTAACAAACCATCCATTTAGTTCCTAAACTTCAAGTCTAGCATAATTTTTACCAAAGTTCTACAACTAAGTTAACTCTCTCAAGCTTAACTTAATTGAACAAATCATCCACAGTGATGGCCAGTCAAGAATAGCAGTGAAAACAAGGTAAAATCAACATATATATGCCATTAGATACTTAAAGAGAGAAGGAATCAAGTTTAATCCATACAAAGGTTCATAAACAATCCCAGAATGAAAGTTTAGCTGCTCATATTCAAGAAATGAATACAAAGATACAGAGCATGAACTTCCATATCAGCAAAATGAAGAAAAAAGGGAAAGAAATCAATAAAACCAAGGAAAACCGAATCTCTGCAAATCTTCAATCTCCACTTGACTTCCCTTGCTTTATGGCACACCCAGGCTCAGAGGAGTGTCACAGCCGCCTCTCTAGGTATTTCCGGATCAGGAGTCCCCCTTTTAGTCTCTGGTTTTCACATTTATACGCCCTGAATGTCAAAATGCATAATAGTTGTATCAGGCGTTCGCCGCGGCTAGAAGATACTTGGCCAAGGCCAATGAGCTTCTGTGATGTTATTGGCCACCGCCAGTGATTGTGTTGGTCGTGGCTAGTAAGTTACTGACCACTGGTTGGCCACGGCCCAAAGGATACTTGGCCGCAGCTAGTATGTTTCTGACCTCATGTTGGCCGCAGCCAGAAACCCCGCAGTGCAAATTTGTCCCTTGTCAAGATCTGTTCTCATCCCTTCTTGCATTTCCCTAGCACGGTTGATGGCTTCAACTCCATTTCACCTTCTTTTCATTGAATTTGGCTTTCTCTGGCTCCAGCTGTGACTGAATTTTTATCCTTTCAACACAAAGAACTCAAAAGATCACAGTTTGATAATCATAACAGATATTCACATATTACCCCCACATTTATACTCGTTCTTTGCCAAGTATGTATAGAACACATTTCCTCTACTTCAGCACTCCCAAATGCCCATTAGTATACCCAAAATGTGGAAGAAATAAGAGGAAATGTGCACTTCTGACAAGAATTTCATGAGGTTAATAGCTGTAGAAGAGGAGGAGGAAAAGGAGAATGAACAAAAATAGCTAGGGGTGTTCATCAATTTCCTGTCCCGATCTCGAGCAAATCGGGACAGGAAAATCCCATCCCAAAAATTTTGGGATTAGGAATGTGATTTCGGGATTGGGAATGCGACTTCCCGATCCCTAATATATATATACATGTACATTTTTTTAAAATATTTAAGAAAATAAGATCAAATATAAAATAAAATGTGAAAATCCCTAACACTCTTAAGGTAATATCAATTCTTTTAGTTTATTTAGTTAATTTTTTTTATTATTTATTAAATAATTCTAATTTTTTGTTCTTGTCTTTATTCTTTTTGCAGCTGAATCACAACTTTATGCATGTATTGGACTAATTATATATTTGTATTAGACTTATTTGGTACAATATGATATTAGACAAATTATATATTTATACTAGACTAAAAGAAATACAACAAAAAAAAATTCAATATAGAGATTTTTTTTTTAAAAAAAGGAAATCCAGGATCGGGAAATTCCCGATCCTGATCACAAAAATTTCCTGATTTTAGGGATCGGAAAATTTTCGGGATCGGGATCGGGAATGAAAATCATTCATGAACCCTTATCGGGATCAGGATCGGGAATGGCATTTCCCGATCCCATCCCAATCCCGAACACCCCTAAAAATAGCCCTAATGCATACTATATTGAGAGAGGAGAGAGGAGCAGCTGAATCTAAAGAAACAAAAGCAATGAGGAGTTTAAATAGACAAGACGAATAAAGATTATATTTATTGAATTGGCCTTATCAGATTTTCGATGAGATGCGTAGTTGGGAAGTTCACCTTGGAAATTGAAGAAACTTTGAAACATTTAAGATTGAGTATAAAGAAACGATGGTATCTAAAGGGGTATTCAAACTAAATGTCTAAGCTTCCAGTCTAACAAGAATTAAAATTTTTAAAATTTCTTTATATTTAATACTTATCAATGCCACATTACATTATAACCGGTCTAGAAAATATTATTTAGACTGCACGAAAGCGCAACTAGTGTTAAGTTGTATCAATATTTACAAAAATATCGCTATCATACTTTTTAAACAATCTCCGCCTATAGAGGTCTAGTGGTGATGTTATAAGCCTTTTTTCTAGTAGTGCTTCCCCTTTACTTTAAATTTAATGATTTTTTTTTTGGACATTAATGACCTGGTGATGCTTTTCTTTAATTAGACTCCATTCGTTTATACTTATTATTTATGTTGATAAAAATGGATATTTTATTTAAAAAATAATTTAATTTTCTTAAAGTCTACTAATGATTTTTTTAAAATCATATGATAAATCCACTTTTAAGATCAGGATAACTAATTTAACAAGGTTCGTACACGTCCTCTGATGATGTAGTTTTACTTAATCCACCTAACGCTGCTGTTTAAGAGAGACAGAGAGAGAGAGAGAACTATAGTTGAATAAATGACTAGGGCACTCACATTATTAACTGCAAGTGTTGAAATCATGGTAAGTTGATTTTTACTCGTGCCCTGCTTCAAGCTTTATGAATATGCTTAACCATTTTAAAAGCGAACAAAACTATTGATGGTATATATAGGATTAATTAGATTTAAGATTTTTGTTTTACTTGAACGATTCCTTAGATCAATTATATTAGTATTTATAGGTTGATCTGAAACCAATATGAAATTAAAATTTATAAAAGTTGCAGGAGATGTTTACAAGACAGGAATCTCATCTCAGACATTAAGTGGTGCGACTCAAACTATCAATCGAAGTGTCATAACATATGCTTTTGGGATCTTTGTTAGGGTCATTTTGATCTATCAGTTTCATGGTGTGTCTGACGTTTAGAATTGAGAATAATTGCCCTCAATTATGGGAACATCTTTCGTTGTATTTTAATTTATCATTTGTAAGCTTTGGTATGAAGAAAAAAACGGAAGAAAGAAAGCCAAGAAATCTTCAGCATGCACGGTGGCCGGAGAGGATACCGACGACGGAGGTGATAACTGCACACAAAACGATAAAACAAAAAAAAGGATTAATTAATAAAAAAAAGTATTATCGCTTTCTCGATGAGAAAAGATATCTGGACAATATACAGCCAAGCATACCTATAGGCTATAAGTCTTTGCTTGCCCTTGATCTATTCTAGTTTTTGCTTCCACTATATTCATCTTCTTTTTCTCACACTCTTTTCATCAAAATTCAATAAATGTTCTGATCTCTCAGGAAAGAATTTGTCTAATGGAGGAGTTATGGGAAACTGGTTTTTCTCAGTACCCGGTAAATATAATTAACACCAAGACTCTTAATCCTTTTATGTTGATGCATGTTAATTAATATATTTCAATTATGATTGCAGGATATGGATTATGCTCAAGAATTCCAAGGTTGTTGCACGATGATGAAATTCGAAGAGGAAGTAGACGAAGAGTTTCTCAGGAACATCGTGGAGAAACCAGATCCTGTTCAGTCAGAAATTATATCATCTTCTGAGAGAGATGAAACTGAAAACAACGACCACAGGATGTCTCCTAGGGCATTCGTTTTGTCATTTGATAACTTGAAGGTAGAACCAATCATAACGAAACAAGAAGAACATAATACATTGAAGCATCGTTGTTTGTCAAAAAGAATTAGAGCGAGGCATAACGCTGAACCGATGAGTAAGAAGAAAAGAAGGTCTTTGGAGGAAGTAGAGGATCATATAATGGCAGAGAGAAAACGGAGACAACAAATTACAGAAAAGTTCATTGCTCTTTCTGCAACTATTCCCGGCTTGAAGAAGGTTAGTTTAATTTGTTTCAATAAACAATCACTTTTATTTTTATGTTCACCAAATTTTCGTGAGATTTATAAAATTTATTTGTCTAAAAATATATACTAGAATTGTTGGGTGAAAATCAAACTCTGAGGACTAGAGTTAAACAAACATTTTTCCTACAAAATCTAAACATTCCCATGCCATATAGTAAGCCTTCTCTTTTAGGGTTAAGTTTTGTCTTAATTAATGTGTCGTTTACTGTGAATTATGTGCGTAGATCGTTGGACAAATTGACTATACTGGACGAAGCTATCAAATACATGAAGCAGCTTCAAGAGCGTGTAAGAGAACTAGAGAAAGATCCTTCATTGACATCCATGAAGAGAATTGAGTTTTGTGAGAATGACAAGACCTTATGTGAAGTGAATGAAGTACCGCCTAAGATTGAAGTTAGGGTTTCAGAGAACAAGCAAGTGTTTATGGGAATCTATCGTGAGAAACAGAAGGGCATTGAGGTCAAAATATTGAGCTTGCTTGCGAACTTTCATTTTTGTGTCACCAGTAGTAGCGTCTTGGCATTTGGAAAATCCACTCTTGGCATTACCATTATTGCTCAGGTAATGTCGTACACATAATTACTCCCTCCATTCCTTTTTAAAAGATATGATTAACTAAATTGTGTTGTTCAAAGCAATGTTTGAAGATCCGGACCGGACCCGACGGTCCGGCCGGTTGGACCGTTGGCCAGAAGTTCTACCGGGCTGCTTCAGTACTTGTAGCCGTTCTGAGCATTTGGCCGTTTTGGACCGCTAAAAGCCGGCCTTTTAGCTGGGAGCCGCTTTTTGACCGTGACCCGGAGCGGCTTTTTCATAACCGGACGGCTCAAGATCCACCGGAAAAAAAAGATGAAGGAAGATGAAAGACAAAGCCATGAAGAAAAATGGAGAGAGAAATACCAGATGTAAAGCACTTACCCGATCTAAAGTTTTAAACAAAGTGATGAAAATATTAGTAAGTTGTAAAAACTTTTAACCCAACTGATTCATGTCTTCGAACAGCTTCAGCAATATCTGGTAGAGGAGAAGGCGAGAAGTGGTCAAATGCTTGAAAGAAAAAGTTGTTTGAGACGTAATAGAAATATAGAGGTATGAAAGAGAAGTGGCAGAGAGTTGAGACGAAAGCATGAGAGAAGTTGAGAGCATCGAGGAGGGTTGTTGAACATCTTGTGGTTGAGATCCAACCAAGTTCATTTGATCCAACGGATGGCAGCCTATGCATCTGAGCTCTCTTTTCAAAAAACCAAAAAGCATTTGATTAAACGGATAATCCCATTGCAAATTACAATCCTCAAAGTCATTCGTTTTCTCACTCCATCAATCTCATTTCCTATCTTTTTCACATTTCTTTTCATAGGCAGTAGGCTACTCATTGGTAGGATAAACACAAGAGTATTATTTTAAAATTTTTTAGTATATCATTATTAAAATTTTAAATTGTGCATAGTTAGTTATAGATCTATTTTTTTATTCAAAATGCTTTTAAAAACATAAGACTTCAGCTGGCACAAATCTATAAAGTTTATATCTAAAAATATTTGTATCACAATATAATGATTATTTTTAAAACAAAATATCGTTATAAGGATTTGAAACATTAATTAGTAAATATTTTTATAATTATATTTTATAACATATTTGTGAGTATTGATGGTTACCTTGTTAATATGCTACTTCAATGATTTTATTTTGTTGGCAGATATGTTGTGATTTTGTTAATTTTTCATTAAATTAGAGTAATTATATTTATAATATTACATATGTGTATAATATTATTTTTAATTTAATTATTATATGTCACCAGTTCAACCGAACGGTCTAACCGATCTGACCGGTTGAACCATGGCCCGCTAGCTTTTCCGGCTTAACATCCGGTCCAGCTTTTAAAACATTGGTTCAAAGAGATAGTTAAAATTAATTATGTGCAATAAATATGTAAAAAATGAATTTTATTTTTAAAAAATGCCCTCATTTATGTGGAAGAGAGGAAATATATGTTATAACGAATGTTTGAGTAAAAAATGAGAATTGAACACAATGGTGGTATAAGTAATTTTTGTAATTAAATGTGGGTAAAATTGGGAGTTTATAAAAAGCTTTTCAGACATCCTCTAATCCTATCTCATGAAAAGAAACACGGTATATCCAAGAATCCTATCTTATAAAAAAGAATGAAGGGAGCATACAGTGAACACACAATCCATATAAATATTATGATATCGCTCTTGTTTTTGGCAAATTTAATTTGGAATCTTGAAATTTTATGACAACATATAATGCAGGTGGGTGATGAATACAAGTCGTCATTAAATGAAGTGGTTAAACTCTTGCGACAAATTCTGTGAAGGCCGCATCAACATCTCGATGTAGTTCTGTTGTCCGTGCTAGTTTATCATGCTTCATTAATTTCATGATAATGACTCTAAGGGTGTGTTTGGTTTGAGGGGAAGGAGGGGAGGGGAGGATAGGGAAATTATAATTTTGGACAAAAGAAATCCAAAATTTACCCTCTCATTTTTTTTTAAAATTTTGGATTCCCGCCTAAAATTTACTTTCTCGTTCTTTTTAAATTTTGGATTCCCGCCTAAAATTTAAATTCTTTCAACCGCAAAAGGTAATTTACCCACCCTCCCATCCCCTCCCACCCCTCCCCTCCCCTCAAACCAAACACACCCTAAAGAGATTTTAGGCAATACTATAAATATAAATAGTAGCGGAGGGGTGTGTGTTTTAGTGCATGTTTGGCAAACAATGAAATTATGATTTTAAAAGTTTTTTTCCGCAAACTGATGAGATAACACTCACCTGTCATACTTATCTTATAAATAGTAAAAGTACTTCTGAAAAACTAAAACAAATTAGCACTTAAAGAAAGATTATGTATTCTCTCTCCTGTCCTTTTTATAAACAACTTCTTTTTATTACGTAAAACAAATTTCGTATCTTTTCCAAATATGCCACTATTTATGAAAAGAGCATGAAAGAAAGTGAATAAAAAATATGAGAGAATGCGTATTGAATATGAGACAAAATGAGTAATAAATGATTGAATGAAAGATAATTATTGGTTTATTAATATAAAGATATATATTTATAGGGATAAAAAAGGAAAAAAGACGTTTAAATTTTGAGATACAAAAAAAAAATTTTATATTAAAGATCAACACCAAAAGAGATAAAGTTGCTTATAAATAGGATCGCAGGGAGTATGTTAGTATAAGATGCTAGTTCATATGATTTGATCTCACACACACACACGTAATATTTTTATATTATATCGATTTCTACTCTTTCCTGTTATTCTTATATTAATTAAAGACATATATGTAAAAAAAATTATTAATGCTATGAAAATATGTAAGGGGACCTGCAAAAGAGAAATTATATCGAAAAAAGAAATTATTGTTGGATGGCATACTTTTTTCTTTCTATGTAGGCTGCGCTATTAATAAGTTATATTTTATTTGATTAGTATTAATATTTGATAACCGGTTTTGCGAGCAGGATTAGGCTTTAAAACATATTGATAAAATATGGGGCGGAGAGAGGGGGGATTGTTAACCGTAAATGGAGTATATTATTAGGGTGTTATATTTAAACCTGAAGGATAAGAGAGGAGTCCTATTTATCTTATTAACACAAATATAGTGATAAAAAAAATTAGGAAAAATAATAAAAAAATAACTTTAAAATTGTAAAATTCTAAATAAAATATTTCTCATAAAATGAGTTATAAATTGTTGGGAAAATCGCTAATAAATACCAAATAAGCAAATTAATTGCTCTTTGCCACCAACACACATGGGAGACTGAACTTGCATTATAATTGAACTTAAAAAGACAAAAAAGCCCTCAGTTTGATAAGAAAATTTTAGGCGGGAGGAAGGAGAAAGTGCAGTTCTGAATCCCTTATTCCTCTTCCATTTCCGGCCTGCAGAAATTCAGCGTCGTCTCCCCTCACTCGGGCGTCTCCTTGGCTTGTGTCTGTCGGCAGTGTCATCTTTGGCTACTCCTCTAGCGGCCGCCGTCTCATTGGCTCGTGTTCTTCGGATTTGTCGTCTCCAAGTGCTCCTCCAGCAGCCGACGTCTCCTTGGCTCGTGTCCTTCGGCAGTGTTGTCTCGGGCTACTCCTCCAGCGGCCGACGTCGGCGCCGGCGCCTAGTCCTCAAGCGACCGTCGCTTGCTCCTCCAACCTAAATGCCTCCTTCATTCACCTGATCTTTTTCATAAGTGCCCAATGGTCATCCACGTTATGTGCAAAGGATGAAGATCCATTATGTGCCAATGATCTATCGTTTTGTGCAATTACTCTTCCTTCATGTGCCAATGATCTGTTTTGTGCAATTACTCTTCCATTATGTGCAATTGATCTTTCATGCTGTGCATCTGATCTTCCGTTTTGTGCAATTGCTCTTTCATAATGTGCAATTGATCTTCCATTCTGTGCAACGGATCTTTTCCATACGTGCCCAATGGTCATCCACACTATGGAAAAAATCTATTCCACAAAATGGGAGATCAATTGCACATCATGGAAGAGTAATTGCATATAATGGAATATCATTGGCACAATGGATCATCCTTTACACCATGGAAAAGATCCATTGCACAAAATAGGAGATCAATTGCACATAATAGAAGAGTAATTGCACAAAACAGAAGATCAAATGCCCATCATGGAAGATCAATTAAACATCATGAAAGATTAATTGCACAAAATGGAAGATCATTGGCATATGAAGGAAGAGTAATTGCACAAAACGACATATCATTGGCACATAATGGATCTTCATCCTTTGCACATAGCGTGGATGACCATTGGGCACGTATGGAAAAGATCCGTTGCACAAAATAAAAGATCAATTACAAATCAATGAAGAGCAATTGCATACAATGGAAGATCATTGGCACAATGGATCATCCTTTACACCATGGAAAAGATCCATTGCACAAAACGGGAGATCAATTGCATATCATGGAAGAGTAATTGCACAAAACTGAAGATCAAATGCACATCATGGAAGATCAATTGAACATCATGAAAGATTAATTGTACAAAACGGAAGATCATTAGCACATGAAGGAAGAGTAATTGTACAAAACGACAGATCATTGGCACATCATGGATCTTCATCCTTTGCACATAGCGTGGATGACCATTGGGCACGTATAAAAAATATCAGGTGAATGAAGGAGGCATTTAGGTTGGAGGAGCAAGCGACGGTCGCCTGAAAACTAGGCGCCGGTGCCGACCACTGGAGGAGTAGCCCGAGACAACACTGCCGAAGGACACGAGCCAAGGAGACGTCGGTCGCTGGAGGAGCACTTGGAGATGACAGATCCAAAGAACACGAGCCAATGAGACGGCGGCCGCTGGAGGAGTAGCCGGAGATGACACTGCCGACAAACACAAGCCAATGAGACGCCCGAGTGAGGGGAGACGACGCTGAACTTCTGCAGGCCGGAAATGGAAGAGGAAGAAGGGATTCAGAACTGCACTTTCTCCTTCCTCCCGCCTAAAATTTTCTTATCAAACTGAGGGCTTTTTTCTCTTTTTAAGTTTAATTTTAATGCAAGTTCAGTACCCCATGTGTGTTGGTGGCAAAGAGCAATTAATTTGCTTATTTAGTATTTATTAGCGATTTTCCCTAAATTATTTATTAAATATCATTATTATTATATTAATTCTTGATAACAAACTTGATTTAGAATTTTATAATTATTTACCCAAAAAAATCATCTCTCATCTCCTCCGATCCTTATAAAAAAGCCCCCTAACTTTGACCTCTTTAAAAAATTATTTCATCCAAGCAAGGCAAGCGGGAGTTAAAATAATATTAGACCCAAATAAAAAAGTTGTCTTTTAGTTCACAGGGGATGTGACATGTGTTAAGTAATCACGTGATTCCCTGAACTTTTGAAGCTTGTCCGTTGTCCCGGTAAGTGGGGGCTCGCATCGTCCTCTTTAGCAATCACACATCCCCATAAATAGTAATCATCATTCGTACCAGGGTAGTAATTAACTAGCCTCTTATTACCATTACTATTCTCTCTTGCATGTCACCAAATGGGTTCTGAATTCTTTGCAGGATTACACATGAAATCATGAATTTTTAAAATTCCATTTCTTTTAAAACTAATTTTCTCAAAGTTTTCATAATGATCGTGTATATGTTTGATACTTGTTTATAGATATAGTCATATGGATTCAAAATGGTTTTATTCTACCGTAATTAGATGTTATTCCCTCTACTCCTTTTTATAAGGTTTTATTAACTGAATTGTGTTATTCAAAAAAACAATTAAAATAAGTTAAAAATAATAAATATGAAAGAAATATACTTTTTTTTAAATACGTCCTTATTTAAGAGTGACTAAATGATAAAGGTTAATAGTGAAAAAATAACAAAAGAGAGTGTATGTAGAAAATTAATTACGGTAACATTGGTAAAATTACATTCAAACAACCGTCCAAACACCAAAAGGAATTTTAGGAAAGAAGATAAATCAATTAAAAAAATAGGAATTTATAAATAGGGATGGAGGGAGTAGTTTATATATTTAAGATGAATTTTTAATGTGTGCAATTTTATTTTTTTATTATTTTCTTTCTTGGTTTTTTCCAGAGATGAATCTTTATTAGGTGAACTGTGAACATCTATTTAATTGGGTAAAACACAAATGGGAGCTTATGTTTTTATAGCCAAAAAAATAATGGTATTAGTATTTTATTTTCTTAAAATTCTAAACGTGCGATTTTATTGATATTTTATTGGATTATTTTTGGGAGGAAAAATCCAATTACTTGAATGAGTATACCGCCTACATGAAAATATTTTTAAAAAATGCTTAAAATTATTTATTAAAAAATTATAATTTTTTTATATGTGGTGTTATTGAATTTCTCCACAGTAACAAACATTATTTACTTTTATAAAATTCATGTATGCATTATTAAGTGGGAAAATTCCAAAAAAATACCTTGGAATATGAAAAAGGAAAATCAGTGCAGTGAAATTTGAAAATCCCGGGTCAATGTTGTATCAGTACGGAGGAGGAATCTGAGATTTTGAAATCTTGACGAAAAGACAAATGTGCCCTTCAGCTGACCCCTCTCTCAGCTCGGAATAACAACACATCTCTCTTTATTAACAACATCGCATTCTACATTAACAACTCCACTTTACTCTTTCACATCTTCGTATCTCAAAATATGTTGTTGTTAATAAAAAGAGAAGTATTGTTATTGGCCCTGAAACTTAAATTATGAAGTTGTGAAACAAAAAAGTGGAATTGTTAATGTAGAATACGGTATTGTTAATTAAAAAAAACCGGTGTTATTATTGTAAAAGTAGAAAGAGAAGTCGTTAATGTAGAATACGGTATTGTTAATAAAGATACCGGTATTGTTATTCTTTCGAGCTGAGAGAGAGGGACAATTGAAAGGCAGATTCGTCTTTTCATTGAGATTTCAAAATCATAGATTCCTCCTCTATACTAACACAGCACTGACCTGGGATTTCCGAATTTCACAACACTGATTTATTCTTTCCTATATTTCAAGATATTTTTTTAGAATTTTCTCATATTAAATTATTCTTATATTTAATTATTGTTAATAAAATACCAACAAATTATTTAGAAAAAGCTGATATGTATGATAAATATCTTTTACAACAGCGATACTTGTCAGATATTCTGTCAAGGGGTAACGGAGCAATAATTCACGCGAGGTTGTGGTTTCTTGATCGAAGAGTCAATTTTCATGCATAAGGACAAAATCTGAACAGACAGAGAATCAAGCGGGCTTCCGAATTGGGTCCGCATTCCCTGCTCATCCAAATGATGCGCAGGAATGCTTATCACCCCAATTTTGAGGTGAACCCATTTTGTTTTTATTTTTTTAAATTTTTTTATACATTCTTATTTATTTGGATTAAATTATATGCTACACTTTAAAATATTTTTATCACCTGATATCTCAAATTAATTAATTTTTAGTCCATCATTTAGAAATATTTTTCTTGCAACACCAGGATCCTGAAATATTTTTCTAGTAGCACCCAATATTTAAAATAATTTTTTAACACCCAGTATCGTAAGCTAATTAATTTTTAGTGCATAGAGTATTTTTTTAAAAAAAAATAAAACAAAAAACCCCAAAATTGGGGTGGTGAGCTTTCCCTTGCCCATCTTTTTTATTAACAGGGAATGTGGATCCTTCCCAATTATCAAGGCCAAAACTTTTTTTTTAAGGGGCCAACAATAACAAGGCTTAAACTAATTGTGTGAATGGAATCCATGTTAGACGCATAGCAGGATTATACTCTATTTAACTTTCTTTGCACTTAAAACCGCGAAACACTTGATTTAACTGATAAAGGGTTGTACCAACCTAATCACAGGTTTTGAGTTCGAGCTTTGGGAATGCAACAGTGTTAAATACTTGATGGTTAGTCTGGACCATTGATAAATTCTCCCAGTTAAAAGAATGTAGGTCTAGATTGCCGGATGCTCTACGCAACAACAAAAAAAAAACACATAATTCTTGGCACTTAACTGTTTACTTAGCACATCAAGTTATCATGAAGCCCATATGCATGGTTAAAAGAAAAATATAGTTATACATAAATTTAAATAATGTGATAAATAATCAATAACAATTGTTTATAACTATCGGTAATATAATTATACTCACTTTTAAGATCATTACAATTTTAATAAGGTTGGTTTGAGTGATCCTTTCACATAGTTTTCCTTCACCGGCCAACATGTTTTTGACTTTTCTCATTTTCAATTGTCAGGTTTAACTTTTAAGAGAGTAATAATTTAACTTTGTAAAGGACTCTGACACCAGCTCACAATATATTATTGCACATGTTGAAAACATGGTGGTAGGTGCGTAGATTCTGAAGATATCCGCGTACCCTTCTTTCAGATTTATTCATACGGGAATATGCTTAGCCATTTTAATAAAAAGGGCGAACAAGTTACACCTTTTGATGTTGATGGTATTCAGTGTTAGTTAGATTTAAGAATTTCGTTTTACTATAATTATTTCTTAGATTTAGATTAGTGTTTGATTTGAGTAAATGTAGCTCTGGTCTCTATTAGAAGGCATCTTTCTCTATTTTGTGATGGATGCTTAAATGTGGCACTTACCTCAATAATAGAGGAAAATTTAAAAAATTTTATTAAAATAAGATAGTTGTAATAAATTAACTTTCATTATTTAATTCATGTGAATTAATTGAAAGCGTCTTATAATAATGACCGGAGAGTATACTGGATTATCTTTTAGATTATTATAGAATATTTGTACTTAATTTTACAAATTTTTAAAATACTTTCTTTTAATTTAATGATGAGATTAGGGTGAAGACTCTATAAATTATAGGCCTTAACGCATCTTCTCTCTTCTCTCTAATCCTCAATCTCTCATTCTCTCTTTTTCCCCCTTCTTCAATTCCTTTCCCTCCCCAGTTTTGAATTTGCATCCTTCCTTTACTTCCAAAAAAAAAAAAATAGTGAATTAGTGACTGAATTGAACGATTTCGTCATCAACTAGATTCTCACTAATTAATTTCGTCAGTAATTTTCCGTTTTTTTTTAGTATAAAACCCTTTTTTAAGAAAAAAACTGGATTATTAACAAGGAGTACTATGGCTAGAAAAGTAAAAGGGTACTATTATTTTCCCCATTGTGACCTGAAAAAAAAAATAATGGGCTGGCTAGCTAGGTTATGACTTAGCACAGGAAACAAGTCTAGGTCATATACCATTCTAGAGCCGGGAATTCGGGCCGAGCCCGTCGGGCCGGCCCGTTTAGGCCCGAGCCCGTCAAGGGCCGGGCCTATGATTTAGAGGCTGAAAATGGAAGCGGGCCTAAAAGGGCCGGCCCTACAAGCCCTGCGGGCCGGCCCTTTTAGGCTCGTTTAATATTTTTTTAAAAAAAATTAATAAATATAATATCATTATATCAAATTATCAATATGAGAGACACCTAAGTTTTTAATAGAGTATTAATAACAGGTAAACACTTATTAATTGGTTTGATTTATTTTATTTTCTACAATGTTTTATTCATTTAAACTTAAAAAAAAGGCTAATTTGGACATTAGATGATTATTTTAACTAAAAATTTATGAGATTTAAAAATA
This sequence comes from Inga leiocalycina, assembly GCA_963242795.1. NCBI lineage: Eukaryota > Viridiplantae > Streptophyta > Magnoliopsida > Fabales > Fabaceae > Inga > Inga leiocalycina. The sequence goes on along the minus strand of OY725330.1, from coordinate 62,814,805 downwards.
ATGTATACCAATTTAAAGAAAAATAATAAATAAATTGTAAAACTTTTAAAAAAAAATTTTGAATTAAAATGAGTTTAAGCCCGTTTAGGCCCGAGCCCGTGAAAGGCCAGCCCTGTAGGGCCGCGGGCTTCAAAAATATGGTACATTTTAGGAAACGAGCCTAAACGGGCCGGCTCGTTTAGGCCCAAGCCTGTGAAGGGCCGGCCCGTTTTCCCAGCTCTATACCATTCTGATCCTATTTATAAATCCCTTTTGACTAAAAAATTTGGTCCTATTTATAAGTCTAGTTTCAGGATAATAAATGAGATTATGATAATTTTGCCCCTATTTATTGTACTAATGAAAAAAATAATTTAAAGATGGATAGAGAAGAGGGATCAGAGTTGAAAAGTAGCTATTCATAAATGATGGCGTAATTGGAAAATTTATCCCATAATTATTGAGTTAATTAAATTTTCTTAGTATGTAAGATTTAGTTAAAAAAGACTTATAAATAAGATCTGAGTAGTAAGTAACAAAGCCAGCCAACACAATGATTCAGTAATGATTAGCTAACTAGGACAACGAAAACAGTGCACAGTGCAGAGAAGACGTTTACAAACCACGAACATCTTGTCAGAAACCACGTGGTGGGGTTGACCCTATTTATTGAAATGTCATTGACACGATCTATAGCTGCATTTTAATTTATCATCCGTAAAGTTTTTGTTTCAAAGAAAACAAAAACCACGTACGGTAGAAAGAAAGGAATATTCGCAGCACGCAACACGATGAACACGAAAAGTATTTTTTAATATTGCCATTTGATGGGATCATATTTTAGCGTAATAATAGTCAATTGGTTGGAATCTTTAATTTCATAAAGACATTTTATCTATTCAGACGGACTCAAATACAAGACCTTACACTTAAACGGCTAAAATCTCTTTCACTAGGATCAACCCTTGGTGGTAAAACGAGAAAAGTATTAATAAAAAGGAATTAATAAAAAAAGGTATTATCACTTTCTCCATGAGAAAAGATATGCAGACAATATGTAATATGGAGGAAAGCACGCATACAAATCTCTGCTTGTCCTTTCTCTCTCTGTGAATAGTTTCTGCTTGTAATATATTCTTCTTCATTTAATTTTCGCATGCTCCATTTTCCTAAGTGGGCCTCATCTGTTTCCATTTTCACCAGCATTTATATATTGCTTAATAATTAATTCATCCTAATTTCGTGCACGCACGTTCCTATATATGTGTGTGTGTGTGTGTGTGCAGGAAACTAGATAGATGATAGTGTTGAGAACACCCATCATCAACACTCTTCAAAGACATATTCTAATCTCTCAGGAAAGAACTCGTCTGAGATGGAGGATTCATGGGAGACTGGTTTTACTCAGTATCCAGTAATATAATTGAGACCAAGACTCCCTCATCATATATATATATATAGTAGTCCTTTTTATATATTTTGATGTTAATTAATATGTTTCAATTATGATGGGCAGGATTTGGATGATGCTCAAGAATTCCAAGATTGCCACACGATGATGAATTTGGGCGAGGAAGAGGAAGAGTTTCTGAGGAACATTGTGCAGGGACCAGATGTTCAATATTCTTCATCGGATTTGGATCCTGTCTGGTCAGAGATTATGCCATCTTGTCATCAAAGAGATGAAACTGAAAATAACGGAACTACTAATTCCATCGACAACGTGGCATCTCCTAGGGCTTACGTCCTTTCATTTGATAGCTCCGAGGTAAATCCAATCAAAACGAAACAGGAACAAGAATATGATACATTGAAACGGAGTTCGCCGATTAAAAGGAGCAGAGCGGTGGGGCGAAACGTTGAAGGGAGAAAGAATAAAAGGCGGTGTTTGGAGAAAGTGGAGGATCATATAATGGCGGAGAGGAGAAGGAGACAAATGATTACGGAAAAGTTCATTGCACTTTCTGCAACTATTCCCGGCTTGAAGAAGGTCAGTTCACTAGTAGCTAATCTATTCATAATGAAAACAACAAACCCTAAACATTTAGTGAGGTGAAGACCTATGTTCACCTTCCTCTTTTAATATGGTGGGAAACAATCATCCTTCAACCCTAATTAATTAATGCTTCTTTTGAAACTAAAGAAATACTCCTCCGCTGCTTAATATGAGACATATTTAACTAATTTGATTAAAGTAAAGAAGTTAGTTAATGTGACATATATTTTCTGAAATACCTTGATCATCTTCCTTAATTCCCTCATTCCCTCTCCTCCTTGGTTATTATTGATGGGGTATCAGTAGAGGTAAATGGTGAAAAGATCGACAAATTTGAAAATTATGTCTTATATTTAGGATCAAGATCAACTCTCCAAATATATCTTATATCAAGGATCAGAAAGAGTATATGGCATCATTCAACAGAATTCCAGTAAACAATAACTTTATTTTATGTTCAACAAATTTACGTATGGAAGGTTTAAATTTATATACTTTATTTGTTTTCAGAAAATAGAATTGTTGGGTGGAAATCAAACTCTATGAGTACTAGAGTTAAACAAACTTTTTCCCAACAAAATTTAAATAATTCCATGCCACATATAGTAAGTCTTTTTTAGGGTTCGTCTCAAGGTGTCGTTTATTGTGAATTGTGGGTGTGTACATGTATAGTTGGACAAGGTGACTATACTGGATGAAGCTATCAAGTACGTGAAACAACTTCAGGACCGTGTAAGAGTACTAGAGAAAGATACGTCGTTGGCATCCATAAAGAGAATTGATTTTTATGAGAATGACGACAACTTTTATGAAGTGAATGAAGTACTGCCTAAGATTGAAGTTAGAGTTTCGGAGAAGCAAATGTTTATGGGAATATATTGCGAGAAACAGAAGGGCATTGGGTTCAAAATATTGAGCTTGCTTGAGCACTTTCATCTCTCTGTCACCAGTAGTAGCGTCTTGCCATTTGGAAAATCCACTCTTGGTATTACCATTATTTCTCAGGTGATGTACCAATAATTTTATTGAACACAATTCGTAATATTATGATCATTTGTGTTTTTGGAAAATTCAATTTGTGATCTTGAAATTTGTGACTATATATAATGCAGGTGGGTGATGAGTACAATACGCCAGTGAATGAAGTGGTGAAAAACCTACGACAAATTCTGTCATCGCCATCATCATGAGGTTGATCCGTACTAGTCTATCACGCATCATTGTTGGCCAAAAAAACATACTTATTCCGGTTCTAAATGTAATAACTTGTAGAGAGTTTGCTTTGGTTTTAAATGTGAGATCTTGATTGTTTCTCAAATTTTAAAATTTTGTTTGTAAACTCTCCCCATTGATTATGCATATTAAGGGTATAATTTTGATATGGACATGTCGTTAATGTAACAATTAGATTCTAAGCAACCACTATGTAAAATAGGGACAAACCTTGGTTGTTTCTCTTTGAAGGGCCTAATTAATCTCAAATACAATTGAATCGCGGGACAGTGAGCTATAAATTATCACTTTGGAGTTCAATCATGTAAACTGAATTTAGCGAACTAAGGAGATTCCCCGTTTTTTTTTTAATGGAGCGAACTAAGGAGATTAACAACACTAATCTTCATGGTTTTCGGTTTTCAGAAGAAATGGATAGATTTTGATAATCAATGAATGAGCCAAACTTTGGAATGGAATATGGAACAACCATCATTGTTTTTTATTAACTGAAACCGTCCCTCACCATTAGATTAATTTAGCTTAATCAATCCATTAAACTTGTGCCAGCCAAGTCTTATACACTTCCTTATAATCATAGTGAGTACCTAAACCTTTAGTTAACACTTCAAGATCTCTAATGTGCAAGTTGATTGATTTCACAAATTTACCTTACTTATGGGACTTACCCAAATCAGTCAGTTCCTATTCATGATTTATAAATTCTTCCACAAATCAATTGTCAAACCAAACAAGGTTCAACGTGTCACAAACATTTCAAGCAGCAATTCATAAACACAATCAACAAAACAAGGTTTTCTATCAATGTATCAAATCAATAATACAGCTCCTCTAAACGTAGCAACTCGTAATTTATTATTAGTCCACAAACTTCAAATCCCAAAAGGAAAGAGAAGAAACAAGACTAGAGGGTGTGAACCTCCCTTTTAACAATCAAGAGCTTAAGTACCGCCGCCACTACATTCCAGTTGTAGTTGAGGAAGCCTCTCATGTTGTACGATTCAGTTGCATCGAACTCTTTGCCCTCCATGATTGCGTCCACAAGTGAATTTGACCTAGACAGCGACGAATATCTGCCAAGAACAGCACCAATACTAGAGGAATGGGATGAGAATGATGATAAGGACCCTGTGGAACGGAGTATGAAATGCGCAAAACGGTGAAGAAGATGATGAATGAATGGAAGCGGATGAATGGAATGGAAGAGTGCGGTTGAAAGTGAGAGCTAGCTAGGGCTGGTAAGGGGTTGTTTGGAGTAAAGTGAGGTGGAGAGGAATTAGAATTCCCTAGTAGAGAGAATGAAAAACCAAATCCGCTTAAGTGAATGAGATTGCAACAGAGTGGAAATTAAAGGACTTCCACTGACTCCTTAAATCCATTTGCTCCGTGAATTTGCCCAATTGACATGTTATACCCAGTGTGCCAACTCACTCACCTATACATAACAATGCAACAAGGTAAAGTCATATGTTACAAAGAATAGAATCATATGAACAACAACAACAACATCGACATATATATGTTATACCCAATGTGCCAACTCACTCACCTATACATAACAATGCAACAAGGCAAAGTCATATGTTCCAGAGATTAGAATCATAAGAACAACAACAACAAAGCCTTGTCTCACCATGTGGGGTGGGCTACATGGATCATACAACGTTATTGTGTAATATCAACAACCAAATCTTTCGATAAATTGTTAGTCAAAAGGTCATACTCAATAACTTCATTGAGTGCTCTATTTGGTCTTCTCCTACACCCTTTTTAGAAGGATTCATATTGCTTGATCAACCCTGCTCGTCGGTACACATTTACTTAAAATTAATCAAGTTCACACAATTAAATCAATTTATCCTAAAAATCACTTGAAACATGATTAAGCACAATTGACACAAATTAATCAAAATGAATTACAAAACGCACAAGAGTAGGTAATCAAAATAGTGAAATAAATGGGAAATATCAAATTTCTATCAAAAGAGCAGTTTCTCATGCAAATGATTGGAAGACGTATTTTAGGAAAATGAACACACGTTTTAGACAAATAACTAACTCAATTGATTTCTTTTTATATGAAAATTAGTCATTTAACTCATACATTCAAAACTAAAGGACTATCACACTCCAATATGTATGCTCAATTCAGGCCATTGCTTAAGAAAACTAATTTGTAAACTTGTAAGGTAGGAATGAAGAAAAATAAGAAGTATTGAGTTTTAGTGCTCATCACTCTTGATAAATACCGAAGGCGCCGGTCTTAATGTGTACTAAAATAAAGATAATTAATATCTTAACTGCAACCAGTTTTTCGAAAATGATTTTTTATTTAAAATTATCCATAAAATTTTTTAAATCTTGACTATTGAAAATCGTATTTAGACAACGATTGATTGAATAATTCTTAAGAAATAAAATGGCTGCAATCACACGGTTGCTTGGTAGGAGAGAATAGAAACATATAATAAATAAATGTGTTAAACAAAAACGGTGCGATTACGCACGTAACTGCATGACTATAAGAAGTCTGTTTTATCAATTTGAGAGGATATGTGGAGGGCCCCCAACTACTACTACAAAAGGGACTTTTAACGTCCGTTTTTATGCCCTTTAAACGACTGTTTTCAAAAGGACGTATATGTGAGTGTCATTGAAAGTTTTAAAATAGACGACCGTTTCAAAACAGTCGTTGTAAAAGACTTATGACGACTATTTTTGAAAAAACGGTATTTGTATGTTATGACTTACAACGACCGTTTTTCCAAAAACGGTCGTTGTAAGTGACATACAAGACCATTTTTCAAAAAACAGTCGTTGTATGTAACAACATACAATGATCGTTTTTGCAAAAACGGTCGTTGTATCTCTCTATTTTTTTTAAAAAAAATCTTATACAAATATCAAATTTTCGGATAGAAATTTTCAATGAACAACATTCAGACGAAATTTCCAACGAACAACATTCAAACAAAATTTCCAACGAGCAACACTTAAACAAAATTTCAAACTCTTCATTTTAGGAAGTGTTCACCGTTTAGCTTCTGCAAGCATATGGGTCGCAAATAATAAAGTGATAAGTCAAGATCGTTCCCACGAGGACTATAACAAAAGCGAGTTAACTAATTTAACCATGTTCTTAATTAGGTTGAATGGAATCATTTGGAATTGAGTATGTTAATTAAGAGAATTTGCTAAAAACAATAAGGGAAAACAGTGGAAATTGGGAAATTGGGAAACTGGGTCTAACTTCAAGAGATATTAACTTAGGATTACTTCTTCCCCATTGTATTTCATGAAACTAAGCAAATATCCACTTATGTTGATTAAATGAGTCTATATGCTAGTCAAAGGTTCTAAAAGCATCAATCAAGCTCTCTCAAGTCAAGATTGATTTTTAATCCTCATTAAAAATATTCAATCTCTTGTTTACAATTAATGAAAATCATCTTTCCAAAGCAAGCCTTCTCTTGACTATGCTAGGTTGTTAGATATATCTCTATTCTAACAACAAACCATCCATTTAATCCCTAAACTTCAAGTCTAGCATGCTTTTTCTCAAGTTATACAATCAAAATAGCTCTCTCAAGCATCTTCTAATTGAACAACTCTAATCATGTGGTGATCAAGCGCAAGATAGCATTAAGGATAGAGAAAAATCAGCACATATAATCATTAACCAACAAAAGCAAGATAATCCAATAGTTTCAATCCATACAATGGGTAAAAGTAATCCTAATTAGGAGTTCTAGCTACTCATGATCATTACAAACCAAAAACTCAACACAAAACTCAACCATATCAGCAAATGGGGAGAGAAGAGGGGAAAAACTAGAAAAAGAGGGGAAAATCTTGAATTTCTCCAAGAAGCACCAAAATCCTCCTCAAGCTCTCCTAGAAACCTCCTTGTGGTTCTTGAGCTCTTCATTGTGCAGAATCCCCCAATTTCGGCACCCCCATTAGGTTAAAAACACAGCTGAAGCTTCACTTTTTCAAAACGCACAGTTGCAGTATCGCAACTTTGCTTTCGCTTCGCTATAGCGAACCCACAGCGTACGCGGTCAGAAGGGCCTATTTTTTATGTGTTTTCGCTTTTGCTTCGCTATAGCGAACCCACAACGTACGCGGTCGGAAGGGCCTATTTTTTATGTGGTTTTGCTTTTGCTTCATTGTGGCGTAGCAAAAGCAACCAGGGGCACCTTCAAGCTACTTTGATCTTCCTTTTTGGCTTTTGTTCTTCTTTTCTCCACCTCCAAGGATCCATGTAAGCTTCCATTTCTTGTCATCATCCTCCTACAAAGAGAAGGATTTTATGAGCTTTCCAACTTTCTTCAATTTAATCTAAAACCCTATACATCTAGCTCAAAATTTGCACTTTTCCAAGTATTTTCAACACATCACATTTTGCTTCATATATATAAAGTTTATGCACAATTTTAGTTTAAAACCACAAATATATAAGAAAAATGTGATGAAATACAAGAATTTCCAGAGAATAACACTCCCCCAAACTTAAGCTGTTGCTTGTCCTCAAGCAAATTCACACATGTAACATGAATTCATAAATTGCTTATCTAAATTGCAGATATGTTCATGCCCTCATTCATTGCTCTAAAGATCACCCAAAACAGGAACTTGAGAGAATATGCCAAGATGAATGTCTTATAATCTTTAAGCAAGTTTTTCAAGAGTCATTTGAGTGTGGGTGTGTGTTTGGAATCAAAAGACATTTCTCCAGATTCTATCTCAGTCACACATAATACTCCAACTCATATACAAATTTTCAACTCTACCACTTCACTATCCTCTTTTCATCCTTCTCTACTTACAAGTTACCTCATATGGTATCAAAATCAAAAGGACTTTTAGGCTTGTAACGTGGCCATGGGTTTAGGGTGTTTGAATGAAAGGGAAAAAGGAATAAATACAAAAACTTTGAGATAAATGAACTAACTTCCTTTCTTCTTTTTCTTTTTCTTTTTTTTTCTTTTTCTTTTTTTTCAACAAAATTGAACTAACTTGTTTTCTTTCTACCAAGCCTCTTTGATTTTTTTTTTTGGCTTGGCTTCTGTACACTTTGTTCAGCCCTTAACACTTTACACATTTCATATTCACAACTTGCTCTTTCACATATCAAACCATTTTTTTTAATCTCAAAGCAGGATGTATCATGGTTTTTCAGGTTAGGGGTTAGGGAAGTGAATTGGTTTTCAATAAGAATATTTATATTGGTTTTTCTATAAAGGCTCAAAATTGGGTTCAAAATGGAAGAATAACAATGCAGGATAGCTTGAAAGGCTCAAACGCTTTTTAACGAAATGCCTAGATCATTTTTCAAAACCATATGAGATGCACCATAAGCTTCAAAAAATTGTAAAGTAGATTTGGAAATTGTATCTTTGAAAATAGGTATATAAGCTAGTTTACCAAGAGTTTCTTCAACAAAAGCCTTCAAAACATCCCTGACTCCAATAGTGCAAGATTATGCTCAAGAGAATTCCTTAGAAACTCACTCCAACATTATAACTCATTCAACAAGGCATATCAATCACAATTTCCTGTCAAGCATAATGCTAAATAGCTATCCAATCATAGGACCATTTATGCAATCCTAAACAAACAATTTAACCAATTCAAAAGATCTTTTCTTTACAATTTTCCAAGCAAAGGCTTAAATTTGTGAAATTTCATATATTTCACCCCTTTTTTTGATCAAACTATACATCAAAACTGCTTGTATATCCTTGTGCACTCACTGTTCACATTCAAAATTTTCACATTTTAAAATTTTCACAATTTCCCTCCTCCAAACTCGAAATCAGCAATGTCCTCACTGTCAACTTAGGTTGAAGGAAAGATCAACATTCACAAACATGTACGCAAACAGCACTCAAACCTGTACACATTTACAAGTAATATTCACAGCAGTCTCAGAGGTGCATTAAACAGTACATGCACAATTGCAACTAATCATCCAGTCAGATAAAGGGCATCAGAGCTGCATTCAAGCCCATCATTGGAACAGCCAGTGATAATGACAGTTAGCGCACAAAACAACTGTTAGCCATCAGTAGCTAACATCACACAAGAACAGAATATTCACATGAACCCAAATGGAATTGCACAAAAATGCTAACTCTAATTCCTACACAAAAACGGTCATTGAAAGTGTAGACTTTCACCAAAAACAGTTGTTGAAAGTCACTTTCAATGACTATTTTCGAAAAGTGTAGACTTTCAATGACTGTTTTCAAAAAACGGTCGTTGAAAGTCTACACTTTCAAGGACCATTTTTGGAAAACAGTCGTTGAAAGACAAGTCAAAATTTCAAAAATGCCACTGCCTCATTTTTAATGACCGTTTTTTAAAAACGGACGTTAATTAGTGACGTTAAAAGTACTTTTATATAGAAGGGAATCCAAGTGCATGCAAAACGATAAGAGTGTAAATTAAGGTCTAACTTTGTATATATCACAGCTCATATATAAAAACAGGAATATATATATATATATATATATATATATATATATATATATATATATATATATATATATATATATATATATATATATATATATATATATATATATATACGGCCAAGCACACATAAATAACATTCTTTGCTAGTCCTCTCTTTTGGGTGAATAATTTTTCCCATTGCTTCATTTGTCCTTTTCCCACGGTCTTTTTCCCTGGGGCTCATTTGTTTCCATTCTCACTAAAAATTTTGACTCATTAAATTCCATGCATGCACGTCCGTCGGCACCCACACACATTTGTTTCCATTCTCTAAATAATATTAATTTAATATATTTCCATTCTCACTAACAATATTAATTCATATTATATTCCATGCAATGCACGTCCCTAGCTCAGCCCCCATACCCGCACTGACAGCATGAAGTTAAAGGCAGGATCCAAGACCCCGCCCCTATTTAACTATTGGTAATTTATACTATTATATAAGTATATATAATATCATCTAAATACTTTTATAAATTATTTGTAAATTTATCAACTTAACCTTAATTCTAAATTTCACATCTCATTGTCATTATACTCTACTCTTACTTTTCCATCAATCATTCACCCCTACCTCTCTTCTCTTCGATCGTTTGAGATTAGATGAGTTGTTTGAGAAATTGGAAATTGCAAGTCTTATTGGGATGATTTATGTGTGGCCTAGAGTGAAATTGGGAGCTCTAAAGGGGATTAAGTCCCTAAGTTGTTATTCTTACCACCCAATTAGTTGATAAACTAATTTGTGGTGATATGAATTGTGCAGATTGATTTATGATGGTTGGTATTGAGCACATAGTGTATTGTTTGTGGTAATATCTCCTTGCTTGGCGAGAGGTAACCACTTTCCTCTTGTTATGTGTGTTGGTATGTTGTTTAAGCATATTTTGTGAAATAATATTTAAAATGAAAATAGTATATTAATATTCATTGGATATTTCAATGAGAACTTTGATATGTTTATTGAGATTGAGAAAGTTATCATGATGTTGATAGGCATTTTGATAGAAATTGCCTTATAGAACCTTTTGATTTGAATTGTGAAATGTGTATGTGAGTGTGAGTTGAGAATTGAAATATTATGGCATGTATACAAAGATGATTTGAATAGAATTGTATGAATATGAAAATCTTGCAAAATTCCTGTGGAGTTATTCATTGATAATTATTGTAATGATTGGATTGGGATGAGATAGAGTACTTTGTTCCACCACATGGTGTAGCCTCCATTGGTGCATGATGGTTGGCTTTGTATTGTCCCACTAATTCAATGAGGGACTGCCCCACTGGTTCAACAAGGGAAAAAGACCCATGGCCTTGGCATGTGCTCTATGGATTTTGGCCGGTCTTCATCACATGACCGTTGAGCTTTTAAGTGGCCAGTAACATGGATAGTAACTTAGTCCATAGGTCTAATTGGCGGAAATAAAGTGGTCTGGTTGGATTGATAGGAGGCAATTTGGGAATTTGTGATATGAGAATTGTGACATGGAGTTTGTGATGTGGATATTGTGATATAGAATTTTGTGAATTATATTTCTAATATTTTGTTATATAAATTGTTCCACTTTGTATCTCTCTAGCACATATTTGATGAATTGGATAGCTAGTTATTAAGATTTTTGTCTTACTCCGTTGCTCTTAACATTTTCCATGTGATAGTTTCCGAGTTAGAAATTCGGGGAGAGCTCCTTAGGCTTGATATTGCAATATCACTGTATAGCCTTAGTTGTTTATTCATGTGTGTAGAATGATGTATATTGCCACTCTTAAGGCTCATTTTGTATACTCTGATTTAACTACGTACTTTTGATTGAACTGTTGCTAGCTAACAAGCTAGTAGAAGGCAAAAGCCCTTTAGAGATTTCTTTAAATGATGTTGTGGATTCACATATGCATATTTTGATATTTCCTTGTGTCAGAAATGTGTTTGATATTAAGTGAAAGATGTTTTCATTAATTGTGCTTATGGTTGATTGTGATATTTTGCATGGTATGGACCGAACTGGCCAGTTCAGACCAGAAACCAACGAACCAACCACTTGTCCATCTAGTTCAAGGCTTGAACCAAAGGGAACACAACCCGAAGTGACTCCTTTTAAACCGGGATAACCCATGCCAAACTGGGGAAACCCATTGGGTTGGATGGGTTACCTAGGTCACACTTTTTATGGTAAAAAAAATGCAGGAACTGAAGGGAGGGAGAAGAAAGTTTGCTGGAAAAAGAAGAAAAAATGAGAGAAAGAAGAGAAGGGGGGAAAGAGAGAAATGTCAAACAAACCTTAATGTGAGAGAGCTCATGAGCATGCTGAAAACGAAGTGAGGAAGTATTTTAGAGTATAAAATAGAAAGAATGGAAGAAAAATGAGAAGGATGTGAAGATTTAACATTTTAAGGCTCAACCATTGAAGTTGTGCAAGGGAGACTGGAAGGGCGATGGGGAAATAGGAGAGTAAGATATTAAATTGGAGAGAAGAAATATGAAGTGCATTAATGATAGCTCTGAGATGGTGAGATAATATGTTGAACTAACGCAACTCCCATAGTACACTACCCTATGCTACTATGAGCCTATGACATAAAGTGGTTGTGTCCCATCTATCCCCTTATTATTAATATTACTTACATGTATACCAATTTAGTTGTTTTCACCTAGGGGTGTTCAATAAATTCCCGTCCCAGTCTTCTCGTCCTGATCCCGAGTAATCGAGACGGGATTTTCCTGTCCCAAAACTATCGAGGCGGGAAAAATTCGGGATCGGGATCGGGAATGGTATTTCCTGATTCCAAATTTTTCCCAATCCTGAAATAATACACTATATGTATTTTTTTTAGTTGTAGTTAAAGGCCAATTCGGCTTAGGCGCCTAACCACGAAGCAGTGAAGCACCGGTACTGAAGTCTGAAGCACTCAAGTCTTTTAGTGTAACCCCTACCTTAATAACCATATTTATAGTTCGAGAATGCGTCATTAAGTTGAAATAGAGACCAGTGGTTAACTTAAAATTTTTCCAAAACTTGTTTAGTGCGGTCTCACGTTCACATCTCGAATATAATTGGTCTGACCAGTTCGGTTTCATTTATACATATCAGAGTGTAACCAAAAATTCCCGACAACGCTTAGGTTTCGTTACTTAATAAAGGGTTTACAACGCTTAGTTTCCCATACAGGGGATTACACAACACTATTCAATATATACAACATGTGCAACTAATCCCCAACAAAATATGACAACCAACTATCAGAATTAAAACTCCTAGCTAGAAGCTCTAATCGCCCTTTGTCACTTGCTTTTCCTTTGAACTGCTCGCCCTTGCTGTAGGTTAGTCATTGGAAAGAATGAGATTCAAAAGAATCTCAGTAGTAACAATTCACTTATAACATGTACAATCATAAAGCATATAAGCAAATCACAACAACAACAACACAATGGCATTTCTACAACAGCTTTCACTGCATTCACAACGGCATATTTCACAACAGCATGTATCACAACAGCACAACAACGATATTTCACAACGGCAATGTTACATCACGGCATATTCAATGAAATGACATACATGCAAGGCATCATACACAGAATAAGAGAGAGAGAGTCACTACCTTGTTCTTTTCGCTCGTGCACTGGCACTGGTTTATCACGTGCAGGGCAAATGTCAAATCCTATAATTAGAATTACGGGCGACATGTTATTACTTAATCCAATTATTTAATTCAAATACTCAAGTTGGTTATCATTAGGGACATTTAATCAAATCAACTAAAGAGTTAAAGTGGTCAATTAACCTAAAAGACCAATTCCTAACCTCAAAGTTCAACAATACTATATTATGCCATTACATCTTCAATTTTCGCATAAGGGGCCAAATCTGCCAGAATTTTCTCCAAAATTTGAAAAATCATAACTAATTCTAAAAAAATTTAAATGAGCTGATCCCAAGTCCTATGGAAAGCTATTGAAGTCCTCTTCATAGGAAAAATATGAATCATTACTGGAAATCACCACACAATTCCAGAATTACACAAAATCCCACACTGCTCCAGAATTAAGTCCAGTTTCGACATCAAACTTTGGGCAACCAGAACTCACAGCTCAAAAAACGAAATGACACAAAGTATATGTCCATTTTGAAGCTTGGAATGTGAAATTTAAGACTGGAAATTTTCATAATTTTTATAGATCATTTGGTTATCCAAAAACACCACACAAGTAGAGTACCTTGCTGGAATTCTGTTCAGGCTGAAAACCCAAATTTACACTTTAAGTTCCAATGACCCAAAATTCACAACCTAGGGCTATTCCCACATAATTTTTCGTGTAGAACACAATGGTAACATCAAAATTAACAAATTCCCACTCATTCTCCATGTCCTGTTTTGGCAGAAAAATCAAAATAAATCCCAACAATTACCAACTTCTAATTTCAGCATCAAACTTATGTCAAATGGTTTCCAATCATCATAAACCACCAATAACATAACCAAAACATCATGAATTACCCAAACCCTTGTTTAGCCAAAATCAGAGCAGATTTACACATGCCAAAATACTCATCCAACCAACACAACCAATAGCTCAAATTAATGCTAATACTCACCTCTTGCTTCTCCTTAGCTCCTTTCTTTGGTTTTTCAGCTTTTGTTCTTGGATGATGGCACAAAACACCTCCTCTTGAAATTCTAAAACCATAGAAATGAAGCCCTCATCAAGAGGAACAATGTTTATGAAGGACACTTGAGCCATAGATGAGGTTAAGGAGGTGAAAATCAAGGTGGAAAGTCTCACCTTTTCCTTGCTCTTCTTTCTCTTTCGTTGGAGCTGCAGCACCGACTTGGAGAGTGAGAGAGAGAGAGTGATGAATAATCAGATTTTTGGCTTCCTTTATCCCTTAAGAGCTGACCGCAAAGTTGGACCAAATGGAGAGAAAATTGTGGCTAATATTAATTCCTTGGTCATACATATATATTTTTTGAGTAACTTGTCTAGGTGTCATTGGTACAAGAAGAGTGAGCTTTTCTCTTTCCTTCTTTCTTCTTTCTGGAAATGCTTGACCGACTTATGCTTGGCAAAAAGGTGAGAATATCCTTTGATTAACTTCTCTTTCTCTTTCCCTTATGATTGAACGTCCAACATAAGCATATGGTCAAGAAATTATATTGATTAAATCCTAGCCACTTTTATTGACTTTTCATATGGAAAAGATGAAGTATACATGATATTAATTCTCTTTCCCTCATGTCATGCGAATTGTAGCCTAGGAAAAGAGATGATGATCTTTGGTAATATCTCCTTGAATAATAAAGTTAATTCCCCAATTAGCATGAGATTGTTGACCAAGTCCTCATCTTTTTATAACTTGGTCCAATTGCTTCCATATGTCATATTTAATAGCCAATAGGTATTTTTCTCTTGGTTTTCCCCCTTTTCATACGTGAATCATGGCCTTTTGAAGAAGAAGATGATCTTGTAAAATATCATCTTGCAATATAATATTTAGTGGCCAATTTTGCATGTGAAATTTAACTAAAGTCATAACAAAATTTCCAGAGGTAATTCTGTCATTAATCCCATCATCTATTCTGTACATTTAGTCCTTGAGTACATTTTGGGATATTACATTCGGCAAAAAAAGAGACGCACTCAAGTCTCAAGTCTCAACTCTCAAGCAGATCTACATCAATCATTACAGTTCACAGACTCGTCTTGTCACTCTCACTCTCTCAGTCTCGCACTTAAGTCTCTCAGTCGGCATCGTCGCTCTCCCTAACGGTATTCCCCTGTCTGATCTGCATCACGGTCTTTTGGTCTTCCCCTCGTCAGCATCCTCACTCTCACTGCTTGACGAATGCCTCACGATGGTGCTGCCCTGCTTTGGTCAGTCTTCCCCTCCCTGCTCACACGATGCTGCCCTACTCTGGTCGGTCTTCTAGATCTCATCGTCAAGCACTCAAGCTATGGAAATCAGGCCTTTTCTTTCCTTGATACTACTCTTGCCTTTTCTTTGCTGCAACCATCTAGATTGTTTTGCTTGGATCTTATTATTGTGAAGTTGTGAACGGTGATCACTGTTCTTACCTTTTCTTTGCTGCAACCATGTAAAATGATGCTGATTTTGGTCTTGCCTTTTCTTGTGAAGTTGTGATTTTGTGAACGGTGATCACTGTAATTCAGGAAATTCTCGATCCCGAGCTCAGGAATTTCTCATCCCGCTGAGACGGGAAATTCTCGGGATTGGGAATCAATTTGGTTCCTGAAGATTTTTCAGGAATGGTATTTCCCGATCTCGTCCCGATCCCGAACACCCCTATTTTCACCTGCATATATATAAATAATTCGAAAGAAAGGAGCTGCTGGTTAATGGCCATTTAAAAAAGGCAGTCAGAAATCAATTGTATATAGCTATATATGTATATTATTTTTGTTGTTTATTGGATATTTTTAAATATTATTTCTATTAAAACATTTTTATAATGAAATATGAAAATTTTTTGTAAATCTTATTTAAATTATATATATATATATATTAAATTATTACCGGTTTGACTATGAGTTGACCATGATCTGACCCACTAACCCATAATCAATTGATCAGTTAGTTTAATGACCAGTCCGGTGTTTTGTACCTTGATATTCTAGGCTTCATGAAGTTCAAGGCCCAAGCGTATTGATTAGTTATGATTTAGTTTGCAAAATAATGATAAGAGTTTTACTATCCATGATAGATTTTTAAATGTCTAGTTAGTCTCTTTTCTATTATGGATAAGTTCACATAGTGGTTTAAATCCTTTTTAACCATGATAGGTGTTTTCAAATGAGTTAGTTCAATTCCTTTTTATCATGGTAAACTTTGATTTGAAAGAGAATCTTTTGATAACATTATTTGAGATTTAAAAAGTAAAGATGTGAATTTTTATGTTATGGTAAACCTTTAGGTTTAACTTTCTTTATTCACCATAGCACTATCTTGACATTTAATTTAAATGTATGGATAATCGAGTTCTAAATAAAAGATTTTACATGTTAAAGAGCAATGGAAGCTGTTATTCACCACCGCAAGTGCACGGGTCGTGCCAAGTAATAAAGTGATAAGTAAGATCGTTCCAACGAGGATTTGAGTAACAAATTAGTCAAGCAATAGGCTTGGTGAATTCGATTAAGTTGAGCCAAAACATGTTGCTGGTGTAGACAAAGAAGTTTCAAAAGATATTTTTGTAAAAACTAAGAATTACTAAACAAAAAATTAATCCTTGAGATTTCAATAGTTGTAATAAACCTAGGATTGTTCATCCTCTTTGATTTCACAAACTTGATTTATTTCCTCTCCAAGAGTCTTTCCTCTCCAAAAATTTCGGGATCCCGACTTTTTCCCAATCCCGAATATATATATATATATATATATATATGTATGTACATGTACATTTTTTTAAAATATTTAAGAAAATAAGACCAAATGTAAAATAAAATGTGAAAATCTCTAACACTCTTAATGTAATATCTATTCTTTTAGTTTATTTAGTTAATTTTTTTTATTATTTATTAAATAATTCTAAGTTTTTGTTCTTGTCTTTGTTCTTTTTGCAGTTGAATCGACAACTTTATGCATGTATTTCACTAATTATATATTTGTATTACACTTATTTGGTACAATATAATATTAGACAAATTATATATTTATACTAGACTAAAAGAAATACAACAACAAAAAATTCAATATAGAGATTTTTTTTTTAAAAAAAGGAAATCCGGGATCGGGAATGAAAATCATTCATGAACCCTTCTCGGGATCTGAATCGGGAATGGCATTTCCCGATCCCATCCCGATCCTGAACACCCCTAAAAATAGCCCTAATGCATACTATATTGAGAGAGGAGAGAGGAGGAGCTGAATCTAAAGAAACAAAAACAATGAGGAGTTTAAATAGACAAGACGAATAAAGATTATATTTATTGAAGTGGCCTTATCAGATTTTCGATGAGATGCGTAGTTGGGAAGTTCACCTTGGAAATTGAAGAAACTTTGAAACATTTAAGATTGAGTATAAAGAAACAACGGTATCTAAAGGGGTATTCAAACTAAATGTCTAAGCTTCCAGTCTAACAAGAATTAAAATTTTTAAAATTTCTTTATATTTAATACTTATCAATACCACATTACATCATAACCGGTCTAGAAAATATTATTTAAACGGCACGAAAACGCAACTAGTGTTAAGTTGTATCAATATTTACAAAAATGTCGCTATCATACTTTTTAAACAATCTCCGCCTATAGAGGTCTAGTGGTGATCTTATAGGCCTTTTTTCTAATAGTGCTTCCCCTTTACTTTAAATTTAATGATTTTTTTTTTTGGACATTAATGACTTGGTGATGCTTTTCTTTAATTAGACTCCATTCGTTTATACTTATTATTTATGTTGATAAAATGGATATTTTATTTAAAAAATAATTTAATTTTCTTAAAGTCTACTACTGATTTTTTTAAAATCATATGATAAATCCACTTTTAAGATCAGGATAACTAATTTAACAAGGTTCGTACACGTCCTCTGATGATGTAGTTTTACTTAATCCACCTAACGCTGCTGTTTAAGAGAGAGAGAGAGAGAGAGAGAGAGAGAGAGAGAGAGAACTATAGTTGAATAAATGACTGGGGCACTCACATTATTAACTGCAAGTGTTGAAATCATGGTAAGTTGATTTTTACTCGTGCCCTGCTTCAAGCTTTATGAATATGCTTAACCATTTTAAAAGCGAACAAAACTATTGATGGTATATATAGGATTAATTAGATTTAAGATTTTTGTTTTACTTGAACGATTCCTTAGATCAATTATATTAGTATTTATAGGTTGATCTGAAACCAATATGAAATTAAAATTTATAAAAGTTGCAGGAGATGTTTACAAGACAGGAATCTCATCTCAGACATTAAGTGGTGCGACTCAAACTATCAATCGAAGTGTCATAACATATGCTTTTGGGATCTTTGTTAGGGTCATTTTGATCTATCAGTTTCATGGTGTGTCTGACGTTTAGAATTGAGAATAATTGCCCTCAATTATGGGAACATCTTTCGTTGTATTTTAATTTATCATTTGTAAGCTTTGGTATGAAGAAAAAAACGGAAGAAAGAAAGCCAAGAAATCTTCAGCATGCACGGTGGCCGGAGAGGATACCGACGACGGAGGTGATAACTGCGCACAAAACGATAAAACAAAAAAAAGGATTAATTAATAAAAAAGGTATTATCGCTTTCTCGATGAGAAAAGATATGTGGACAATATACAGCCAAGCATACCTATAGGCTATAAGTCTTTGCTTGCCCTTGATCTATTCTAGTTTTTGCTTCCACTATATTCATCTTCCTTTTCTCACACTCTTTTCATCAAAATTCAATAAATGTTCTGATCTCTCAGGAAAGAATTTGTCTAATGGAGGAGTTATGGGAAACTGGTTTTTCTCAGTACCCGGTAAATATAATTAACACCAAGACTCTTAATCCTTTTATGTTGATGCATGTTAATTAATATATTTCAATTATGATTGCAGGATATGGATTATGCTCAAGAATTCCAAGGTTGTTGCACGATGATGAAATTCGAAGAGGAAGTAGACGAAGAGTTTCTCAGGAACATCGTGGGGAAACCAGATCCTGTTCAGTCAGAAATTATATCATCTTCTGAGAGAGATGAAACTGAAAACAACGACCACAGGATGTCTCCTAGGGCATTCGTTTTGTCATTTGATAACTTGAAGGTAGAACCAATCATAACGAAACAAGAAGAACATAATACATTGAAGCATCGTTGTTTGTCAAAAAGAATTAGAGCGAGGCATAACGCTGAACCGATGAGTAAGAAGAAAAGAAGGTCCTTGGAGGAAGTAGAGGATCATATAATGGCAGAGAGAAAACGGAGACAACCAATTACAGAAAAGTTCATTGCTCTTTCTGCGACTATTCCCGGCTTGAAGAAGGTTAGTTTAATTTGTTTCAATAAACAATCACTTTTATTTTTATGTTCACCAAATTTTCGTGAGATTTATAAAATTTATTTGTCTAAAAATATATACTAGAATTGTTGGGTGAAAATCAAACTCTGAGGACTAGAGTTAAACAAACATTTTTCCTACAAAATCTAAACATTCCCATGCCATATAGTATAAGCCTTCTCTTTTAGGGTTAAGTTTTGTCTTAATTAATGTGTCGTTTACTGTGAATTATGTGCGTATATCGTTGGACAAATTGACTATACTGGACGAAGCTATCAAATACATGAAGCAACTTCAAGAACGTGTAAGAGAACTAGAGAAAGATCCTTCATTGACATCCATGAAGAGAATTGAGTTTTGTGAGAATGACAAGACCTTATGTGAAGTGAATGAAGTACCGCTTAAGATTGAAGTTAGGGTTTCAGAGAACAAGCAAGTGTTTATGGGAATCTATCGTGAGAAACAGAAGGGCATTGAGTTCAAAATATTGAGCTTGCTTGCGAACTTTCATTTTTGTGTCACCAGTAGTAGCGTCTTGCCATTTGGAAAATCCACTCTTGGCATTACCATTATTGCTCAGGTAATGTCGTACACATAATTACTCCCTCCATTCCTTTTTAAAAGATATGATTAACTAAATTGTGTTGTTCAAAGAGATAGTTAAAATTAATTATGTGCAATAGATATGTAAAAAATGAATTTTATTTTTAAAAAATGCCCTCATTTATGTGGAAGAGAGGAAATATATGTTATAACGAATGTTTGAGTAAAAAATGAGAATTGAACACAATGGTGGTATAAGTAATTTTTGTAATTAAATGTGGGTAAAATTGGGAGTTATAAAAAGCTTTTCAGACATCCTCTAATCCTATCTCATGAAAAGAAACACGGTATATCCAAGAATCCTATCTTATAAAAAAGAATGAAGGGAGCATACAGTGAACACACAATCCATATAAATATTATGATATCGCTCTTGTTTTTGGCAAATTTAATTTGGAATCTTGAAATTTTATGACAACATATAATGCAGGTGGGTGATGAATACAAGTCGCCATTAAATGAAGTGGTTAAACTCTTGCGACAAATTCTGTGAAGGCCGCGTCAACATCTCGATGTAGTTCTGTTGTCCGTGCTAGTTTATCATGCTTCATTAATTTCATGATAATGACTCTAAGGGTGTGTTTGGTTTGAGGGGAAGGAGGGGAGGGGAGGATAGGGAAATTATAATTTTGGACAAAAGAAATCCAAAATTTACCCTCTCATTTTTTTTTAAAATTTTGGGTTCCCGCCTAAAATTTACTTTCTCGTTCTTTTTAAATTTTGGATTCCAGCCTAAAATTTAAATTCTTTCAACCGCAAAAGGTAATTTACCCACCCTCCCATTCCCTTCCACCCCTCAAACCAAACACACCCTAAAGAGATTTTAGGCAATACTATAAATATAAATAGTAGCGGAGGGGTGTGTGTTTTAGTGCATGTTTGGCAAACAATGAAATTATGATTTTAAAAGTTTTTTTCCGCAAACTAATGAGATAACACTCACCTGTCATACTTATCTTATAAATATTAAAAGTACTTCTGAAAAACTAAAACAAATTAGCACTTAAAGAAAGATTATGTATTCTCTCTCCTGTCCTTTTTATAAACAACTTCTTTTTATTACGTAAAACAAATTTCGTATCTTTTCCAAATATGCCACTATTTATGAAAAGAGCATGAAAGAAAGTGAATAAAAAGTATGAGAGAATGTGTATTGAATATGGGACAAAATGAGTAATAAATGATTGAATGAAAGATAATTATTGGTTTATTAATATAAAGATATATATTTATAGGGATAAAAAAGGAAAAAGACGTTTAAATTTTGAGATACAAAAAAAAAAAAATTTATATTAAAGATCAACACTAAAAGAGAGAAAGTTGCTTATAAATAGGATCGTAGGGAAGGGAGTATGTTAGTATAAGATGCTAGTTCATATGATTTGATCACACACACACACACACACGTAATATTTTTATATTATATTGATTTCTACTCTTTCCTGTTATTCTTATATTAATTAAAGGCATATATGTAAAAAAAATTATTAATGCTATGAAAATATGTAAGGGGACCTGCAAAAGAGAAATGATATCGAAAAAAGAAATTAAAGCAAAAGAGAATCATCGGCTGGACCTAGTCTTAGTCATTATTTTTATATTATTTGAAACGATGGACAACGCACCACGACTAACGTTGCCCCGAAATGTCTTGCTTTTTTCTTCTTTTTTATCTTTTAGTTAACAAAAAATCATGAGATGGTAAGGTCCGAAACAGATGGAGATCAAATCAAGTATGTGTTAGTATCGCACTTCACGAGTCATGACAATTAATAAAGTAATAAGAAAAGTATCATTTTCAAGATTTGGTTTCAAAACTCAATCAAATATTGATCATCATGTTTTCGCCTAATTTGAGTGATACAAATATCAAGAGTAAAGGAAAATTATTTTAAAGTTAGAAATTAATAAAACACATTATTCTTAGACTTCAAGGATAAAATGTGACTTAGAATTATTTATATACTTGATTTTCAAAAATACTTTGTTAAATCCCATTATATTTGCTTCTTAATGACTGTTGGACTTTGGGTCCTAGTCCATCTTTGATGAGCCGAACTATTTGTTCAGGAAAAAACCACAATCAAATGAAGAAGAGAATAAGTCCGCAGTTATTGCTAAAAGAATCACACTTATGTATGATTAGTCAACCAAATCAACATTTATGTTGATTTAGAAAAGGAAACTATTGATTGAGGATTTCAATCAAGAGTTATTGTGGGGTTTAATACTGCTTGGTGGGCAAGAAGGAGGGCCGGGGCCTCCACCAGCATTATTCCTCACCCAGAGCAATTGAATTCTCTTACGCTGTCTCTTCTCTTCTTCCATTTTTTTTTGTTCTGATGCACTGCTTAGCAATTTTAGTTAGGCTCTTATAGTCTAATCTATTGCGTGAGCTCCACTTACCCTGATTCTACCCTACCCGGTATGCATCCTCTCTCTCTCTCTCACTCTCTCTCTCTATTATTTTCTAACAATGACAATTATGCGAGCTTATGTATCCATTCATTTAGGGACAATGGGTATCTAATGCCCCACTATTTAATGCCCTTTAATTTGTAAGGCCTTTTTTGCGTCAAATTTTGAACTTTTAAGCAGGTTATAGTTAGGGAAAATGGCACAATATTTATCATTGGGTCACTTCAACTGTCCTGAGCCACATGAGTCAAAGGGTATTCCACTCAGACGCAATTTCCCCAACTTTCCATATATTCCCCAGAGAAATTAACTTTTCCACTCACTTCACTAAGGAATCACATTTCGTTTCCACCTCAATTATAGGGCACTCTCTCAGGGATAAGTGATGCTGATTTAGAGTGTTAATCATGGTTAAGATTGCAACTATGGTATTGGGACCAATTGAGATCACTTGATTATCACACTCAATTGAAATCATATTTGGAATTACAATTTGACTTGGTAATTCCATAATTAAACTTGAGCAATTAGGGAAGGTTTGCGAATCAATTTCTAGGGGTCTGTTACCATTCATTACATTCAAATTCATTTACTCTTGCTCGCTTAAACAACTAGAAAACTCATAAATATAATATTAGCTCACTACTACAGAATATACTTATAAAGACCCTAAAGGACGTCCCTTTTTAAAAAAGGGACGTCCAAAATATGGTCAGGTTCAAATTATAGAGCTTGGCGCGTTTGATTACCTTTAAACGTCATAAAAAAAAGAAAAAAAGAGCCTTTAGACGTCCCCAGCTCATCTAAAGGTATGTTTAGACGTCCCCAGCGTTGTAGACACTCACATGCACCAGAAATGACGTGACCGGTGCATGTGAGGATGTCAGAGAGCTCTTCCTACTCCCCTGCCATCTATCTCTCCTCCTCCCAACTTTACTCAATCACTCATTATTCATTCACTCCCATCTCCGTCCCCATCTGCTACAGTTTTTTCGTTCTTTCTCCGTCCCCATTCACTCCCCTGCTGCATCTCCTCCCAAATTCATCACTCCATCCCCATTGATCGGTCTCCTCTCCCTTTCTTGGTTTTTTAATTTCTTTCTCCAAAGCTTCACCACTTCCGTCAACAGGCCACCTTCTTTGCTCCCCTACTGCAGTTTTTTCGTTCTTGGTTTGCAGAGTGTTTTCCCAATTGGATCTCCTCTCCACCACCGTCGGCCTCCTCCAAAGCTTCACCACTTTTCAGGTTAGCATTTTCGTTTTGAATAAGATGACAAGGCGTTTTATTATTCTTTTTATTATTAGTTTTGTATGAATTGAATAAGTGTTTAATTTTTTATATTTTTAGTATAGTATATTTTTAGTATTAGTTAGAGGTTTATTTTATTACTCTGTTTATGCGTTTTGATTAGGTTGATGATGGTAACTATTAGTTTTGGCACATGATAATGCTTTTAATTAGTAGGGAAAGGAAAAGAAATGCAGGGCGTTTTATTATTCTTTTTATTATTAGTTTTGTATGAATTGAATAAGTGTTTAATTTTTTATATTTTTAGTATAGTATATTTTTAGTATTAGTTAGAGGTTTATTTTATTACTCTGTTTATGCGTTTTGATTAGGTTGATGATGGTAACTATTAGTTTTGGCACATGATAATGCTTTTAATTAGTAGGGAAAGGAAAAGAAATGAGAAAAGAATAAAGAATAAAAAGAAACTAAAAAAATACAAAAAAAATTATCTTGTAGACACACAGTATTTTTTTTTTTTTTTGCCATAAGACACACACATTAATATATATATTTAGTGCTGGAATTAGGCAATCTTATTGTAACTTAGTATACGTAGACATTAATATAAGAAATTCGAGTACTTGCATTTTTTTTTTTTACAATTTTTCATTAAATTCGCGTACTTGATTTAATAATTTGGTTGCTAAAATATAAGTGTATTATGTTTGTGCTTGGTGCTAGAAGCTAAAGTTTTGGTTCATTTAAATTAAGCTGAGATAGTTTGTTATTTTGATTTTGGGATGTCTCAATTTTAAGGGGAAATGATGTCAAAATTTTGAAAAACAAAATAGTAAATGACATCCCTAGTGTTGACAATTATTATTAACTTGAGTGTAAATGGGAATGACGTAGGTGGTAATAAAATGGATCATAGTTGGATGAATGCTTTGAGAACAAGTGAAGAATATGAGAATGGGGTTGAAGAGTTTATTGAATATGCTAGAAGGAATGCTCCAACCAGAAATGGCATGTATTTTTGTCCTTGTGTCAATTGTTTAAATGAGAGAAGACGGGATGTTGAAGTTATAAGGGATCACCTACTTTGTGATGGAATAAATCTTCGATATACAAGGTGGATATGGCATGGTGAGGAAGTAACTGATTGTCCGTCGCACAAGAAGGAAGCTGTGGATGTCATAGATGAAGATACAATGGAGAGAATGATTCATGATGTTGAGATAGAATCCTTTGCGCAGTCGCATGAATATGACAGCCTGCGGAGTGATGCAGAGACACCGTTGTACCCAGGGAGTAAATACACACGGCTGACAGGAACATTACATTTGGTGAACTTAAAAGCAACTTGTGGGTGGACCGATAGTAGTTTCATATTGCTGCTTGAACTGTTGTGTGATATGTTTCCAGACAATAATGTGCTTCCAAATTGTATGTATGAGGCAAAAAAAATCCTATCTACGATGGGTATGGAGTATAAAAAGCTTCACACTTGCCCTAATGACGGTGTACTGTACAGAAATGAGTATGAAGGTCTGAGTGAGTGCCCTAAGTGTCAAACTGCATGATACAAAGTGAGGAAAAATGGTGGTTGTGGTGATGCGACAACTAAAAGGCAACCTGTAAAGGTTCTGTGGTATCTTCCAATAATACCGCGCTTTAAGCGTTTGTTTGGGACTGAAAAAAAAGCGAAGAAGTTGAGATGGCATTCGGATGATAGAATATCCGACGGAAAATATCTTCGGCACCCGGCTGACTCTCCACAGTAGAAGAAAATAGATGAAATGTTCCCTGAATTTGGCAGCGAGCCGAGAAACCTTCGGCTTGGGCTTTGTACAGATGGCATCAATCCGTATGGAACTCTTAATAGCACACACAGTGCGTGGCCAGTACTCCTTGTAATATACAACTTGCCTCCCTGGCTTTGTATGAAACGCAAGTATGTGATGCTTTCTATTATGATTTCTGGACCAAAATAGCCAAGAAACGATATCGATGTCTACCTGGCGCCTTTGATTGAGGACTTGAAGAAGTTGTGGGTGGAAGGCGTAGATGTGTTTGATGCATATAAGAATGAGTCCTTCAAGCTACGTGCAATGATTTTCACCATGATAAATGACTTCCCTGCGTACGGGAACCTCTCAGGGTATAGTGTGAAGGGGCATAAAGCATGTCTGATTTGTGAAGCAGACACTCACTTCCACCAACTTAAACATGGAAGAAAAACGGTCTACCTTGGTCACAGGAGGTTCCTTCCTAGGTTCCACTCGTATCGTAGGTTAAGAAAGCGTTTTAACGGCTTGCCGGAGCATGGAATGGCTCCAAAGGCACTAACTGGAGAGGAAGTTTACAGTCAGGTTGAACGTATCAATGTCTTACTCGGTAAGAATCAGAAGACTTCGGGTGAGAAGAACATATGGAAGAAGAGATCAGTTTTCTTTGATCTTCCATATTGGCGTAGTCTTGACGTGAGACACAATATTGATCTAATGCACGTGGAGAAAAATGTTTGTGATAGCCTTGTCAGTACGCTTTTGCACATTCCAAGGAAGACCAAGGATGGGATTAGTGCGAGACTAGACCTTGTTGATATGGGAATAAGAGAACGGTTACATCCACAGCTAAGAGATGATGGTAGGAGAGCATACATGGAGCCACCAGCGCATACACTATCAAAAGCGGAGAAACGAAGTTTGTGTGGGTGTTTGCATGAAATTAAGGTACCACAAGGATATTCTTCGAATGTGAGAAGGTGTGTTTCAATGGACAATTTGAAGTTAGTGGGAATGAAGTCCCATGATTATCATGTGTTGATGCAACAACTGTTACCAGTAGCTATTAGAGGTATTATGAAAGATGAAGTTCGAAGCACTGTGACAAGATTGTGTGTTTTCTTTAATGCTATATGTAATAAAGTCATTGACACTGAAAAGCTAGATGAACTGGAAGCTGAGGGTTATATCATATTGTCCCAATTAGAGATGCACTTCCCTCCTTCATTTTTTGATATAATGGTGCATTTGATAGTTCATTTGGTAAGGGAGGTAAGGCTCTGTGGTCCAGTTTACCTGTGGTGGATGTACCCTTTCGAGTGATACATGAAGATCTTAAAAGGGTACTCTAAAACTCCCTATCGACCAGAAGCCTTAATAGTTGAAAGGTATGTTGTTGAAGAGGCTATGGACTTCTGCAGCGATTATCTATCAGGGAAGAAGGAGCAATCTCGACATGAAGAGGGGAGGAGCAAGGGAACACGAGGACTGAAAGTGAAGACTATGCCTCGTGAAGAGGTGTTGCAAGCACACCTTTATATCCTGAATAACATGGCAGAAGTTCAACCGTACATAGACAAACACAGAAAGAGATTGAAGAACATGAATCCGAGGAAGAATGACATGCAGATTACTATTGAGCAAAACAAGACATTCATTCAGTGGTTTGAGGAAAAGGTTTTGTATGAGACCGGTGTGTCTGCGACAATAGAGTGGCTAGCCTGGGGGCCATCGTTTCAGATCATTACTTGGAGGGGTTATGATATAAACGGGTATTCTTTCTACACAAAAAACCAAGATGACCGAAGTACCATGCAAAATAGTGGGGTGATGGTAGAAGCTGAAGCAATGCACTTTTTCAGTTCGAAACACAAAAACCCCATATTAGCATCCATGGCATATTATGGAGTAATAGAAGAAATATGGGAAATCACTTACAACCAAGGAACAAAAAACCGGACCGGGTAATGAACCGGTCACGGAATAGGTTTAAGGGTTAATGGTTCAACCGGGGTCGAACCGGTGGTCGAACCGGTCATATTAAAATATTATAATTTATTAGTAATAATATATGTATTATTATATTTTTAAACTTTTGTAGATAAAATTAATTGATTATATTATCATGTTAATATAAATAGGTAAGTATAATATTGTGATGAATATAATTTGAAGATAGATGAAAAACGAAATTTTGATTTAAATAAATAATAAATTTGGTCATTTATAATTTTATATATGTAAAATATGTTAAATCATAAATAATGATAAAATATTAGAGGTGAGTACTTTTCGGTTTTCGCACAGTAGAAATATGCCGCATATCCACACATATCTACTGATCATTTACAACTTTCAAAGCATTGGAAGTTGAACAAATAAATAATAAAAAAATGGAAGGGAGGAGTTCAATGCCACAAAATTCAAAAAATAAATAATAAAAAAAATGAAAGGAAGGAATCCAAAGCAACACCGTTCTTCGAAGTCTGAGGCGAAATCATTGTCTTCGATTTTTCAATGTTCCCTCTTCCATCTTTCTTTTTTCATTTATCTCTTCTCCGAAATCATCTTTATCATCTGCAGATCCTCCCTTTTCCAATCTCTGCATTTAAAAAAAATCATCTTCAGATCCTTTCACGAGCTCTTCAGCAACCAGATCCTGTCATCACCTTTTCTTCATCAACCTTTACAGTCTCAGCATCTTCCATCTCCTGCAGGTCGCCGTCGTCGTCTAACGCTGAGCTGGGTACAGGGTCGCCGTCGTTGCCGGATGCTGGGCTAGGGAACAAGTTCGCCGTCACCTGATTTTCGTCTGCGAGAGGAGATTGCTTGCTCAAGTTTTAGTCTTTCTTCTTTCGGTCTTTCTAAATCTGATCATTTCAGCAAGATTGCGTCTCACTCTATGCTGCTTCTGTATTTTTTTCTAAATTTCAAGTGACTCGGCCAAACCGCCTAGCTCGGCGGTTTTGCCGAGTCGCTCAAGAACCGGGCGGGTCGACCGATTTTGGCCGAGTCGACCCTCCTCCCCTCACAGGCAGCAGACCAGACCGGACTTGGGACCAGTTCACCGGTTTTCCGGTCCGACCGGCCGGTCCGGTCCGGTTTTTCATTCCATGCTTACAACAAGTTCAAAGTTGCTTTATTCAAATGTAAGTGGGTTAGCAATAATGCTGTGGTAATAGATCAACAATTTGGATTTGTTTCAGTTGATCTTGAAAGAGTAGGTTATAGGGATGAGCCCTTCATTCTAGCAAGCCAGGCGAAACAAGTGTTTTATATCACAGATCCCGCAAATAAAAAAATTTCCATTGTACTTCAAAGTAAAAAACAGAAGCATGGTGATCCGACCTTCAACCTTGACGACACACCACCTTTCATAATTAATCCACCTACAACAAGTGAAGTAGAATTGGTAGATGATGAAGAATATGCTATGAGAAATGATCATGGTGAAAGAATATGGGAAACAATCTAGAGTAAGAGCTTAACTTAGAAAATAGTAATGTGTGCTGTTTGTTTTATTACGTCTCAGTTTATTCATTTACTTACAATTTATTCACTTATCTGACAATGATTTTTGTTCTTACAGGAATATGGACAATTTTGGTGACTCACAAAGTGATAGGGACAATGAAATGAATAGGCCTGAACTTGATGCTAGAACTGAACCGGTTGCGAGAAGAAGGGTTAGAGGCAGTACAAAAATGACTGCATTGGTAGCACGTCATCACCATCAACAGGAGAGGTTGCATATTGACTTTGATGAAATTATGAAACCAATTGGTCCGGAGGAAGACCATTGCATTAGCTACGTAGGTTTTTTGGCTCGAAGCAAAGTTCACATTACTTATGATAATTGGAAGTTGGTTCCACCAAAAACCAAAGACTTGATTTGGCAACAACTTTTGGTAAATAAGTTTCAATACATCTGCATTATATCTTTATTCCTATCGCTTCAAATATAGCTTAACTTATGTTTTTACCTTGCAGCAAACCTATGATGTCCTTGACACCGCGGAGATGTACAAGGAGTGGATGATGGAGGTTTGTCTACGATGGAAAGATTTCAAGAACAGGCTCACACGAGATTACATTCGAGGGGACATGAGGGGTCAGGATCCATGTCATGAGTATCCGTTTTTGTCTCCAGAGGACTGGAGGTTGTTTATGGCATCACGAGAAGATCCAAACTTTTTGGTAAGATTTCTGTCATCATGGTGTTTTATTTGCATATAGTTGACATTATTGATTCGGTGTTCGTTGTTTTCCTTTCAAAGGCATTAAGTGTAGCAAATGCAGAGAGGCAAGCAGCTAATAACTATCAACATTGCATGTCTCGTGGTGGTTATTGGAAGCTTAAGTGAAAGATGATGGCAGAAGAGTTGGAGAAATTGAAGGAAGCAGCCACATCAGATCCTACTGTTGTGGTCCAGCCCCCGCCACCTCCACCACGTCACAAAAAATGGAAAGCAGGGAGGCTTAAGGGTGGGAAGTACGTAAATCCGACTGTTGCTGAGGTTGCTGCAAGAATTGTAAGTAGTTAGAGCATAAGTACAAACTTATTTGTTCATATTACGAGTGCTTACGATAACTTTTATGCTGCAGGATGAACTGGAAGATCATAGTAGCCAAGGTTCATTCACTCTAAGTGGACGGATGGACATCTTGTCAACGGCGATTGGGAAGGCAGATCACCCTGGTCGTGTTCAAGGGGAGGCAGTGGGAGTTCGTGTCACGAAGTATTTTGGCCAAGCCTCACATCCTTATTCGTCACAAGCTGAACCCAGTAGGGAGCTTGTGGCCAAGATTCGTCAGGAAGTCTCACAAGAGCTCAAGGCCAACCTTCGTGACAAGCTCCGACAAGAGCTGTTGCCAGAGCTACGTCTTGAGTTGATGCCTGAGATACGAGCTGAAATGTAGAAGATGTTTGAATCGCAGATGGCAACTACCGAGCATAAAACCCATTCATCCCCGGCCTTCCACAGCACCAAAGGAAGGTACAACCCGGAGGAGGAACCACTTGGTGACCCTTCTCCCACTCCAGCGCAGGGAGAACCTGCCATCCTCTCTTTGGATGCCCCAGTGCTGCGTGTAGTTGCAGATGCTCTCGTTCTCACACAAGCTACCACCCACTATCATCGGCAAATTCCACAGTATTTGCGTAGGGTGACTGTGACGTGTGTTCGAGAGGGGGAAGAAGGTGCAGCCATCCCTATTCCTGATGACAAGGTTGCCACGATAGCTCAGGCGAGAGGATCTTTCATCCTTTGGCCTGTACATCTTATTGGCTTGTTACCACCAACACCTCCAATGGTATGGAACTACCTCACTTTTACTTGAGATGTGTTGACATCCTACTAACAGTATGTGTTTTTATGTTCTAAAAGAACGAGCAGGAAGCAGAGAAATGGCCCTTCTTAGCACGACTGCAGCATATCTATAAAGGCATTCGCCAGATTGATTTGCATATGCCTATAGGGATTTTGGGCCAGGAAACAGAGTATCACTTCACAATTGATAAACAAGATCTTAAACAGTTCATGAAGTTCGAGGAGCTCGATGTTGGATGGGGAAAATTTGCAATCCTGTAAGTTTTTTATTTCCCATTTTTTGATTCATTTAGTTAAGTTGATTTTAACTAGCTAATACATTCATCATTTTAATTCTATTATAGCTCCTTCCGTCGTATATGCGTTGACTCTCAGAGAGTTGATTTATATGGATTCTTGTCTCCTGCACATACGACAAGGGTTGGGAATACATTGAAAAGAAGGACGAACTATGTGGGCTTCGCATTGGCAGAGGACGAGTATCGTTGTTATCTAGCACCGATTGTTTAAGGGTACGCATTTTAATTTTGTGTATTTGAAATTTTTAATAAATATTTGCCTTGCCATCTAACTTCATTTTAATCTGTATATGTTGTGATAGTTATCACTGGAGTGTGTGTTGTGTGTCCTCGGTCCCACGTTGTTTACTGGTTTGATTCCTTAAATAGAAGACCAGACAAAGAAACTAAAAGCGTCTTCAACACGTAAGTTATTTTTTTTGAATTTCATTGCTTCTTGATTCTTGACTTAATGAATTATTCTAATTTATGTTGATTTTCATTTTAATGATAGGGCATACATGACGTATCGAGTGCTTGGCGGGCCACGCGAACGTAGAGGTGGCAAAGATCCGAGATGGTTGTTTCCAAAGGTACGTAGTTTCAAATCAAGTTCTTTTGATTGACGGTCGTTTTAGATATGCCTTTATTGATTTTAACCATTTGCTTTTGATTTATAGTGCCCTCGACAACCTGGCGGCTAGGAATGTGGATATTATGTCTTGCTTTATATGTTTAACATCATTCAGAGTGGCATTACGACAGATTTTGAACAAGTAATCGCTTCTTCATTCTCAGAGGATAATATTCTTGGTGTTGTGATTCAATGGCAATTCATTCACTTCATTCATTATTTCATCTAAGCTTATTTTCTAATTTACAGATTTTTGACAATGAAGATGCCTACTCATATGAAGACTTAAATATGATCAGAGACTTTTTGGCTGGACATCTTCTTCAACGAATACCAAAAGAGTAAAGTCTTTAGTAGTTTGTGTAGGACATACTTTTGTGGTAGTACATATAATTAGCGTTATTGTTGTTGGATATGGATTGGATTTTAGTCTTGGTTATTGTACAAACTGGGGACTTGGATATAGATTGTTGTGTAGTTTGTGTGGTTTGAAAGTTTGTGTGGCATGTAGTAGACTTGGATATAGATTGTTGTGTAGTTTGTGTGGTTTGAAAGTTTGTGTGGCATGTAGTAGCCTTGGGTTGATCACTGTGTTTGTTGTTGTTTCCATTCTGCTAAACTGCTGTTGTTTTATTCTGTTGTTGGAATCATATTTCTGCAGTTTACATTTTCTAGACAGTGCAATATATAAAAAGTCCATTTAAAAAAAAAAAATTTCAACGTCCTTAATAAAAAAGGGACGTGGATAGTACTGCTGGCGACACTTTAGACGTCCCCAGTTCCAACTGGGGACGTCTAAGGTCCCACTTTAGACGTCCCCAGTGAACTGGGGACGTCTAAAGTCTGCCTTCCATGTCTCCTGTTTTACGGACGTTAATGACGTTTTCTTCTACGACCCTCACATGGACGTCCCTCTGTTTTCATACGTTAAAAGGTCAAAAAAAGATACGTTAAAACCCTTTTTTCTAGTAGTGGCTGTTGGATTTGTTTTTATTCAAAAGCTTTGATAGATCAATTTCCATTGCGATTAACTTGTTTTTGTCACTTCAATTGAATCAAATTCTAATTAAGACTCACTAAAGAGAGGCCCTCTCGATTGCACCCTGATACTATTCGTAGAAACCTAGTTAATATGGTAACTAAGTGACTACCACCTAGGCGTTGATACTCTCCGTCTCTGTTTCTAATATGGTCGCGACCTAAGCTAAGCACTCATTCTACTGTCCCCGCACTAAAATTACGATCTAGGGACTCTTCAGTTCTATCTCGCTACTACTTTTTCTCATTGCTGAATGTATTCTCCTACGGTTTTCTCTCATCACAGACAAGTCTTCCCAAACTTATCTAGCAAAGTGGTTGTGATAATTAATTTGGTCATTTTATCAAAATATTTCTACAAAGAATTGGCATTAAAAGCATAAGAAACTAACTCAAAATGTGATCAAAATATACACAATTGAGACACGATATGCAACCAAAAAAAAAAAAAACTAAATGCACATTTTTTGATGGGGAGAATTGCCCATAAATACCTCATTAGAAATTTATTTGCCAAATGGAATTTGAAAGCATTCAAGAGAAGATCTTTTGTATATAAGGAGAAGATTGTTTGAACACAAGAGAAGATCATATAGGGAAGATATATTGAACATAGGGAAAACTGTTTGAACACAAGGGAATATCTTTTGCACACGGAAAAAATTGTTTGCACGCACAAAAATCCCAATTGATAAATAAGTTTTCAATGAAGTATTTATGAATAATTTTCCCTTTTTATATTGAGTATCCGAAATATGGATAAATGTATGAAAGATTGTATAAAGTTTAAAAAAAAAATAATTTTGCGTTCGTCCTATAGGTTAGCAGCAGTATTCTTCCGGCTAGCAGCTGTCTTATCATATGTGCGTATGTGGAACTGTAATTTCCTTGCAAGAGCTGCGTTTTCACTGCCTGTATGAAGATAGAATCGTGTTCAATTACGGGCATAAGAAGGATCGTGACAAAATATTTGTGTGGATCGGACCAACGCCGGGTGGTGTCATTTGCATCTTGTTTTTCGACACAAAATGGCAGAAAGAAATGAGACCGGAAATGTTAAAAAGATAATGATAGATGAAAGCAACTGTATTTTTTGTTTATTTTATTCCATATTTTTGAAAACTTGATAGGTCACAAATTTGAGGGGTGACTAGCTAAGGACCGACCAAAATAATCATATAAAATAGAATATATCTTATAATACTTAATATGTCACGATCGATCAGATTAGCGCATAGTTTTAAACTATAAATTTACCAACCATTAATATAAATCGTTTTTGATTCTTCAACAAAGTACACTTCAAAGGTTTGATTCAAAAAAATTATCATTGATTTTAAATAACATCACAATAATTTTTTAATTAATTGATTTTTGAGACCTTAACTCGTTGGAAAAAAAACGAGAGGATTCCTCTCCCAAAATTTGAGTGAATCTGTGGGGCCGCCTTAGCTCTCACCCGTGATTTCCCTTATATCCATTGTTGTCAAACTCGCGAGTTGACTCTCCAAGTTTACCGTTTTTACGATTCTAACTTATAAAATTGAGTCGAGTCATTAGTAAACTCGTGATCATTATAAACTCGATTAAATTCACGAGTTTATATACCGAGTTTACCGTTTTTACGTTTTTAGCTTACAAAACTATGTTAACGTACCCTTAAACTCATGTTAACTTTTTCAATTTGATTATAGTCAACGGCTTTATATATGAATTTTATAAAAAAAATTTTGTTAAATGCGATAAATTATGAATGTTGATAAATTTAATTTTAATTATTTGGATTTAAAATATATTTAAATCAAATTGTTGTCAATTTTTTACATTTTAATTGTTTAATTATATTCTAATAATATCTATTTAATGGTAAAATTAAACTCTTACGAGTTTACGATTCGAGTTCACGATACGAATTTACATCATTATCACGAGTTTGCTTAAACTCGTGAGTTTGACAACCTTGCTTATATCCTCAAATTTGCAGGAGCAACCAATGCCATCCGTTTATTTCGCTTCCGTCCCTTTTCTTTTGGTAACCATTAGATTAACATTTGAATAATTTATATTTGATTTTTATAAAATTATTATCAAAATTTTAAATTATAAAAAATAATTAATTAAATTCAAATTGCTAAATTTTGATATGAATAAATTAACTAATAATAAAATAAAGAAAATAAAAAATTTATATAAAACCAAATTTTGACAATTTGAATGGTGATATTATATATGATTAGAAAAAGAATATGAGAAAAGAGGACGAGAGGGGGAAAAGAGTAGTTGCTCTCATGCTAGCATATTATCTTGCTTCCCATCTTCTCTTGTACATTTCCTCTTCGGCTCTTCGTGGTTTATATAATTTTTGTTTTTTATGGTGGGCTATATATGGAATTTATTGTTGGATGGCATACTTTTTTCTTTCTATGTAGGCTGCGCTATTAATAAGTTATATTTTGATTAGTATTAATATTTGATAACCGGTTTTGCGAGCAGGATTAGGCTTTAAAACATATTGATAAAATATGGGGTGGGGGGATTGTTAACCGTAAATGGAGTATATCATTAGGGTGTTATATTTAAACCTGAAGGATAAGAGAGGAGTCATATTTATCTTATTAACACAAATATAGTGATAAAAAAAATTAGGAAAAATAATAAAAAAATAAATTTAAAATTGTAAAATTCCAAATAAAATATTTTTCATAAAATGAGTTATAAATTATTTATTAAGTATTATTATTATTATGTTAATTCTTGATAACAAACTTGATTTAGGATTTTATAATTATTTACCCAAAAAAACATCTCTCATCTCCTCCTATCCCTGTAAAAACACCCTACCTTTGGCCTCTTCAAAAAATTATTTCATCCAAGCAAGGCAAGCGGGAGTTAAAATAATATTAGACCCAAACAACAAAAGTTGTCTTTTAGTTCACAGGGGATGTGACATGTGTCAAGTCATCACGTGGTTCCCTGAACTTTTGAAGCTTGTCCCGGTAAGTGGGGGCTCGCATCGTCCTCTTTCGCAATCACACATCCCCATAAATAGTAATCATTATTCGTACCAGGGTAGTAATTAACTAGCCTCTTATTTCCATTACTATTCTCTCTTGCATGTCACCAAATGGGTTCTGAATTATTTGCAGGATTACACATGAAATCATGAATGAAAAAGTTTCTTCGTACTCCTCCAATAATGCTTAATATATAAGAACTAAGTAATTTGATTAGATTAAGTAATAGTTAAATCAGTAAATTAGAATAAATATGATATATTTTTTTTAAATTCCATTTCTTTTAAAACTAATTTTCTCAAAGTTTTCATAATGATCGTGTATATGTTTGATACTTGTTTATAGATATAGTCATATGGATTCAAAATGGTTTTATTCTACCGTAATTAGATGTTATTCCCTCTACTCTTTTTTATAAGGTTTTATTAACTAAATTGTGTTATTCAAGAAAACAATTAAAATAAATTAAAAATAATAAATATGAAAGAAATATACTTTTTTTTTAAATACGTCCTTATTTATGAGTGGGTAAATGATAAAGGTTAGTAGTGAAAAAATAATAAAAGAGAGCGTATGTAGAAAATTAATTATGGGTAACATTGGTAAAATTACATTCAATGCTCAGACAACCGTCCAAACACCAAAAAGAATTTTAGGAAAGAAGATAAATCAATTAAAAAAATAGGAATTTATAAATAGGGATGGAGGGAGTAGTTTATATATTTAAGATGAATTTTTAATGTGTGCAATTTTATTTTTTTTATTATTTTCTTTCTTGGATTTTTCCAGAGATGAATCTTTATGAGGTGAACTGTGAACATCTATTTAATTGGGTAAAACACAAATGGGAGATTATGTTTTCATAGCCAAAAAAATAATGGTATTAGTATTTTATTTTCTTAAAATTCTAAACGTGCGATTTTATTGATATTTTATTGGATTATTTTTGGGAGGAAAAATCCAATTACTTGAATGAGTATACCGCCTACATGAAAATATTTTTCAAATATGCTTAAAATTATTTATTAAAAAATTATAATTTTTTTATATGTGGTGTTATTGAATTTCTCCACAGTAACAAACATTATTTACTTTTATAAAATTCATGCATGCATTATTAAATGGGAAAATTCCAAAAAAATACCTTGGGATATGAAAAAGGACAAATCAGTGCAGTAAAATTTGAAAATCCTGGGTCAATGTTGTATCAATACAGAGGAGGAATCTGAGATTTTGAAATCTCGACGAAAAGACAAATTTGCCCTTCAGCTGACCCCTCTCTCAGCTCGGAATAACAACACATCTCTCTTTATCAACAACATCGCATTTTACATTAACAACTCCGATTTACTCTTTCACATCTTCGTATCTCAAAATATGGTGTTGTTAATAAAGAGATAAGTGTTGTTCTTGGCCCTGAAACTTAAATTATGAAGTTGTGAAACAAAACAGTGGAGTTGTTAATGTAGAATACAGTGTCGTTAATTAAAAAAAAACCGGTGTTATTATTGTGAAAGTAGAAAGAGAAGTTGTTAATGTAGAATGCGGTATTGTTAATAAAGAGACCGGTATTGTTATTCTTCCGAGCTGAGAGAGAGGGACAATTGAAAGGCA
Source organism: Inga leiocalycina (assembly GCA_963242795.1). Lineage (NCBI taxonomy): Eukaryota > Viridiplantae > Streptophyta > Magnoliopsida > Fabales > Fabaceae > Inga > Inga leiocalycina. Next base: position 62,777,139 of record OY725330.1, on the reverse strand, counting down.
GATTCGTCTTTTCATCGAGATTTCAAAATCTTAAATTCCACCTCTATACTAACACAGCATTGACCTGGGATTTCCGAATTTCATAGCACTGATTTATTCTTTCTTATATTTCAAGATATTTTTTTAGAATTTTCTCATATTAAATTATTGTTATATTTAATTATTGTTAAGAAAATACCAACAAATTATTTAGAAAAAGCTTATATGTATGATAAATATCTTTTACAACAGCGATACTTGTTGAAGGCAAAAAGAAAAAAAACAGTGATACTTGTCAGATATTCTGTCACGGGTTAACGGAGCAATAATTCACGCGAGGTTATGGTTTCTTGATGGAAGAGTCAATTTACATGCATAAGGACAAAATCTGAACAGACAGAGAATCAAGCGTGCTTCCGAATTGGGTCCGCATTCCCTGCTCATCAAAATGATGCACAGGAATGTTTATCACCCCAATTTTGAGGTGAACCCATTTTGTTTTTATTTTTTTAAATTTTTTTATACATTCTTATCTATTTGGATTAAATTGTATGCTCCACTTTGAAATATTTTTGTCACCCGATATTTCAAATTAATTAATTTTTAGTCCAGCATTTAGAAATATTTTTCTTGCAACACCAGGATCCTGAAATATTTTTCTAGTAGCACCTAATATTTAAAATAATTTTTTAACACCCAGTAATGTAAGCTAATTAATTTTTAGTGCATAGAGTATTTTTTAAAAAAAAAATAAAACAAAAAACCCCAAAATTGGGGTGATGAGCTTTCCCTTGCCCATCTTTTTTATTAACAGGGAATGTGGATCCTTCCCAATTATCAAGGCCAAAACTTTTTTTTTAAGGGGCCAACAATAACGAGGCTTAAACTAATTGTGTGAACGGAATCCATGTTAGACGCATAGCAGGATTATACTCTATTTAACTTTCTTTGCTCTTACAACCACCAAACACTTGATTTAACTGATAAAGGGTTGTACCAACCTAATCAGAGGATTTGAATTTGAGCTATGGGAATGCAACAGTGTTAAATACTTGATGGTTAGTCTGGACCATTGATAAATTCTCCCAGTTAAAAGAATGTAGGTCTAGATTGCCGGATGTTCTACGCAAAATTAAAAAAAAAAAACACATAATTCTTGGTACTTAACTGTTTACTTAGCACATCAAGTTATCATGAAGCCCATATGCATGGTTAAAAGAAAAATCTAGTTATACATAAATTTAAATAATGTGATAAATAATCAATAACAATTGCTTATAACTATCGGTATAATTATACTCACTTTTAAGATCATTACAATTTTAATAAGGTTGGTTTGAGTGATCCTTTCACATAGTTTTCCTTCACCGGCCAACATGTTTTTGACTTTTCTCATTTTCAATTGTCAGGTTTAACTTTTAAGAGAGTAATAATTTAACGTTGTAAAGGACTCTGACACCAGCTCACAATATATTATTGCACGTGTTGAAAACATGGTGGTAGGTGCGTAGATTCTGAAGATATCCTCGTACCCTTCTTTCAGATTTATTCATACGGTAATATGCTTAGCCATTTTAATAAAAATGGCGAACAAGCTACACCTTTTGATGTTGATGGTATTCAGTGTTAGTTAGATTTAAGAATTTTTTTTTGCTATAATTATTTCTTAGATTTAGATTAGTGTTTGATTTGAGTAAATGTAGCTCTGGTCTCTATTAGAAGGCATCTTTCTCTATTTTGTGATGGATGCTTAAATGTGGCACTTACCTCATTAATAGAGGAAAAGTTAAAAATTTTTATTAAAATAAGATAGATGTAATAAATTAACTTTCATTATTTAATTCATGTCAATTAATTGAAAGCGTCTTATAATAACGACCAGAGAGTATACTGGATTATCTTTTAGATTATTATAGAATATTTGTACTTAATTTTACAAATTTTTAAAATACTTTTTTTTAATTTAATGATGAGATTAGGGTGAAGACTCTATAAATTATAGGCCTTAACGCATCTTCTCTCTTCTCTCTAATCCTCAATCTCTCGTTCTCTCTTTTTCCCCCTTCTTCAATTCCTTTCCCTCCCCAGTTTTGAATTTGCATCCTTCCTTTACTTCCAAAAAAAAAAAAACTAGTGAATTAGCGACTGAATTGAACGGTTTCGTCATCAAATAGATTCTCACTAATTAATTTCATCGCTAATTTACCTTTTTTTTTAGTATAAAACCCTTTTTTAAGAAAAAAACTGGATTATTAACAAGGAGTACTATGGCTAGAAAAGTAAAAGGGTACTATTTTTTTCCTCCATTGTGACCTGAAAAAAAAAATAATGGGCTGGCTAGCTCGGTTATGACTTATCACAGGAGACAAGTCTAGGTCATATACCATTCTGGTCCTATTTATAAATCCTTTTTGATTAAAAAATTTGGTCCTATTTATAAGTCTAGTTTCAGGATAATAAATGAGATTATGACAATTTTGCCCCTATTTATTGTACTAATGAAAAAATAATTTAAAGATCGATAGAGAAGAGGAATCAGAGTTGAAAGTAGCTATTCATAAATGAAGGCATAATTGAAAAATTTACCCCATAATTATTGAGTTAACTACATTTCTTTAAGTATTAGTAAGTAACAAAGCCAGCCAACACAATGATTCAGTAATGATGTAGCTATCTAGGACATCGAAAACAGTGCACAGTGCAGAGAAGACGTTTACAAACCACGAACATCTTGTCAGACACCACGCGGTGGGGTTGACCCTATTTATTGAAATGTCATTGACACGATTTTGGAAGCATTGCCGCGGTCATGCTCTATCGGTTTCATGCTGTTTTCTCACGTTCAGGATGTGCATAAGAATTACTCTCAGTTTTGGGGACTTCGATCTATTATAGCTGCATTTTAATTTATCCTCTGTAAAGTTTTTGTTTCAAAGAAAACAAAAACCACGTACGGTAGAAAGAAAGGAATATTCACAGCACGCAACACGGTGAACAAGAAAAGTATTTTTTAATATTGCCATTTGATGGGATCATATTTTAGCGTAATAATAGTCAATTGGTTGGAATCTTTAATTTCATAAAGACATTTTCTACATTCAGACAGACTCAAATACAAGGCCTTACACTTAAGCGGCTAAAATCTCTTTCACTAGGATCAACCCTTGGCAGTAAAACGAGAAAAGTATTAATAAAAAGGAATTAATAAAAAAGGTATTATCACTTTCTCCATGAGAAAAGATATGCAGACAATATATAATATGGAGGAAAGCACGCATACAAATCTCTGCTTGTCCTTTCTCTCTCTGTGAATAGTTTCTGCTTCTAATATATTCTTCCTCATTTAATTTTCGCATGCTCCATTTTCCTAAGTGGGCCTCATCTGTTTCCATTTTCACCATCATTTATATATTGCCTAATAATTAATTCATCCTAATTTCGTGCACGCACGTTCCTATATGTGTGTGTGTGTGTGCAGGAAACTAGATAGATGATAGTGTTGAGAACACCCATCATCAACACTCTTCAAAGACATATTCTAATCTCTCAGGAAAGAACTCGTCTGAGATGGAGGATTCATGGGAGACTGGTTTTACTCAGTATCCAGTAATATAATTGAGACCAAGACTCCCTCATCATATATATATATATAGTAGTCCTTTTTATATATTTTGATGTTAATTAATATGTTTCAATTATGATGGGCAGGATTTGGATGATGCTCAAGAATTCCAAGATTGCCACACGATGATGAATTTGGGCGAGGAAGAGGAAGAGTTTCTGAGGAACATTGTGCAGGGACCAGATGTTCAATATTCTTCATCGGATTTGGATCCTGTCTGGTCAGAGATTATGCCATCTTGTCATCAAAGAGATGAAACTGAAAATAACGGAACTACTAATTCCATCGACAACGTGGCATCTCCTAGGGCTTACGTCCTTTCATTTGATAGCTCCGCCGTAAATCCAATCAAAACGAAACAGGAAGAAGAATATGATACATTGAAACGGAGTTCGCCGATTAAAAGGAGCAGAGCGGTGGGGCGAAACGTTGAAGGGAGAAAGAATAAAAGGCGGTGTTTGGAGAAAGCGGACGATCATATAATGGCGGAGAGGAGAAGGAGACAAACGATTACGGAAAAGTTCATTGCACTTTCTGCAACTATTCCCGGCTTGAAGAAGGTCAGTTCACTAGTAGCTAATCTATTCATAATGAAAACAACAAACCCTAAACATTTAGTGAGGTGAAGACCTATGTTCACCTTCCTCTTTTAATATGGTGGGCAACAATCATCCTTCAACCCTAATTAATTAATGCTTCTTTTGAAACTAAAGAAATACTCCTCCGCTCCTTAATATGAGACATATTTAACTAATTTGATTAAAGTAAAGAAGTTAGTTATGTTAGTTAATGTGACATATATTTTCTGAAATACCTTGATCATCTTCCTTAATTCCTTCATTCCCTCTCCTCCTTGGTTATTATTGATGGGGTATCAGTAGAGGTAAATGAGGAAAAGATCGACAAATTTGAAAACTATGTCTTATATTTAGGATCAAGATCAACTCTCCACATATGTCTTATATCAAGGATCGGAGAGAGTATATGGCATCATTTAACAGAATTCCAGTAAACAATAACTTTATTTTATGTTCAACAAATTTCCGTATGGAAGGTTTAAATTTATATACTTTATTTGTTTTCAGAAAATAGAATTGTTGGGTGGAAATCAAACTCTATGAGTACTAGAGTTAAACAAACTTTTTCCCAACAAAATTTAAATAATTCCATGCCACATATAGCAAGTCTTTTTTAGGGTTCGTCTCAAGGTGTCGTTTATTGTGAATTGTGGGTGTGTACATATATAGTTGGACAAGGTGACTATACTGGATGAAGCTATCAAGTACGTGAAACAACTTCAGGACCGTGTAAGAGCACTAGAGAAAGATACGTCATTGGCATCCATAAAGAGAATTGATTTTTATGAGAATGACGACAACTTTTATGAAGTGAATGAAGTACTGCCTAAGATTGAAGTTAGAGTTTCGGAGAAGCAAATGTTTATGGGAATATATTGCGAGAAACAGAAGGGCATTGGGTTCAAAATATTGAGCTTGCTTGAGCACTTTCATCTCTCTGTCACCAGTAGTAGCGTCTTGCCATTTGGAAAATCCACTCTTGGTATTACCATTATTTCTCAGGTGATGTACCAATAATTATATTGAACACAATTCGTAATATTATGATCATTTGTGTTTTTGGAAAATTCAATTTGTGATCTTGAAATTTGTGACTATATATAATGCAGGTGGGCGATGAGTACAATACGCCAGTGAATGAAGTGGTGAAAAACCTACGACAAATTCTGTCATCGCCATCATCATGAGGTTGATCCGTACTAGTCTATCACGCATCATTGTTGGCCAAAAAAACATACTTATTCCGGTTCTAAATGTAATAACTTGTAGAGAGTTTGCTTTGGTTTTAAATGTGAGATCTTGATTGTTTCTCAAATTTTAAAATTTTGTTTGTAAACTCTCCCCATTGATTATGCATATTAAGGGTATAATTTTGATATGGACATGTCGTTAATGTAACAATTAGATTCTAAGCAACCACTATGTAAAATAGGGACAAACCTTGGTTGTTTCTCTTTGAAGGGCCTAATTAATCTCAAATACAATTGAATCGCGGGACAGTGAGCTATAAATTATCACTTTGGAGTTCAATCATGTAAACTGAATTTAGCGAACTAAGGTGATTCCCCCTTTTTTTTTTAATGGAGCGAACTAAGGAGATTAACAACACTAATCTTCATGGTTTTCGGTTTTCAGAAGAAATGGATAGATTTGATAATCAATGAATGAGCCAAACTTTGGAATGGAATATGGAACAACCATCATTGTTTTTTATTAACTGAAACCGTCCCGCACCATTAGATTAATTTAGCTTAATCAATCCATTAAACTTGTGCCAGCCAAGTCTTATACACTTCCTTATAATCATAGTGAGACGTACCTAAACCTTTAATTAACACTTCAAGATCTCTAATGTGCAAGTTGATTGATTTCACAAATTTACCTTACTTATGGGACTTACCCAAATCAGTCAGTTCCTATTCATGATTTATAAATTCTTCCACAAATCAATTGTCAAACCAAACAAGGTTCAACGTGTCACAAACATTTCAAGCAGCAATTCATAAACACAATCAACAAAACAAGGTTTTCTATCAATGTATCAAATCAATAATACAGCTCCTCTAAACGTAGCAACTCGTAATTTATTATTAGTCCACAAACTTCAAATCCCAAAAGGAAAGAGAAGAAACAAGACTAGAGGGTGTGAACCTCCCTTTTAACAATCAAGAGCTTAAGTGCCGCAGCCACTACATTCCAGTTGTAGTTGAGGAAGCCACTCATGTTGTACGATTCAGTTGCATCGAACTCTTTGCCCTCCATGATTGCGTCCACAAGTGAATTTGACCTAGACAGCCACGAATATCCGCCAAGAACAGCACCAATACTAGAGGAATGGGATGAGAATGATGATAAGGACCCTGTGGAACGGAGTATGAAATGCGCAAAACGGTGAAGAAGACGATGAATGAATGGAAGCGGATGAATGGAATGGAAGAGTGCAGTTGAAAGTGAGAGCTAGCTAGGGCTGGTAAGGGGTTGTTTGGAGTAAAGTGAGGTGGAGAGGAATTAGAATACCCTGGTGGAGAGAATGAAAAACCAAATCCGCTTAAGTGAATGAGATTGCAACAGAGTGGAAATTAAAGGACTTCCACTGACTCCTTAAATCCATTTGCTCCGTGAATTTGCCCAATTGGCATGTTATACCCAGTGTGCCAACTCACTCACCTATACATAACAATGCAACAACGTAAAGTCATATGTTACAAAGAATAGAATCATATGAACAACAACAACAACATCGACATATATATATTATACCCAATGTGCCAACTCACTCACCTATACATAACAATGCAACAAGGCAAAGTCATATGTTCCAGAGATTAGAATCATAAGAACAACAACAACAAAGCCTTGTCTCACCATGTGGGGTGGGCTACATGGATCATATAACGTTATTGTGTAATATCAACAACCAAATCTTTGGATAAATTGTTAGTCAAAAAGTCATACTCAATAACTTCATTGAGTGCTCTATTTGGTCATCTCCTACACCTTTTTTAGAAGGATTCATATTGCTTGATCAACCCTGCTCGTCGGTACACATTTACTTAAAATTAATCAAATTCACACAATTAAATCAATTTATCCTAAAAATCACTTGGAACATGATTAAGCACAATTGACACAAATTAATCAAAATGGATTACAAAAAGCACAAGAGCAGGTAATCAAAATAGTGAAATAAATGGGAAATATCAATTTTCTATCAAAAGAGCAGTTTCTCATGCAAACGATTGGAAGACGTATTTTAGGAAAATGAACACACGTTTTAGAGAAATAACTAACTCAATTGATTTCTTTTTATATGAAAATTAGTCATTTAACTCATACATTCAAAACTAAAGGACTATCACACTCCAATATGTATGCTCAATTCAGGCCATTGCTTAAAGAAAACTAATTTGTAAACTTGTAAGGTAGGAATGAAGAAAAATAAGCAGTATTGAGTTTTAGTGCTCATCACTCTTGATAAATACCGAAGGCGCCGGTCTTAATGTGTACTGATTCTAAAATAAAGATAATTAATATCTTAACTGCTACCAGTTTTTCAAAAATGGTTTTTTATTTAAAATTATCCGTAAAATTTTTTAAATCTTGACTATTGAAAATTGTATTTAGACAATGATTGATTGAATAATTCTAAAGAAATAAAATGGCTGCAATCACACGGTTGCTTGGTAGGAGAGAATAGAAACATATAATAAATAAATGTGTTAAACAAAAACGGTGCGATTACGCACGTAACTGCATGACTATAAGAAGTCTGTTTTATCAATTTGAGAGGATATGTGGAGGGCCCCCAACTACTACTACAGAAGGGACTTTTAACGTCTGTTTTTATGCTCTTTAGACTACTATTTTCAAGAGGACGTATATGTGAGTGTTGTTGAAAGTTTTAAAATAGACGACCGTTTCAAAACAGTCGTGGTAAGAGACTTACGACGACTGTTTTTGAAAAACCGGTCATTGTATGTTATGACTTACAACAACCGTTTTTCCAAAAACGGTGGAAAAACGGTCGTTGTATGTAACAACATACAACGACCGTTTTTGCAAAAACGGTGGTTGTATCTCTTTATTTTTTTAAAAACGAATCTTATACAAAAATCAACTTTTCGGATAGAAATTTTCAATGAACAACATTCAAACGAAATTTCTAACGAACAACATTCAAACAAAATTTCCAACGAGCAACACTTAAACAAAATTTCAAACTCTTCATTTTAGGAAGTAAACCCCAAATATAATTGCAATTCAACTTCCAAAAATGATAACCAAACAAAATTAAATAGAAAAAGGCAAGGAGAAAAACCTCAAGTGCTTTGCAAACACTCTCAAGCTCAAGGAAATAGTTAGTCTTTTGGGCTATCATTACAACCTCATTAACACCCAAGCAAATGTTGCTACTTTGCTCAAAGACTGGTAGTGCTCAAGATCCACGCACATCATACTCTTGAGCATGGACTAAACATGCTCCTGATTATCGGAGTGAGGGCGAGGAGGAGAGGGTTCACCGTAACGTTGGCAAAGAGGAAGGTGAAGATTGCGATTGGGTCAGGGAATAGGCTAGAGGTCGTGTCTGGGGTCGGAGAGGGGCCAAATGATGTGACTGGAGGTTGGAATAGGGCTCAGAAGTGGATCTGAGAAGGAGAGGCACGACTAGTAGAGAAGATATGATTGGGTTTAAAACATATTTGGAACACTTTCAACGACTGTTTTTGGAAAACGGTAGTTGAAAGTGTAGACTTTCAATTACCGTTTTCCAAAAACGGTTGTTGAAAGTCACTTTCAATGACTGTTTTCGAAAAGTGTAGACTTTCAACGAATGTTTTCCAAAAACGGTCATTGAAAGTCTATACTTTCAAGGACCATTTTTGGAAAACAGTCGTTGAAAGACAAGTCAAAATTTTAAAAATGTCATCGCCTCATTTTTAACGACCGTTTTTTTAAAAACGGACGTTAATTAGTGACGTTAAAAGTACTTTTATATAGAAGGGAATCCAAGTGCATGCAAAACGATAAGAGTGTAAATTAAGGTCTAACTTTGTATATATCACAGCTCATATATAAAAACAGGAATATATATATATATATACGGCCAAGCACACATAAATAACATTCTTTGCTGGTCCTCTCTTTTGGGTGAATAATTTTTCCCACTGCTTCATTCGTCCTTTTCCCACGGTCTTTTTCCCTGGGGCTCATTTGTTTCCATTCTCACTAATAATTTTGATTCATATTAAATTCCATGCATGCACGTCCGTCGGCACCCACCCACATTTGTTTCCATTCTCCAAATAATATTAATTTAATATATTTCCATTCTCACTAACAATATTAATTCATATTATATTCCATGAAATGCACGTCCCTAGCTCAGCCCCCACACCCGATCTGACAGCATGAAGTTAAAGGCAGGATCCAACACCCCGCCCCTATTTAACTATTGGTAATTTATACTATTATATAAGTATATATAATATCATCTAAATATTTTTATAAATTATTTGTAAATTAATCAACTTAACCTTAATTCTAAATTTCACATCTCATTGTCATTATACTCTACTCTTACTTTTGCATCAATCATTCACCCCTACCTCTCTTCTCTTCGATCATTTGAGATGGTAGCACTAATAACTCACTCCCCCTCCTGTGATTTATGTCATCCACTAAAGCATAATAATTGTTGAGTTTATTTTAGTGCCAAGTGAAATATTATAATCTTAGTAGGAGGAGTTTATCCCAATTTATGTGGGAAGAGTAAAAGAGGTGAAATCTAGTTTTACATACTGCTTGTTATTCTTGGTCGATTTTAGAAAATATATCTCATTAGATAACAGACGATTAGTTTTTCTTATTCCTATTTGCTCAGACAATTGTTGTCACTAGAAATTCTTTTCTTTTTCTTTCTAAGCCCTAATATTATGACGTGAATAGATATTAGGATTTTAAGACATGATGTAGGATTGTAAATAAACGTGAAGGGTTATACATGAATTTAGAAGCTTAGGATTTAAAGGCTATTTGAATGCCTTTTGAAGGCTTAGACTCAAGCCTAAAAAAATCCTACATACAGGCTCAGGCCCAAACCTTTTTAAATAAAACCTATCCCATTTTCACCCCTAACTACAAGACTATTGACAGCTAACTAGATAGCGAGCTTTAATATAATTTTAAACACTTACAAGAGAAGAACAGTGTTGGGATCGATAATTGTCGTCAATATATTTTCTAATCTCTCTCATCAGAGACAAGTCTAATGGATCCGGAGTCATGAGAGGCTGGTTTTCCCCCGACATCTAGTAAGACCAAGATTCACATCGTGCATATCAAAACTTTTAGTTTGAGCAATTCATCAAATTAATATGTGGTGTTAATATATATTTCAATTGGCGCTGGGTATCGATGGTGCTCAAGATTATTGTCACACGATGGTGAATTTTGACGAGGAAGACGAAGAGCTTCAATTCTTAGAATCCATTAAACAGCTCTAGATTCGTCAGATTCAGATCCTCTATAGTCCGAGTTTATCTTTCTGTGAATAGTTAATAAGGAGAAAATAGGGGAGAGAGTTAGTGGCATTTTTCCCTCCTAGTATTCCCTCTGCCAAATTTTCTCTCCTTCATCCAACCATAGGGTTAATTTTTTCATTCTCCTTTTTCCTATGTGGAGCCCATCTGTTTCCATTTCCGTCATCATTTAAGTATTGATGACTACTAATTAATTTATACAAAGGAAAGAATTAGTCTAATGGAGGAGTCATGGGAGACTGGTTTTGCTCAGTATCCAGTAATATAATTAAGACAAAGACTCAAAAATCCTTTTATTTGGATGCATGCTCGAGAATTCCAAGATTATTGCATGATGATGAATTTGGACGAGGAATACAAAGAGTTCCTCAGATGCATATATGCGGAAGCCAGATCGTCAATATTCATCGTATTTGGATCCTCTCTGATCGGAAATTACATCATCTTGTCATCAAAGAATCAAAGAGAGGCATAATGCTGATACGAGTAAGAAGAAAAGAAGGTCTTTGGAGGTAAAGAATCATATTATGGCAGAGCGGAGACGGAGACAGCAAATTACAGAAAATTCACTGCAATTTCTGCTACTATTCCCGGCTTGAAGAAGGTCAGTTTAATTTGTTAGTTTCAATAGACAATCACTTTACTGATGACTTTGTAGCCTAGCGGTATAGATACTTCCCTATGAGTGGAACATGTCGGTGGATTCGATCTTGCTTATCACCTCATGCCGTTAGTGATTTAGTGCCTGCCCCTCTTATTCAAAAGAGAGAGAAAAAAAGAAAATCACTTTATTTTTATATTCAACAAATTTAGGGGGTTATATAATGTAGATGTCTACAAAATATAGTAGAATTATTGTGTGGAAATCAAACGTTGGGAGGGAATCATAGTAAGCCTGTTTTAAACGGTTAATTTTTGTCGGAATTGATGTGTCCTTTACTGTGAATTGTGTGTCTGTATAAAAATATAGTTGGACAAAGAAACTATACTGGACGAAGCTATGAAATACATGAGGCACCTTCAAGAGCGTGTAAGAGAACTTGAGAAAGGTCCGTCATTGACGCCCATAAAGAGAATTGAGTTTTATGAGGATGACCACAGCTTTTATGTAGTGAATGAAGTACTGCCTAATATTGAAGTTAGGGTTTCAGAGAACAAGCAAGTGTTTATGGGAATCTGTTGTGAGAAACATAAGGGCATTGAGTTCAAAATATTGAGCTTGCTTGAGGACTTTCATCTCTGTGTCACCAGTAGTAGCATCCTGCCATTTGGAAAATCTACTCTTGGCATTACCATTATTGCTCAGGTGATGATGTACAAATAATTATATTGAACACAATTCATGTGATATATTTTGATTTCCTGTGTTTTTGGAAAATTATATTCACCAATTTGGAATCTTGAAATTTTGTGACTATATATAATGCAGGTGGGTGATGAATACAATACGCCAGTGAATGAAGTGGTGAAAAACTTGCGACAAAGTCTGTTAAAGTCACCATCATGAGGTTCATCCGCACTAGTCTATCATGTTTCATTGCTGGCCGGGGAAAAAAAAAAAAGCTTTCTCCTGTTCTGAACACAAGAACCGGTGGATCAGAGGATTTGCTTTAATCCTAAATGTAAGACTTCACTCCATTTTGGTTATTAAATTTATAATTTTAATTATAAACTCTCCCTATATATTGATTGCACATATTTAGGCCGTTTTCTATAAAAAGAGTAGTTTCCAATACAAATGATTAAAATATATACTTTATTGACACATTTTTTTTTACAAATAACTAACTCAATTAATTGTTTAAATCTCTGCAAGTTAATTATTTGGCTGATATATTTAGAACTAAAGGCATAAGAATGCTTGAATCTATTCAAAATTGTAAACCTATAAGGTAGGTTTGAAGCAAAATGAGACGGATACGAAAAATTCGACTAATATATTCTGGACATTGAGGCATTGCCCCTAAATAATTGAGAATATTTTACTCCCTAGAGCTTTATTTATTTTAAACCTTGCAAAGCTTATGAATAGACCCTCCGATAGGATCTGTGGAGGGACCACATCTATATACATAGGATGGAATCTAAGTGCATGCAAAACGATGAGAGTGTAAATTGAATTGTAACTATCGATGGCAACTTATATATAGAAACAGGAATATATACAGCAAATTAAAGCTAACTGGGGACCTAATTGGGGATTGAGTTGATCTTAATATTAAATGTAAGACTTATTTCTCATATTTGTACATCTTTTCCTAATATACCCATATTTGATGGTCCTTCAACAATAATCAAATAAGAGAGAGATAGAGAGAATTAAAGAAGATGATTAAGGGTTTTTTAGAAAAAAAAAATTGTCTATTAACTAAACTAACTTCCCTAGTATTAATAAAAAAACTAACTTCCCTAATCAAATTAGATAAATAGGTCTTCCATTAAAGACAAAAGGAAGTACTAATTAATATGGACCTCCAGAAAAAGGAACAATGAACAATTAAGGAAGAATTGTGGATGATTTTGCAAGACTAATAGTAGGGTATACTCGACAAAATGAAGGGATGAAAATGATTTTAAATGAATAAAATAATAAGATTGAACTAGGTGGCTCTCATCACCTTCATCTTTGCTCACCACCGTCGCCGGTGATCACCATCTCCATCCTCCTCTATCGCCGACGACCCTTGTTCCTTAACCCACCTTCATCATTCAGATTCGTCTCAAATTCCGTAAACAGAGCAGCCGCGAGCCTGGAGATCGAGGACGAAGAGGATCATCAATTTCATCATCTTCTTCACCATTCACTCCATCCTTCATCCTTCCACTTCGATTGGATTCGACAATTCCATCTACCATGGATGGTTCGCTGTTGATGCTCGGTGCCGCTATGATGGTGTCCGTTCATGGCTAATTCCTCTAGCCCTCAGAGAGAGATCCAAGGCTTGAGTTCAGTGCTTCAATTGGGGAGTATCTCAAGTTCTCTCTGATACTCTCAGATTCTGTTATTGATTCGCTAGGTCTTAGGGACTAAATTGCATTTCTGATTGTTAGTTATATGGTTGTATAACTAGATAAGTTGAACTCTGATGTATTTGGGATTTGATTTGTATACTTTGCTTGATGGACTGATCGCATATTCTTTGTTCCTCGTTGATTAATGTCGTTATACATTTTATTGCCGGTTAGCATAGAATGTGTGGTTGAGTTAATTTTGGTTTAGGAATTATACGGTGGAAATTCATAAGAGGAAACAAATTATATGATCTAATCTCTTGTGCAGCTAAGTGGTGCTTAATAGTCTTATTAAGGGATAATTGCTTGCTACAGTGCGAGGAGTGTTTATCACTTAATCTCACTAGACTCATGTGATATCTTGAGGCTTTTTATAAGACTTAATGATTGACTCGATATATTTAATGAGCAATGAGAGACAAGGACTCATCTCTAGGAGGTTCCATATCATCATTATTCGATCATTCACTCATTCATTCCATTTAAATCTTTTTATAAACCAAAAAATCATAAAAAGAAGTACCTTAGGACATGCATTTAGTTTAGAAATAGTCTAGGTAATATATCTTCATTCTTGTTAATTTGTAGTTGTCACTCAATTAGATTAGGAACTTAGAAATTAGGCTCCGTTTAGAGATTCAACCTAGGTTAGCATTAGTATAATGCATATTAATCTAGTTTTTTTAATTTGATAGCCCCCACAACATGGCTTTTCAATGATTATATATTGTTAAACCTAGGTGTCTAAGAATTAAGATTTGTAATTTTACTAAGTAGTGTTTTTGGTTGTTCCACTCTGAGACTAAGATTTGTATTAGATTTTATATTCTAATGATGTGGTTGAATGACTGTTAGCCTAATGTTATAGCCCTAATTCTATCACTCATGTGTTTGTGATGCTACTGAATTTTAAATATGCACCGCAAGTGTACGGGTCGTTGGAATAGTATAGTAACAAATCAAGGTCATCCTACAGAGATTTAAGGTAATAGATAATTAGGCATTAAAATTCTCATTTTCATTTATGTTGAACAAATCAAAAAAAGAGATTGAAAGACAATTTTAAACAAATGCAAAAGAAATAAATCTAATGATTTAAAGATTTCAATTGATAAAAATAACCTAGAGTGACTAATCCCTTTTTTAAGTTTTAGAGCATGCATTTACCCAATTAAAAGTACTTAGTGTTAAATTGTTAATCTAGAGTTTAAATGAATATAAGTATCTTCAAATCACTTATACTCCTCTCTCAAGTTAAAATTGTTATTCCTAACTAATTTACTCAAGAGGCAATAAATAACCAAATTCACTCTAATATGATTATATAGGTCCAATAGGTATATTCCTATCCTGTTGACAAATTAGAATAAATTCTAATCTCATATTACTTAATATTATGGTCTAATTAAGATCCCTTTTCCAAGGATAATCTAAATTTCTCAAATTCATACTTAGTCTTGATCAAGCACTAAGCACTAAATAGATAAAATATATAAAATTAAGTAAACAAGAATAACAATAAATACAAATTAATGAGTTCATACATGCTCAAATTCTCAAATTTGTTTATAGCTACTATAGGTTCAAAAGAAATTAGCCACACATCGCTTTAATCAACATCCCAGCCAAACCAACTTCAGAGTTCGCATACATGAGAGTAAAGACTAAAATTAGAGAGGCAAACAACATTACAATTGGAACAGTTAAAACAAGACTCCCCTGCCTCTCATAATCTGAAACAACAGTAGAGAAAAGAAGGGACTAGCTACAATGGTTGCTGATGCTGACGGATGAGCAGTCAACTTTTGGCCCTCTTCCATCTCTCAAGCTTCGGATTTGCGAGCTCCTGTGACTGCCGTAGGGTACAGCGACGGTGTTCTCTCATTCAGCTCACGAGGCCGCCATCGTCCACCCAAGATCATCCATCATTGTGTGGCTTCTCTGTTTCCAGACTCTCTCAGACTGCTGCCTGGTTCTCAGTAGATGAAGATGATGATGAATAATAAATCCTGCAATCCAGCCGCCTCCTCTGTAGCTCACTCCTTTTTCTCTTTTCTGTGCGGCTCTTGTAGTCAAGAGACGAAGCTCTGCTGTCAACAATTACAGCTGCTGCTCTGCTTCTCCGCCCCTCTCTCAATTCCTATAGCGGCTGTCCTATTTTTCTTCGTTCCTCTCTTTTCTTTTCTATAGCTCGTCGCTCCTTCGCTCTGTTCCTCTATGCATATCTTCGCCCCCCTGTGCGGCTACCTTTAGCTTTTTCTTTTAGGTTTTCAGTTTTTTTTTCGCTCCTCTATTACTCTTCTGTGCAGCTCCTCCTCCCAAGTCCAAACGATGTGAGCGGTCCGCCCTTCTGTCAATCCCGTGGCTCCCTTTTTCTTTCTTTTCTTTTGGGCTTAATGTTTTTTTTTGTCTTCCCAATTGCTTCAGTCAAGCATCGGCCCATTACCTTTGTTAGCAAATTCCAATTGGTTAAAAGATCCTTCCATGTGGCCCACGTATTCTCCTCTTACATTACGAAATTGCTTCACAACTTCTACTCATCCATAAAGTAGAAACCACAGCACCTGTTATACAATCAAGAGAAGAAAATAAAAATAATAGAATAGACAATAAAATCAAAACAACTTCTTTTTTTTTAATTAGAAAATTTATCTTATTAAAATTAATTATTTTTATCATGAATATTTACAATCTAAATCCCACAAATAATTCATCACTTTGATTTGATCTTTTCATAATAAAATCTCATTGAATCTTCTAAAATTGCATAGATAACTCTCCAATTATCTTCAAAATATTATTTAAATGTACAAAATATGGAGAGTTATCAGTTTGAAACTCTTATTTGACCGGCTAGGCCTCTGGCAATTGTCAATTTGAGTAGAGAATATAATGCATGTTAAGTGCCAACTGATTGAACCATATTTTATGTATGATATTTCATAATTGTATTGGGATTTTGATGCATTTTATAGGACATTATTGCATGATTAAGCACTAATTTTAGTTAGGGACAATTGTTTTAAATTAATTGCAATTAGAGGCCAAATTGTCATAATTTATTAATTATTTTGTGCAATTGTTTTTTGGACTTTTGATGCTATCATGTGCTTAATCTTGCATTGTAGGTGTTTTGGAAGGAAAGTGAAGATTTTGGAAGGTCAAAAATTAATATTTTGAAGTATGGGAAAATTACAAAAAACGGCCCCATAATTTCTAGAAATGACAAATTAATGAAGAAAAGGGGCTAGGAAAATTAGAGAAAAGGACCCAAAGTCTTTAAAAATTTGTGTTTCAGTCCCTCCTAGAACTTTCAGAACTTCTCAATTTAGTCCCTGGTCAAAACTTGCGTTTTGACCAGGGCTAGGTCTTCCTTCTGCTGGAACTGGATACTCGACACTGTCATCAGAAAAAAACAGAGATCCGGCATATTAATGGATGCAAGCATAAATTTTTAGGGGGGCGCCGCAGCTGAGTCTTCATCTCATCACCTTCATCTTCTTCCTTCCTTCCTTCCTTTTGCGCTGGCGGCCTTCATCTCCCTCACCATTGCCGCCTACGACTCACTTACATTAAGAGAGAGAGAGAGACGGAACTTGATAGACTAGAGAGGGAGTTGCGCCACAGACAGAGCTTGAGCCTCCACCTTCATCCTTTCGTCTAACCTCACCGGTGATAGAAGAAGAACCACACCATTCAACCACCACCGTCACCTTCTTCATCACCGATCCTCCCTCAACCCCTATTACCTCTATCAGCAGTAAGAGCTTGAGAGACACAGAGAAGCATTGTGGCAGCAGAGTTGCATATGGAGACTCAAGTTTGGAGCGCTGAGAGTGTAGCTTGAAGGGAGAGAAGAGGGAACCGGAGAAGAGAAACCAAATACCACACCAAGGTCTTCCGTCGGTGCAGTTTCCGGTGACTATTTTCCAGTTTTCGGACAACTCTGAAGTTTCCAGTGTAAGCCCCTGCATTAATTAATATTCGGATTACGCAATAAAGTGAAATAGAGACCAATAACAATCAAATAACATTTATAAACCCATCTACCAGACGCGGTTTTCACAAATACCTTTCGAAATCATTTATAACCTGGTTTCACATTCACATTTCCGAATACAATTATTACACGAAGATAAATCATGTTTAAATATAACAGAGTACGCAATGTAATAATCCCGACAGTCCCGATTTCCATATGTTGACTCAAGCTTAACAGGGTACAATCGCCCATACAAGCCCTCATACAGGTATAAGTTCTGCTTCTATGTTCATAGCCATTTTGGTATTCTTATCTGGAACTAATAAGAGATACAGATATAAGGAAAGCTTGGGAAGCCCCATTATCCATATTTTGCAAGTCATTGTTGCTGCTATAAGGAAAAGGAAGGTCAATCTTCCATACAATGTTGAATCTTTGTTTGAGGACACTCCTGAGGCTTCAAGAATCAAGCACACCGATCAGTTCCGGTAAGGTGGACTTTTAAGTGTCACATCATTATTTACATATCATTTGAATTATCCCTTCATAGTCTTATGCCCTAAACAAAGGAAAAACCATCTAAGACACATCATTCTGCTATAGTTTTCTGGAGAAAGCTGCAATTGTCGAAGAAGGAGATTTTGAGAAGACAATATCTGGTTCTGCTCTAAGCCCTTGGAAACTAAGCTCATTGACAAGGGTGGAGGAGTTAAGATGATGGTGAGGCTGCTACCAGTGTGGGCCACAACTATCATGTATTGGACCACATATGCACAGCTCATCACCTTCTCAGTTGAGTAAGCCTCGACCATGGACAGGTCCATTGGGAATTTCCATATTCCTGCAGGCTCTCTCACTGTATTATAAAAAGTATTAACAATAAGAAAAAGAAAGCAACGAAGGAAGTGGCATACAGAAGTTACACATCACAAAGCAAATATACCGAAATAGATAAGGAGGGCAAAGAGAAATATAGACGCTTGCCTCAAAGTCTTGCAACACAAGCTCAATAGAAGCCACATCTCCCCTGCTGTATCGCCCAAGCATTCTCCATAGACGAACAATACGAACACAGAGCTTCCAACTCTAACGAATGGTGTTAACGTCCTTTACATAGTCATATACAGAAGCCATATGGAATAGAACTACAATAATAGAACTACAACCTTCCCAACACGACGAACAGAAGAATGCAAATCAAGAAGTATTTATAGAGGACCAGAAATAACAACTGATGCATGC
This sequence comes from Inga leiocalycina, assembly GCA_963242795.1. Taxonomy (NCBI): domain Eukaryota; kingdom Viridiplantae; phylum Streptophyta; class Magnoliopsida; order Fabales; family Fabaceae; genus Inga; species Inga leiocalycina. The sequence goes on along the minus strand of OY725330.1, from coordinate 62,758,185 downwards.
ACGTCGCCCAGAAGTCCGAAAGAAGAAGAACTATAGATAATTCCAACCACTAAGCACACGATCGCAAGGCGGGCGAACAAATGAAACGTGGCGGCATGGTAACTGGCAATCAACTCGCCAGATGAAAATCCGATGGCTCTTAATTAATTTCTGTAAAGATAAGAGAGGGTGATATGATAATGCGCCACATAAGGTAACTGCCTTTAAACGTCGTCAAACACTCTGGAGGAAGCTGGGAAGGGACACCTCCAGCCATATCCACACACGATCAAAACGTGGGTTGGCACTGCGAACGTGGGTGCTGTAAAACCGTCAAGCAGTTGCGGAGAAGACAATGGAGGGCGAGGTAGTAGGCCAGGAGAAAGAGAGAGAGGGGAAAAGCTGACATGGATGCACAAGGAGTATACTTTAAATCTTACTATTATATATATAGATTAAATCTTAGCTCTAGATTTGGTACATTTTCCTTCTTCTTCTTCTTTTTTTTTTCTTGTCTCTTCCTTTTGCCCTTTTTTTTAATTTCTTGCTTTCTTCCTGATTGTCTTTTTTTTTTTGGTTATAAACAATATTATCTTATTAACACATACAGCAACACCACTGTTACCGGACTTTTTTTTCTTTTGTTGGTAAGAAAGTACTATAAAATAGAATATCACAATAAAATCAACTTTTGTTCCTTGTAGGCCTTTTTTGAGCCTAAAAAGGCGATGAGGCAAACCCAGCCCAAGAAGAAACAAAAAATGGCCCTTGGATGTAAAATTAAAGTGCCAAATTGCCCTCATCTGATTCATGTCATCCTCCTCAGTCAAACTGATGGCACAGACTCTCTTCTCTCCTCTTCCTTGTGGCTTCTCTAATATATATATATATAGTAAGTTCCAAAGGCCTAAGGGCGCTCTATATATAATTCCATGACAAAAAATATTGTCATTTCGAGCAGTTGAACTTCAACGTCGTCAGTTCAAAGAACTTCAAAACTTTACGTACGTTGGAAGCATTAAAACCACATGGGTTTAATTTAGTTAAAAATGCTTCATGTGGAAAAACTATTTCATTTGCGTAACGCAAATTTTGAACTAAGATTTACAGCCTCATCAGTGGCAGTTTATGTGGTTGGAAGTCTTTCGTTCGATCACGAGTTGATCACTCAATGAGGCCTGTTGCTACTTGATGAAGGTGGTCATCAAGAGCATGATTTATCTCCCGTACGTCAACTTTCACTTTCACTATAGATTTAATTTGAACTAGGGTTAAACAAGTTGTCCATAGTCTAATGAGCCCGCCCAGGCCAGTGTAAAATTGCTCATTTTAGCCCACCCAAGAAAGACCCATAACGGGCAGGCTTAAATGGGCGAGCTTGTGTACTAAATGGAATGAGTTACGGGCACACCCTCGGATTGCCCATGCTCGTTCATATATGTGTGTGTATAATATATATTTTATATATTTAAGTATAAATTTAGGCAAAAGAACCCAAATTAGTTTAATTATATCTCACTTACTCGCATAAGTGAGATACAATATATATTTAAATATCAATATATCATATTATATATAAGGTGAAGTCGAAGTTGCTTTAGAAGCAATTTTTCCTGATGAGATACGATGTGAAGTCAAGTTGAAACATATTATGGATGTCTTGCATGACTTATGTGATAGCTTTATTACTTATTTTATCATGAAGCATATGAATCTTAGTCTAAGTTAGCATAGAACAAGTGGATAATAGTCACTACAAAATACAGGAAATTAGAGACGGAAATTAGCGACGGAATTAATTCCATCGTTATTTCGTCAATAAATCCATCACTAATTTTAGAGACGGAATTATTCCGTCACTAATTTTCGTCTTTAAAATTTCAGAGTGGAATCAGAGACGGATTCTATGATTCCATCTCTAAAAAATTAGAGACGGAAATTAGCGACAGAATTATTCCGTCTCTAAAATTTTAGAGACGGAATAATTCCGTAGCTAATTTCCGTCTCTAAAATTTTAGAGACGGAATAATTCCGTCTCTAATTTTTTAGAGACGGAATCAGAGATGGATCGTAGACAGAATAATTCCGTCGCTAATTTCCGTCTCTAAAAGAAGAAAGAATAATTGTAGCGCTAATTTCTTGAAATTAATTAGACTGCTAATCAATTTATTCGTACACTCATTTATTAGTGTTACTTTAATAAAATAAAAATACAATAGTTGTTTTGGAAGCTATATATAGTTATGAAATCTGTAGATAAAAATTAAAAAACAATACAAACAAAGAACACTAATATAAAAAAGTTAAAATTCATAACAACGCATGATGCAGTTTACAAAGTACAGACATCATAACTTGTTTCTTTGAGTTTTATGCAAAGCATAGGATTTTATTTATAAAATGTTGAATTTGTGACAAATTGCAATAATGTATTCTACCATTTCAAATAATACATAAAAACATGTAAATAATTACTACTACATATATTATATGAATGTGTAATTAAATACTCATTTGATTGACAATATAAGTTCAATCTTACAATTGTATCGAAAAAAAGTTCAATCTTGTAACTTGGCTAATCTATTTCAAAATATTAATCCTAGTTGGCTGCTCATCTGATTCACATTTTTTTTTCTTAAAAATTCAAATCGTTTAATTAAGATTTCACAAATAAGGAAAAAATAAATATTGTGCAATTTTTTAATTTTTTTAATATACCAACTAATATTTAAGAGGTGCCAAATCAGCTCATGAATTGTTGTATTTTAATTTGTTAGACTACAAATAATATGACGGACCAGATTGATACAATAATTTCTAGGGTTGATATAAACAATTGTACATTCTCTTCATTTACAAGACTAAAAAAATTTCCCCTCCAAATTTGAGTTTTTTTTTTTGGTTTGCCAAATCCCATTGCAGCTCTCCTCTCTCAAAGTTTCTCTTCCTCAGCTGGTTTGTTTAGTTCAATGTTAAATACTCCTTTGATTTGTTAATTGAGACTAATAAGTAGGATTAGAGTGGTAGTCAATAGGCTAAAGTAAATAATTAGTCAGAGTACAATTTGAAAATTCACTATAATGAGTTGTATTTTAGACTAAGACTCTCAATATTTAAGTTATACAATTTGAAAATTCACTATAATTTAGAAAAATAAAGTAAAATATATTTAATTAGTTAAAAATTTAAATTAGAACCATAGCTCTAACCAATTTGATTTTGAGTTGATAGCTTCATTGTCATGTGCTTCACATTATTTTTCTTAAATTTATTGAAGTTATATTATTAAAGTTATAGTTTTGTATTAAAAAATATGTTTCATTAGTTTTTATAGATGTATGTGACCATGGCGCAAAAACATTCGCATATTCCCTCCATTTACAAAACTGTTTTCATTAGTTTATATATTTCCCCTCCAAAAATTTTGCAAAACCCTCAATTTTCCCTCAGAACCTCTTTCTCAACACACACTTTTCCTTTATTCTGCGGCTCCCCAACAATCCCCAATCTTCACCTACTTCAACCTTCAAATGTCAACCTCTCCATGGAAACAACAAGATTTAGCTTCTTCGACCTAAGTTGCCTCAGCATTTCCTTCCAAATCCCCAAGCTCCACCTTCTCTATTTTCGAAGTCGAACATTCCTCACTTCATCTCCACATGGTTCTTATTTCACTCATCTCATAATTTATAAATAAATATGCCATAAGTCATTTCAACTTAGAAAACAACTTAATTGTACTTTATATTGAGAAAACAACTCAGTAATTATGAAGTATATGTACCATGCTTGCTAGCTAAAGGAACCTAAAAGCGCATAAGTCATTTCAACTTAAAAAGATTAGTATTTTATTCGCTTCATAATTCACTATTGTAAGGCCCAATTGACTAATTTGACAAAATTAAAAAAACTAAATAAATAACTTTAAAGTTTTTATATTTATCATTTTTCTCCAAATTAATTTATTTGACTTATAAATTAATACATAATCTAATTATATGTAAACTAATTAGTCAATTGGATCTTATATTAAGTATATGAGGTAATGCTGGTACTTATAAAAACCTTAGTTCTTGTATGGTTTGAAAATAAAAGTTAGCCATTAAATAAATCCCTCCCACATGAAAATTTTGGCTCCAAAATTTTTTTCCCAAATTCAAATATTTCAATTATCAAGTGGTTAATAGGCCTAAGAACACAAGACTCAAATAGGGATCTAGCGAGGCCTTATACTGTTAGACAAAGTCTGTGTTGGTGAGGCTCTTTTCTTTCTTTTTTTATTATTCTTTTAGAAAAATTTAAATAATATTATTTATTTTTTATTTTACTTAGATTTAACTATTTATATTTTACTTTAAAAATAAAATATTTACAATGACATTCCAAATAATGCGTAAAATTGATATCTTATTAAAATCTCAATAAATCTCTTTAATTTAGCATTAATAACTCTTAAAATATATAAAAACATATCCTGAATCTATTAAAAATGAGGTCACATAAGTGGAAAAGATATTTTTTCCCCAAATAAAAAAAGATGTCAAACATTCTTGGTTTGAAAACAAATACCAGTGAATAAATATATCCCTCCCATAGCCTAGGGGGGCTTGGTCCGGTGGTTGAGACAAGGGAGGCAAAGATTCCCTCCCGTCACCTGGGCTCGATCCCTGGTAAGTCCCTCCCAAGGGGCGACTCCGGATTAGTCTGCATCTTCTAGCCCGTTTGGTTCAATTACATGAAAGGGGATTACATGTAATCCTGATGTAATAGAGTGATTACAGCGTTTGGTTGTACTTATGTAATGTAAACAGGATTACATTTTGTAATCATGATTACATCATTTGATGTAATCAGGATTACACTGCGATAACTGATGAATGAGGATGCAGACATCCTGTAATCAAGTGAAAATGACACTATTGCCATCATAATTTTTTAAATTGACCAAAGTGCCCACCCATAAATGCTGTTAAATATTAAATAATTTTATTTATCACCAGTAAATATTAAAAAATAATTAATAATATAGAAACTTAAGAAATATTCCCCATTAAAAATTAAAAAATTATATTCCACCTTTAAAAAAATATTAAAACATATCATTAAATAATATTTCCATCATTAAATATTGAAAAATTAACATGAACCCAACCTATACACTGAATAATATTTTCATCATTTAATATTAAAAAATTACCATGAACCCAATGTGTATATTGCACAGAATTAAAAAATTATCATAGACCCAATGTGTACATTATTTTATATGTAGATAGGGGTAATTTTGTCCCTTGCTATATTATTTCCATGTATTTCTCATTTTCAATGTAATCCAACCAAACATTGTTATGTATATGTATCATCTTTCTCTAATGACAAACCAAACAAATTATGTAATCATCGTTACATTACATTTCATTACATTGTATTCCATTCCATTGCATTACATTCAATTCCGTGAACCAAACGGGCACTTCGGGTGTGGGATACCGGAGGAAGAAATTCAAAATATATCCCTCCCATCTAAAAATTTTGGCTCCAATTTTTTCCCCAAATTCAAAAATTTCACAAACCACTCTGCCCTAAATTCTGCCACAATCCACTTGCAATCGCCGTCCAAATACAGGTCCCCTGTTACACACCTCCTCCTTCTCCAATAGAAGAATGAAGAGCCCTGGGTTCACGTACACCTCCTCTTTCTCTCACACACAGCGCACTCTCGCCTCTGTTCATCTCTCTTGTCTCTCTCCATCTTGGGCGAAGTTACTCCTCCTCTATGTCTTAGATCATCCATGCTCGAGCGTTGCAGATTCTCCATCAATTGAAGACAAAAATGAAGGCTTAAGGTGACGACTTTTTTGCCTTTTTCTTTACATTTGTTGGTTCCTAAGTTTACACACTTTCTCTGGAGCTCTTTTCCTTCTTCCTCTTGTAAACTTGAAAATTTTAAAGGGTGCCGCATTCCCTTCTCAAAAATTGCTTATATATACTAATAGAGAACCTCGTTTTGAGAAGCTATAGTTTTGCCACCTCGTGCTGGAGCCTCATCATCGCCAATCGGTTCTAGCACTCATTTTTCAGCATTTCCCTCACAGACTGGTTTAAAGAGCACCTCCACCCATTTGCGCAGACCTTGAAACTGTGCCCTTTTACATATTTATACATTTTTTGAATGAATGATGATATTTGATCTAATAAATATGTACAGTGGCTACAAAGGTATTACAAAAGCATCACTAGCTAAGCTTCTGGTCCAATAGAAATTATAATATATATATATATATATATATGATGGTCTACACCTTCCTGAGAGGAATAATCAACCAAAGTTATCGAGCTTAACAGGGAGTGCATCCTAATCTCGATTTTGGATTGATGATTGGTTGTGTTTCAGTTCTGTGTCCAAATTAGATCGTGCTTTTAGATCTGATTAGACTGAGATTATATGTTCTTGTTGAATAATACATAGTAGTTATCGGTCAATGCTATCTTTGAAATTTTTTATTCCACTGTGTTAATCTAATGAATTTGATCTTGCAGATTTAGTCAGATCCACTACTCTTCTTAGGGTAGTGTTTGCTTTGTAGTTTTCTTTTAATTTATGATTGCAGATGTTAGGAGTTCTATTACCCATGATAGTCATACTGATTTTATTGGTTTCTCTAGATGCCTAGGGGGTTACAAAGCTTATTTGCTTTTTGGATCCACCCTTCATCGCATCAGGGAGTATATTGCACTTGATCACTTGGTCTTATTGATTTCATCAAACATGATTCTGAGATCCAACTTCTCCTGTCTTACTGATTCCATCAAACATCACTTGGCTGTCCCTTTCCCTCACTTCACATTAGTTGAATTAAGATTAATTGCTTTATGAACTTTTTGATGAGTATGCTCCCTATGCCATCCTTGTACCTTATCTCTTGCCATATGTTTGGGTCCTATTGCCTAATCTTTTGTTTGTGCTCGCATTATGGACAATGCAAGGGTTAAGTGTAGTGGATCAATATGATTGCTTTTCTGTCATTGTTCTCTATACCATTCGGTTTTTGTGCTTTGTTTTGTTGTTATGGAATTTAATTGAACTTTGAACACATTAGTTTGAGTAGTGTTAAAGTTTGTTTAACTATGAAGTACTTGTTTAATCAATTGAATTCTGGAAATTGTGCATTATGGAGGAATAGTTTCACGCAGGAAGTCCAATCCTCATGCAATTTGTTATTGAAAAGTTAATGAGGGTGAGTAAGCCAGTTGGAAGGAATTTGAGTGAAAGAGAGTTATTGCTTGCTGCATTACCAAGATGTGGTTTAAGTTCAATTTGTGATTTTTAGAATCTTTTGGGTGCCCTTTGTACTTTTGGGTGCCGTGTTAATTTGAGCTACCAATTTCATTTCCCTTGAGCTACTTGACCATGCACATTCTATGGAACCAGTTTTTTAAGTGTGTCAAAGACTAGCTACCTCATGTATGACTTCAGTTTCATGTTTGTTGAAAATCTAAATGTGTTATTATTTTGCTGTCTTGATAAAATTTATTTTTGAGTGTGTTGTACATTTGCCAAAGAAATTTCGTTGTGTATCATCCTTTAAATTTTTATCTATTCATATATTTTGACTTTTTGTGCTCATTATTTTCTTTAATAGGTTTAATGCATGAGAATCAAGGCATGTTCTAATATGGATTCTCCAAGTGTGCAATCAAATCAACTAGATGAAGAAAAAATCAACCTATATTTAGAGGCTACGTGTGGCAAGAACAAGAAGGGTTGCATCTATGGCTTAGGATATAATGCCCAATATATTGATAGCACACTTTATTCGTACAGCAAGAGAATGAAATTATCTTAATTGGGTTGCAAGCTCTTAAGCAACAATTGTCTTGGGTTGCCTACAATTCAAACATGGAAGCTGATGATCCTAATGATGGCAGCCATAAAATAGGATATTTTCTAGTTGTTTGGTTACATTATGACATTTCTGGCTTGTTTGAGATATTATAGACAGTTTCAATTGAGTACTTTTGTTGCTTGAACTTGTTTAATAACGGAATTATTTTTTTTTTTTACTTTGTGACGGATTAGAGACGAACATTCTGTCTCTAATCTTGGACAAATTAGAGACTGAAATTCTGTCGCTAATTCGTCTCAAAAATTAGCAACGGAATTTGTCCTTATGGACGTAATTTCCGTCGCAAATTAGAGACGGAATTTCCGTTGCTAATCCATCTCTAAATTTGCGACGGAATTAAAATTTTAATTCCGGCGCTAACAAAATTAGTAACGCCTTTTTTAAGAATGGACCATTTTCCGTCGCTAATCTGTTGCTAAATTCCATCCCTAATATCTAGTTTCTTTGTAGTGAGTGTTCATGCTGGAACTGTTTTAGTTCCATAGGTTGAAACTGAAATGTTCTTATCTGCCATTGATATTAGAGGTGCATGAATATTTTCAAGCAGATTTAATTGAATATTGTGAACCACTATTTGACCTTTTGGTATGTGGAAAGTGCACGCTTAGAATTATTGATAAATAAAATATTTGCATGTTTATTTTCCCTTATATGATGATTTTATGGATGGTATTTGAGCTCAATTTAATAAATTTGGATGTAATTAATAAATAAATAATGATTTTGGCATAAAATAGAATTTCTTGAAAAATACTAAATTAGACCCTTTTTTAGTTTTCAGGCAATATCTGGAGCTCTAGATGTTGGATTCAGACATTCTTTATATGGATAAAAAGCTAAGAAATAGCTCTACAACTTTAATGTTGAAACCAAAATCCAGTTCTATCTCCAAGGGTTTCGAATTTTGCTTGGAAGTTGAGAGCGGGAATTATCTACCATCCTACCAACCATTTCATCTACCTCTTCATCTTTCTTTTCATCTACCACTTCATCTATCACATTTCATCTACCACTTCATCTACCCTACTCCATTCTTCCCTATATATAGCCACCCTTTTCTTCACATTTCACTTATTTCAATTCATATCCGTTACTCTCATCTCTTCTCCACACATACCATTTCATATCTATTACTCTTTTCTCTTCTCTACTTACACACCATTTCATTATTCTCATCTCTTCTTCATTTACTCCATCATCTTAGAATTAATTGTATGCATTGTATTACTTTTTGCATGGCTCCATCTTGGAAGGCTTAGGATTGTATTACTTTTTGTATGCCATCTATATGGAAGGTTTTACTTCCTAAAAGGACGACTAGATTTTTACATTTTTCATGCATCTTTTGGTTGTATATTTATGTTTGAGAATTTAATATTCAAGTTTTATGTAGTATTTATGAGGATTTCATTCTAGTTTTATATAATGTCAATTTATTTTTTATTTTGTTTTTAATTTTATCATGAGTTAAATTTTCATTTTCCTAGGGTGATGACGTAGCTTACTAATGACGGATTGAATATTAACTTATTAAATCTAGTTTGAATTTCTCCTTCATGATTGAGTTTTAATTATTATTCTTAATGCTTTTGATTAACTGACCATCTTTTAAATGATTTCAATATACATGTTGAGACCGGAAGGAGATGTATGTGTGTAGATCCTATAATTAAAACCATAACTTGCATATGAAATATGAATATATTCATATGAGTTGTGTAGTCTTATTGAGTTCCATAAATCTTAATACATAATTAATTGCTTAAATTCATATAGGAATATATTATATTAGCAATTAATTATAGAATTGATTGACCTTGGAAGAGGTTAGTAATTAAATTAGGGAAACTCGACTATCAATGATGTAGAATAGATTGGGCTAAAATAGATAAGTGATTCAATCCGGAATTTGTTAAGTGAAATCTAATCCCTAGGACTTTTTCTCATTGTTGTTTCATATCATTTGCATTCATATTTGCTCATCTTTTATTTCGTACTTTCAATCACCAATGAATCGATTGACTAAATAGAATTGAAATTACATATTTTAGTACTTAGTGATCAATCCTTGTGGGAATGATACTCTACTCACTTCTATATTACTTGATTACGACAGTGTACACTTGCACTATTTAATAGACCATTTACACTCGTAACAATTATAAAGATCTAAATTTGATTGTACATGATTTGTTGGTTGCATCAATCTCCATAGTATCTTCAGAATCTGCTTTTAATACTGAGGTTCGAGTATAGATACTTTTGAAAGCTCCTTATCTTCAAATATGGCTAAGACACTCGTATATATTCAAAATTGGCTACAGAAAAGTCCTCCCAAATTGAAGGAGGTTGATGTTGATAACTTTGTGCATGTCATTTAATGTGTGCTTTCAATGAGGAATGATGAGCGTTATGATGCTTTATTATTAGTGTTTTTTGTGATTTATACTAAGAATTCAGTCCCAATAATATAGTAGAAGTGTAGTTGCATATTGAGTGTTTTTGTTTTGAAAAAAAAATGCACTATTAGGCTGCTCATGCCCATTCAAACCCATATGGGTTTAAACTAGCCCAGTTGACATAGGCATTTGATGGGCATGGACTAGCCCATGCCCATTAAGAAATAAATGGGATGGTCAGCTCATTTATCCCATTGCATAGCCCTAATTTGAACTTGTTTTTTTGAATGTAAAAAGGCCAAGTTACCTTGGATATTACAGAGTACAAAATATACTAGACATCAAGAGGACTGACTAAAATCTTCCCGAAGAATGGGAATACATCCTGGATGAGGCGTAGGTAAAACCACCAAATTCTAAACTAAGTTTTGTGCATCTTTAGCCAGATAATCTGCACATCGGATCGTCTCCCTGGGTGCATACCTCAACTCTACGTCCCATTCTGAGTAAATCAAATCTCGAACCTCATTGATGACCGTTCTAGCCGGATGATGAAGGCCACTGTCTCGTATAACCAAGTGATACGCCTCCAGTGAATCTGTAACAGCAATGATCTTCTGGAAGCCATGCTGTTTACACACTTGAAGACCTGTCTGTAAGGCAAGTAATTCTGCGATTGTTGGCGGTACAAATCCCATCTTTCGTTGAAATCCAAGTACCCATATGCCCATATTATCTCTGAGCACTCCTCCTCCTGCTGCTTCATGCTGATTATTGACTGAGCCATCTGTATCAAGGCGTATAAAACCATCCGGTGGTGGCTGCCATTTGTTGTCAACTCCATCCTTCAACGGAAAGATTGAATGCTTCCAAATGTCTGAAGAGTTGTATTCCGTGAGTTGGAACATAACCCCGTGAATAATTTCCTTTGCCTGAAGTCGAGAGCCTTCCATTACGCCTTGGCATCTGTTTTTCCATAGCAGCCAACAAATAAGACTGAAAATCTGGAGCCAAGGCCAGCGGTGAAAATAAACCTTCCCCAGTGAAGCTGCCCAATTATGTGTGAGCCATACCTGCAAATCAGATCGAAAAAATCTGAAACGAGCGTTAGGAGTAAGAAAATGTAACCACACCTCTCTCGCAATCTCACAATCACGAAGTATATGGAGAATGGTTTCTGGTAGTTGACACTCAAATGGACACTCCTCACTAGCTGATAGTGCTCTCATAGCTCTAAGTGAATTGGTAGGTAGTCTCTCATGAATAACCTGCCATAAAAACATTTTTACTTTTTCCGGTATCGGTAATCTCCACAATTTCTTCCACAAACTCGGTCCATTCCTATCCCGCTGGGTAGATATAAAATTGTAAGCAGCGCGGACACTAAAGTTACCATCTGAAGCACTCCTCCAGCAGAAAGGATCATTCCCAGTTTCACATGTTGGTCCTATCTGAGTTATAATATTTATCACCCATTCTGGGAGGAACTCCCTCCACTTATTTAAATTCCACATACCATTTTCCAATAGAAACTCCCTGGTTTTGGCATACGGGTTTAAAGTATGGAAGTTTTTATCCACAAATTGAATTAATGGTTCATCCAGCGGAGTCCACAAATCCCACCACACATTAATTGTGTCCCCACTTTTCAAAGTTCTCCCAATTCCTCGATAGAATGTGTCCCAAACTCTAGATATACTTCTCCACACACTCGAGGACTGATGTTTCTTATAAACCAATGGGTAGTCACCTTGACCACAACCATATTTCCCACGCAGACACTGAACCCAAAGGTGATCCTTTTTGGTAAGAAGACCCCAACAAAGTTTCATGACAAAAGCAATATTCTGTCGTTGGAGATCTTTAATACCCAGGCCCCCAACTTCTTTATCTTGCTTAATTTGGTCCCAGGAAATAAGGTGCATTTTCCTACCATCCTGACCTTGGTTCCAAAGAAAATTACGGCTCACCTTTTCCAAATCCTTTAAGATGCCTTTGGGCAGAAGCATGATTTGCATATGATAGCTAGGCAAGGCAGATAGAACAGATTTAACCAAAACCATTCTACCTGCCATAGTGAGTAATCTGCCTTTCCAATTGGATAATCTCTTCGTTGCCTTCTGAACTATGGGGAAAAAAGTAGCCTTGGTAGTCCGCTGATGAAGCAATGGAATTCCAAGGTATTTACCCAGATCACCCGTCATCCCAATCCCTAGGTACTGACTCAACTCGCTAGCTCGATTAAAGTGCACATTTCTGGAGAAGAACACTTTAGACTTGAGCAAATTGATTTGGTGTCCTGAAACCTCACAGAAGGCCTTCATTGTTTCCCTCATGACCTCTATCTGATCTTTGGTGGCCTCCCCAAATAAGAGAAGATCATCCGCAAAAAACAGGTGAGAGATGACAGGAGAATGTTTGTTAAAGCGAAGACCCTTCCACCTACCTTCACGTACTTTCTCATTAATCAAATGACCCAGACGTTCCATACAAAGAACAAATAAGTAGGGACTAAGAGGGTCCCCCTGACGAACTCCTCGGGATGGCTGAAAAGCAGGTGATTCAATTCCATTCCATAAAATTTTCATTGACACCAAGGATGTGCAAGCCATGATGAGTTTCACCATTTCATCTTTAAGTCCAATACTGAGAAGAGTGGATTGTAGGAATTGCCAATCTAGGCGATCATAGGCTTTTTCCATATCAACTTTAATAGCCACCAATCCTTGTTTCCTCTTCCTGTTTCTCATGGTATGAATAGCTTCTTGCGCGATAATAATATTATCACTGCTTTGACGGCCGGCAATAAAGCCACATTGTTGTGGCTGAACCAAATATTGCATCGCCCTTTTCATTCTTTCTGCAATGATTTTGGTGATAATCTTGAAAATCACATTGCAGAGAGATATGGGCCGGAAGTCACGAAAATTCATAAGGTTATCAATTTTAGGAATAAGAACGATGTGAGTATGATTGATATCCCTAACCCTTTCTGGATTAAGCCAGATCCCTCGAATAAGGTTACAAACCTTATCTCCAATATGATTCCATTGAGATTGAAAAAAGTGAGCCTGCAGACCATCTGGACCTGGAGCCTTTAATGCACCTATCATAAAAGTAGCATTTTTAATTTCTATGCAATCCACTTCTTTATGAATCAGCTCCTCATCCCTGGGTTGAAGTGACGGGAAATGTGCAATCCAGTCCATGGATTCAAGGACCTGACCATTACTGGTATAGAGTTCTTTGAAGAAGTCCGCCGCCATCAATCGCAGACGATCTTGATCGGTCACCCAATTCCCCTCCTCATCTTGAATAGCATCAATACATTGTTTCTTTCTTTTAATCAACGCCGAGGTGTGAAAAAATCTGGTATTTTTATCTCCCATCGCAAGCCACTTACACCTAGATTTTTGATACCAAAGAAGTTCCTCCTGAGCACTTAATTTTCCAAATTCTTGCCAGAGCTTTTTCTCAAGCTTGCAAAGACCATTGGATATATTATTGCGGCGAGCTCTATCAATACCTTCTAATCTTTTGAGAAGCTTAAGTTTTTTCCTGGGAGTGCTACCCAGGACATCAGCATTCCATTTAGAAGCTTCAGATTCAAATGTAAGTCTTCCCTGATCCCAATCTCTATGCTCCCAGGAACTAGCAACAACTTCAGAAAAACTATCTTCCAGAGCCCATGCAGGATGATATCTGAACCGATAGTTAGCATGGTGAGATTGGGAGGAAGAACTATCTGAAACAAGCACAACCCGATGATCAAATTTATATCTGAGTTTGTGAAAAACCTTGCTTTGGGGATGATTAATTCCCACGTAAGATTGCCAAACACCCAATCCAGTCTTTCTTTAACTCCTTTTTTTTCCCAAGTGAAGCGCTCTCCGACAATGGGAATTTCAAGCAAGTTCGAATTATGAACACAATTAGAGAATTGTGACATAGCCCGAAGAGACGGAGCAGCACCTCCTATCTTATCAGTGGGGTTTAAGAAGGCATTGAAGTCCCCAATAACCATCCAAGCCTCCTCTATGTCCTGAGCAATATCTTGCAACGAGCACCATAAATTATTACTGGTTTGACTATGAGTTGACCATGATCTGACCCACTAACCCATAACCAATTGCTCAGTTAGTTTAATGACCAGTCCGGTGTTTTGTACCTTGATATTCTAGGCTTCGTGAAGTTCAAGGCCCAAGGGTATTGATTAGTTATGATTTAGTTTGCAAAATAATGATAAGAGTTTTACTATCCATGATAGATTTTTAAATGTCTAGTTAGTCTCTTTTCTATTATGGATAAGTTCATATAGTGGTTTAAATCCTTTTTAACCATGATAGGTGTTTTCAAATGAGTTAGTTCAATTCCTTTTTATCATGGTAAACTTTGATTTGAAAGAGAATCTTTTGATAACATTATTTGAGATTTAAAAAGTAAAGATGTGAATTTTTATATTATGGTAAACCTTTAGGTTTAACTTTCTTTGTTCACCATAGCACTATCTTGACATTTAATTTAAATGTATGGATAATCGAGTTCTAAATAAAAGATTTTACATGTTAAAGAGCAATGGAAGCTGTTATTCGCCACCGCAAGTGCATGGGTCGTGCCAAGTAATAAAGTGATAAGTAAGATCGTTCCAACGAGGATTTGAGTAACAAATTAGTCAAGCAATAGGCTTGGTGAATTCGATTAAGTTGAGCCAAAACATGTTGTTGGTGTAGACAAAGAAGTTTCAAAAGATATTTTTGTAAAAAATAATAATTACTAAACAAAAAATTGATCCTTGAGATTTCAACAGTTGTAATAAACCTATGATTGTTCATCCCCTTTGTATTTCACAAACTTGATTTATTTCCTCTCCAAGAGTCTTTCCATGGGATATATATATATATATATATATGTATATATATATATATGTTAATCTAATGTTCACAAGCATTTGATTAAGCTCTCTCAAGTCATAACCAACTCTGTATCTTCAGTTAACATGTATAATCTCTTGCTACCGTTAATAGAAAATATTCATTAGGCACCAACCCTAATGTGACAATACTAGGTTAGTAACTATATCTCTATGTTACTAACAAACCATCCATTTAGTTCCTAAACTTTAAGTCTAGCATAATTTTACCAAAGTTCTACAACTAAGTTAACTCTCTCAAGCTTAACTTAATTGAACAAATCATCCACAGTGATGGCCAGTCAAGAATAGCAGTGAAAACAAGGTAAAATCAACATATATATATATATATATATATATATATATATATATATATATATATATATATATATATATATATATATGCCATTAGATACTTAAAGAGAGAAGGAATCAAGTTTAATCCATACAAAGGTTCATAAACAATCCCAGAATGAAAGTTTAGCTGCTCATATTCAAGAAATGAATACAAAGATACAGAGCATGAACTTCCATATCAGCAAAATAAAGAAAAAAGGGAAAGAAATCAGTAAAACCAAGGAAACCTGAATCTCTGCAAATCTTCAATCTCCACTTGATTTCCCTTGCTTTATGGCACACCCAAGCTCAGAGGAGTGTCACAGCCACCACTCAAGGTATTTCCGGATCAGGAGCCCCCCTTTTAGTCTCTGGTTTTCACATTTATACGCCCTGAATGTCAAAACGCATAGTAGCTGTATCAGGCGTTGGCCGCAGCCAGAAGATACTTGGCCAAGGCCAATGAGCTTCTGTGATGTTATTGGCCACGACCAGTGATTGTGTTGGTCGTGGCTAGTAAGTTACTGACCACTAGTTGGCCACGGCCCAAAGGATATTTGGCCATGGCCAGTATGTTTCTGACCTCATGTTGGCCACAGCCAGAAACCCTGCAGTGCAAATTTGTCCCTTGCCAATATCTGTTCTCATCCCTTCTTGCATTTCCCTAGCACGGTTGATGGCTTCAAATCCATTTCACCTTCTTTTCATTGAATTTGGCTTTCTCTGGCTCCAGCTGTGACTGAATTTTTATCCTTTCAACACAAAGAACTTATAAAAGATCACAGTTTGATAATCATAATAGATATTCACATATTAACCCCACATTTATACTCTTTCTGTGCCAAGTATGTATAGAACACATTTCCTCTACTTCAGCACTCCCAAATGCCCATTAGTACACCCAAAATGTGGAAGAAATAAGAGGAAATGTGCACTTCTGACAAGAATTTCATGAGGTTAATAGCTGTGGAGGAGGGGGAGGAAAAGGAGAATGAACAAAAACAACTAGGGGTGTTCATCAATTTCCCGTCCCGATCTCGAGCAAATCGGGACAAGAAAATCCCATCCCAAAAATTTCGAGATCGGGAATGGGACTTCCCGATCCCGACTTTTTCCCGATCCCGAATATATATATATGTACATGTACATTTTTTTAAAATATTTAAGAAAATAAGACCAAATGTAAAATAAAATGTGAAAATCTCTAACACTCTTAATGTAATATCTATTCTTTTAGTTTATTTAGTTAATTTTTTTTATTATTTATTAAATAATTCTAATTTTTTGTTCTTTTTGCAGTTGAATCAACAACTTTATGCATGTATTGCACTAATTATATATTTGTATTAGACTTATTTGGTACAATATAATATTAGACAAATTATATATTTATACTAGACTAAAAGAAATACAACAACAAAAAATTCAATATAGAGATTTTTTTTTAAAAAAAAGGAAATCCGGGATCGGGAATGAAAATCATTCATGAACCCTTCTCGGGATCAGGATCGGGAATGGCATTTCCCGATCCCGAACACCCCTAAAAATAGCCCTAATGCATACTATATTGAGAGAGGAGAGAGGAGGAGCTGAATCTAAAGAAACAAAAGCAATGAGGAGTTTAAATAGACAAGACGAATAAAGATTATATTTATTGAAGTGGCCTTATCAGATTTTCGATGAGATGCGTAGTTGGGAAGTTCACCTTGGAAATTGAAGAAACTTTGAAACATTTAAGATTGAGTATAAAGAAACAACGGTATCTAAAGGGGTACGGTATTCAAACTAAATGTCTAAGCTTCCAGTCTAACAAGAATTAAAATTTTTAAAATTTCTTTATATTTAATACTTATCAATACCACATTACATGATAACTGGTCTAGAAAATATTATTTAAACTGCACGAAAGGGCAACTAGTGTTAAGTTGTATCAATATTTACAAAAATGTCGCTATCATACTTTTTAAACAATCTCCGCCTATAGAGGTCTAGTGGTGATCTTATAGGTCTTTTTTCTAGTAGTGCTTCCCCTTTACTTTAAATTTAATGATTTTTTTTTTGGACATTAATGACCTGGTGATGCTTTTCTTTAATTAGACTCCATTCGTTTATACTTATTATTTATGTTGATAAAAAAGGATATTTTATTTAAAAAATAATTTAATTTTCTTAAAGTCTACTACTGATTTTTTTAAAATCATATGATAAATCCACTTTTAAGATCAGGATAACTAATTTAACAAGGTTCGTACACGTCCTCTGATGATGTAGTTTTACTTAATCCACCTAACGCTGCTGTTTAAGAGAGACAGAGAGAGAGAGAGAGAGAGAACTATAGTTGAATAAATGACTGGGGCACTCACATTATTAACTGCAAGTGTTGAAATCATGGTAAGTTGATTTTTACTCGTGCCCTGCTTCAAGCTTTATGAATATGCTTAACCATTTTAAAAGCGAACAAAACTATTGATGGTATATATAGGATTAATTAGATTTAAGATTTTTGTTTTACTTGAACGATTCCTTAGATCAATTATATTAGTATTTATAGGTTGATCTGAAACCAATATGAAATTAAAATTTATAAAAGTTGCAGGAGATGTTTACAAGACAGGAATCTCATCTCAGACGTTAAGTGGTGCGACTCAAACTATCAATCGAAGTGTCATAACATATGCTTTTGGGATCTTTGTTAGGGTCATTTTGATCTATCAGTTTCATGGTGTGTCT